>JAPPVO010000010.1:38005913-38440692 GCA_030407325.1 Camellia japonica | reverse complement strand
AGACTCCGAAAAGTTGCTGATTCCTCATTTTGCTACAATAGAGAGCAGGAAAAGGGCATAGCAATGTATTTCACAGATATATGCATGCCTCGATTCTTATGCCACCAATCACGCATATCGATGCATGATGGCCGAGGAATCGGATTGCACAACTCAATATAGGGTGCAATGTAGATGAATGCTACAGCAAAACCTAACTCCATCATGGGTAATCCGGAGTGTCGGTGACTTGGGAATTGAGACCCGTTCCGTCACTCGGAGTACGAAACGTGCCTCGTTTCCCGTGCCGGGCTAATTCCGATCCGAACACGATGCAATATGCATGGTATGCATGAAATGCAGCTAATATACCATTCTAGCATGCACAATGCTATGAAAATGAGACGCCTCGAAGTGCATGCCAGACGGGCACACATACTGAGGCGATGATTCTAAGGCATAAAATGACATACACGATGCAATTGGACTTACACTAACACGAGTGGACCTCAGCCACACTCACATAAGAGGCCGTCGGATAAAAATGAAGTGCCTCGAAATGCGTACCCACGGGCGCGCAAACCGAGGCGATGCATACGGAATGTAAAATGACATGGAAATGATATGTAATGAGGCTAAAATGAAATGCCTCGAAGTGTGTGCCCGCGGGCACGCAAACCGAGAGAATGGCATACGGAATGCAATGATGCGAAAATGGCATACAGAATGCAAAATGGACTTATACCAACATGAGAGGACCTCAGCCACTCTCATACGGGAGGCCGTCGGATAAAAATGAAGTGCCTCGAAATGCGTGCCCACGGGCGCGCAAACCGAGGCGATGGATTAAAGCATGAAATAACATACAAAATGCGAAATGGACTTATACTAACATGAGTGAGCCTCAGCCACACTCACATGAGAGGCCGTCGGATAAAAATGAGGCGCCTCGAAATGCGTGCCCACGGGCGCGCGAACCGAGGCGATGCATACAGAATGCAAAATGACATGGAAATGATATGCAAACATGCAAATGGAATTTCAGCACTTACAAATGATGCAAAACAGTCCCGAAAGGTGGGGAAATGACACCGAATGCACGGAATGGTCCCGAAATGCGATAACAAGCACCCGGAATGGCCTATAGCCACACTAAACATGCATGGTTGGTACATGGTATGCAAAACAGTAGCAAGGCAGCCCCAAAATAGCATTATTCAAGTACAAAACATGGCGAAATAATGAGCATAGGTAGGACAACAATAGCATGCAAAAATACGAGCCAAGAGAGGGGTATTGAAGCAAGTGGTGTATGCGATGCTCAAACTGAAAAGTACCCTTCTAAAAAACTGATGAGGGACCAAAAATATGCACATTTTCAGTAGATGACATCCCCCAACTCAGTATGAAAACATGGTAAAAATGCTATGCAAGAATGAGGATATATGAGGCTATATCATGAAGTACCCCAAACATTCATCAAACCAGAAAAGACCCTCAATGAAATATGTCAATAAGATCAAAATATGACTCTTTTCAGTACTGATGATGGCTGAAATAAGAAGCTAGATAAGCTTAAAAAAGCATGCAAAATGGGGTCAAAGAGAGATATAAAGGCAAGTATAACATGGAGACCCCAAAAAAGATTGATCCCTTCTACAATATTGTAGAGGGACACAAAATAAGCTCACTCACAGTTCATGATATGTTCCAAAACAGACTGCATGTAGGTCAAATAAATCATGCAAGTTTACGGTAAATATGAGAAATTATGAAGCAAGTGCATGATAGAGAGGCCAAACAAGGTTGATCCCTTCTTAAATGTTGAATAGGGGCTCAAAATAGGCCCACTCACAGTTTACCTCATGCCCGAAAACAGATCACTCATAAGCTAGATATCTCATGCAAAAAATAAGGGCAAAACATGGATTCAAAGCAACTTTCATATGGAGCATGAAAACAAGGTTGAGCCCTTCTTCAATGTTGAAGAGGGGATCAAAATAAGAACAATATCAGTTCATGATATGCTCCAATTCAGATCACACATAGGCCAAATATTCAATGCAAAATAATGGCATATAAGAGGATATTGAAGGAAGTGAAAGATGGAGGGCTCAAACAGAGTTGAGCCCTTGAACAAACATCAAGAATAGCTCAAAAGAAGACCACTTTCAGTATTGGTCGGAGCTCAAAACAGTGAGCAAGTAGGGTTAAGAAATGAGGCAAGAAAGTGGTGTAAAAGAGGGATTTGAGACTTACCCTTGAACACAAGTCTTTCTTTGCTTCTTGACTTGAGTTTGTAGCTTCTTAGCCACTGAAAAACCTTCCTTTTCTGCTGAAATGGAAGTGGTGAAGGTAGTGCTTGGTGTTGATGAACAAATGAGACCAAAACTTGAGAGTTTGAGAGTGATAGAGAGAGATATGCTTGAACTCAATTTTTCTAACCCTAAGGACTGAGTTGGGAGGCCCCTTATATGGACAAAAGGAGGGGTGTAAAAGGGGAGGGAAATGCACCCAAGCTTTCCCTCCCAAAATATCCCCGGATGCCAAAGATATTTTGGAGAAACAACTATACAGCTGTAAAGTATGCACTGAGGGGAGTGTGGCCGGCCAAGTGCTTTTTCTGGAGGTGGCCGGCCGGCCACCCCCCATGGCCGGCCGGCTAGGGGGCAAAAATGAACTCTTGAATTAATGGCCGGCCACCAGATGATGGTGTCCTCCCAGGTGTGTACAACAAGGCCCTGTGGTTCAAATTTGACAACTCTGAAACAGGAAAGAGAATAGGCCAATTCAAAGAGGGGTTCAAAAGGTTCAAAGAGAATTACTGGCCGGCCATAGGTTTTTAGGGTCCTCCCATGTGTGTACATCACAAATATGTGGTTTTGGCTCGAAGAAAATGGCCCTAGGGTGGTCAACATGGGCCCGGAAGTGAGAAAAACGGGCGTTGGGGGGCGCCGGAAGAGCATAACAGGTTGCTTGGACAATTGCTAGCCTCCCACCCTCCAGTGATCTTCCTGATGATAAAACAGAGGTACCTGCCAAAAATGAACGGAAACCGATGCGAAATGAATGCTCGGGGGCCAAACCGCGAGGTTCGGGGCCCGAAAACCGGCCGTTAAGCACCGAAAGTGGTGTTTGGCCACGAAGTGGGTATCTAAGACCCCAGTGTCCCTCGTTATGAAGTAAATGAGATGCATGCCAAAAACCGGAGGAATCGGAGATGGTTGGGTGGTCCCGAACCGAGGCACACGGCCTGACGGCTCCGAAAATCGGGAACCGGGCTCCGAAATGGGCAAAATGTCCTACGGCCACGAAACGTAGCCCACGGCCACTGAGAGATGATTTGCTAGACCTCTCCCTCCCTGTAGGAAAGAAAACAGAGAAAACCGAGTCCGATTCGCAAACCGAGGCAAGGCACAAAAGAGAGTTCGGAAGTCCGGAGGCAGGGCGCACGGCCGTGACTCTGAGACTTCTGAACGAGCACAGTATGCAACATCACCGAGCGCTCAATCGGTGACGTCTGAGTCTTAAGGTCGGTCAAAAATGGGTGTCTACATATATATATCAATTCAGTACATTATCGTATTTTGTAGTATTCAATGAATTTTTTAAAAGTTTTTTGTACAAATTTTATACTTTTTAAGTGTATCTAGATTAAATGGATCTAAAAAGTCAAAAAAAAAAATGATTAAAATATTTTTAAAAATTATCAAAATTATAAAAATAAGAACTAAAAATTCAAAAAAAAAACATACCCCATGAGGCTATGGAGTACATTTTTGTTGATTTTATTTTGTATAAACGGATATATATATACATATGTATTGTATTTTTGTGCTTCCAAATTTAATTGGGTGGTTGGTTAGATTTTATGTGAATGATGGCGTTTGCTAATATTGTAATAAATGCAGGCGAATTGACGATTAAGAAAACGATAGTGTAAATAAAAATAAAAATAAAAAAATTATTCATATATAAAATTATACAAAAAATATCATAACAATATTGTGATAGTGATATTGTTATAAATATAAATCATCTCTATGGGTGTCTGGTTTAAAGTGAGTTATCATTTAAACTATTGATTGTGTTTGAATTCTATAATAAAATTTACATTTGTACATTATTATTCAATAAGAATATGTTCATAAAGAATTTAATGATCAAAAGTTATAGAGTGTAGTCATCATGATAGGAAGAAGAAATGATAGAAAAAATGGTAAGATGGTCATTTACAAAACTTTAGGGTATGACATCATCAAATTTTGTTTAGTTCTTAATGTCCACTTAACAAGATGAGACAATTTGAAATAAGATTACAAAATTCAGAAAGGGAAATGTAATTTCCAAAATGTGAAAGGAAACGATATTAAAGGGGTGTCAATGTAACTTACCCTTATGTATTTGTTACAACATACTTTTATAAATAATGTACCAGTATTTCAAAATTTTGACTAGTGTTCTGAAGGCAATATTAACAAAAGTCATATATATTTTTAATGTTTGTCTTCTAAACCTCAAATATTTATATTTGTACTGCTATAAGCTTTAATTATCTTTTTATTTTCTATTTAATGTTAAAAAATTAAAATAACTCAATAATGATAATTTAAAAATATTTTATTAATCATAAAAGTTTTCTGAAACATATATATTTTTTTGTCATTTTGATAATTTACTTTACTTTATGAGTAAACAATTTTCAAAATTTTTTTATAAAAATAAGAGGAAAGAAACATACCAACTGACAGACCAAATAATATTAAAAACTAGATTCCTTTTGCTTATTATTAATCAATAACTTTACAATTGCTGTTGCAAAAATAAAATTTTCAAATTTAAAATATTTTAAATCTTACTTAAAACTGACTATGTCACAAAAAAATAAAATAATTTCTCCATTTATTAATCAAAGAAAATCTGTCAAAAAACCTTAATGACAAGCTTAATTAGTAATTTTGCCTATAAAAAATCAAGAGAGAATTAAGGAGCACTTTTTCTTAAATCCATTTTCACTTATTTATGTTCTATTTAGTCCATATTATTTTCTTATATTCCAATAAGTATTATGGGTGACATAGTTACCAAAATACTTTTAATAATATTCATATTTACAGTGTGAATGTTTTGTGATGTGAATATTCACACCGTCAATGTGAATGTTTACACCATCAATGTGAATGTTAACATGTCAATATGAATATGAATATTGTCAATGTGAATGTTCACACTATCAATATGAACATTCACATGTCAATGTAAATATTCACATTGTAAAATATGAATATTCACATCATTAAATTGCTTATCGTTCAAAAAATATTTGTAAGGGTAGAAATATCTATAAAATACCTTAAATATGATAATTATAATTTGATAAATCAAATGTTTAAATAATATGATTTATTGGAATACAAGAATATCTTATGAATTAATTTGTGATGCAAACACTTGAAATTTTTTTTTATAATAAATCTTCTAAAATTATTATAGATGAAAATAAAATATTAAAAATTATAATTACAAATTTAAAATATGAATATTTCCTTGGGCTCTGAAAAAGGTTCGGTCGCACATTGGATGCAGACGATGATATAATGAATTTATAAAGTGGTTTTTAGTTTAAGATTCCTAAAATATTTTTTTTGGAAAAATGGCCTAAGGTTCCCTCCTCTACTTTGATAAGAGAGGTCCAAAATAATGATGTTTTGATGGCTAAGTCCCTGAAATTTATTTTAGGTTATAAGTACCTAAATTACCCTTTCTTTATAACATAAATTTGTTTGAATATTATATGTTGACTTAACTGATAATTTTGGAAACCGAATTTGCAGTGGAGATTTCGTCGAGATTTCAGTGAGATTTCATGTGGAGATTTCGTCGAGATTTCAGTGGAGTTGACGAGAAAGATTGATACGATCGTGTAAGATTTCGTTGGAGATTTCGTCGGAGATTTCATTGGTGTTACAGTGTGTTGATCGCGTAGATTTTCAGTGGAGTTGAATCAGGTTTGTTTCGATTGAGATACCACATGCATTTTGATTTTGTGTTTTGAATTTTTGTTTAAGAGAGGCCAGTTTGAATAGAGTTGATTTTTATTTTTGGAATTAATTATTTTTTAATCAATTTGAAAGGTTGACAGTGTGTTGATCGCGTAGTTTTGAGTGGAGTTTGAATCAGGTTGTTTTCGATTTAGATTCCACATGGATTTTGATTTTTGTTTGAATTTTTGTTTAGAGAGAGGCCAGTTATAGGTTGATTTTTATTTTTGGAATAATTTTTCATTCTTTGTTTTCTGATCAATTTCAATAGTGTTGACAGTGTAGGTGATTTTGATGTTTAGAGTTCATTTTTTCGTGCTCTGTTTTTATCAACATGCTGATCAATGATAAGTTTTGTTCTATGTTTTTTCAAACCAGAGAAATTTTATTTTTCTGCACTTTGTTTGTGTAGTCCAGAGAAAATTATAAGTGCATATGGCCATATTATTAGAAGTTTCTAATGCAGATAGAATGTGAGAAAGTGAATGTAAGTTCATAATTTCTCTGGACTTGTATTTGTAGTTCAGAGAAAATTGTAAGTTTGTTACTCACTTTCAGCTTGTAATATTGCAGAATGAGGCATAGAAAATTGTTAGGTTGTAGTGAGGTGAAAATCACGGAGAAGCCTATAATTTCATAACAGATATTCTGTGTGATTTTTTTTCTATGATTGTGTTTAATAGTTAGCAGTAAATTTCTCTGTGATTCATTGAGTTTCTGTGATTTTGTTTTTTTATCATCTTGAAGGTGAATATCAGTTTGTAGATGTCTATGGACTTTTATTTTAAGTTCAGAGAAAATTATAATTTTAGAAATTTCTCTGGACTTTATATTGTTCTTGTGAAGTGTTTTATGTTAAACAAATTATTTTTCTTATTTTTGTTTCAGTTTCAATGGACAGTGCAGTGTTGTTGCTGTGCAAATATGGGAATGATACTATTGTCATTAATGTTTCATGCGAATTGAATTTTGAGGAATTGTTGGCATTTTGTGTAAAACATAGGAGAATTTGAAACCTGAGACTATGTGTATTTCATATTCTATTTTGGGCCATCCGAATTGTATGGTTCGAAATAATATTGATTTTCTGAATATGTTGAGGGTTGTTTGTGCACGCGGTGTTGATATAGTTGATGTTTCAGTTACTAGATGTAGTACTTCTGATGAAGAGGATGAAGTGGGGTCTAATTGGGTAGATGTTGTGGATGGTGAGTGTCATAGGCTGGTGGATATTGAAAGGAATTCACTCTCTAAGTTTTGTTCTCACCAAGAAAAGGTGTTATTGTCGGCTCGTTGGCGGAATAAATTACGAGTGTTGGACAAAAGTTTGAGGGTGGTGTGGTTGCGTTCCGTACTTTTTTATGCAAGTATGCTATTGAGGTTGGTTTCAGTTTACGTATGTTAAAAATGACAAGCTGAGGGTTACGGCAGAATGTGCATATAAGGAATCAAGGGATGTATGTGGCGTGTACATGCTTCTGTTGAAAAACAAATGGGTTCTTCTACATAAGGACTTTGAACAATGAACATACGTGTGGTGTGGCGGTTCGTATGAGTAAAACATTCGAGGATGACTTCCAGCTTAGTTTCTGGGCTGATACTTGAAGAGGTAAGTGCAAAACCTTTAACTCGTCCAGTGGATGTTGTGAAAGAAATGAAGACAAGTATGGGGTCTCAATCAGTTATAACTGTGGTTGGTTGGGTGTTGAAAAAGCAAATGTAGTACATATGGGGATTCTTGTTTGTCATTTGATCAATTACGGTGGTATTTTGATGAGGCATTGAAGAACAATCCAGGTAGTCGTTTTGAGTTAGATTTTGAAGATAACAGCGTTTTCAAAAGAGTGTTTGTGGCTTTTCATGCATGCATTGCTGGTTTAAATATATGTCGGTCATTGCTTTTTCTTGATGGAACATTTTTGAAAGGACGATACAAAGGAGTTATGCTTGCTGCAACGGGGAAAGATGGGAATGAAGGTAATTGTAAATATATAGAATTTTATCTAACTATGTGAATTTTCTATACATGTAGGAATTGAGTGAATGTGATTTTTCTCTGACACTTTGAATTTTCTGTGGTTTTGGCCACTGTGTGGATTTTCACTGGATTTGTTTTGGTCACTAAGTCAATTTTCTCTGTGTTTTGGTCACTAAGTCAATTTTCTCTGGATGTTGCCAATGTGTGAATTTTCTCTGGAGTTGGGCACGAAGTGAATTTTCTCTGGATGTTTGCAGTGTCAAATTTCTCTGGTTGTTTATTGTTCTAATTTTCTCTGCATGTGTATATCTGATATGCTTGTTCCTATTTGTTTTGTAGGTTTTTTCCCTGTAGCTTTTGCTGTTGTTGATGCTGAGAATAAAGACAATTGGTGTTGGTTTCTTGAACATTTATGTGGAGTATTGGGATCAGAAAGGGTGATAAGTTTCATATCAGATCGACATTGTGGTATTGTGGAGGGAATTGCTAGGTTTTTCCCTAACTGCTTTCATGGATTTTGTCTTGAACATCTAAAGAGAAATCTGAGGGATAAGTTCTCATGTGGAAACACAAATTTGGTTAGGGAGACGATTGTGTCCAAGTTTTCAGAATGTGCATATGCGCCAACAAAGGCATCATTTCATTTCAAGTTAAATGAATTAAAAAGTGAGGGAGGAGACATTGTGATTGCTTTCTTGAGAAGTTTGCCATATGAAAATTGGAGTGATGCATATTTTGCGGGGAAACGTTATGGTGAGATGTATTCAAATGTTGCTGAGTCATTCAATTCATGGATACGAGAAGCTCGGCACTTGCCAATAACAAATTTGGTGGACATGATACGGTTGCAAATTATGAATATGAGGTCTGATAGGAGGCTGCTCTCTAGTAAATGGAATAAAGTTCTGTGTCCTCGTATGGATAGTGTATTGGAGAAGTATTTTTGGATGGGAGGACATGGAATGTGAGTTTATCATCTGATAATGTCTTTGAAGTGCATTATTTTCCTTCGGTTATGGTTGATCTTGGGTTGAGAACTTGTTCGTGTCAAAAATGGGAAATAAATGGGTATCCATGTCAACATGCTGTTGCTGCAATTTTTAGGAGTGGAAGGAATTTGAATTCATTTGTTGAACCATTTTTTCATGCTGATATGTATCGTCAAGCGTACTCGTTTTCGATTGGCCCAGTTCCAACTGTTGAAAAACCTCTTGTAGCATTGAAGATGCTATGATTTTACCTCCATTGAGCAAGAGACCAGCTGGTAGGCCGAAGAAGAACAGAATTGCTTCTACTGGAGAGTTTAAAAGGGTGATTAAGTGTAGTCGGTGTGAGAGTATTGGTCACCATAATAAGAGGACATGCAAGGAACCTTTGTTAAATAGTTGAGGATAGTACATTTTATTGATTGAATAATACATTTGATGATTAGTTTGTGTGTTTTGTTTTGTGAAATGTATTTTTTAGACAGTGTATATAATAATATCAATCAAATTCTTTCAGAGAAATTTTTGCAATATCAGTTAAAGTGTGCATTGTGTTTGTTGATATATACTATAGGCAGTGGGTTTGTAATACCTGTCAAATTCATCCAGAGAAATTTTTATGGCAGAGAAAATTCTGTGTAATGTGTTTTGAAGCTTCAAATTCATCAAAATTATTGCAGTGAGTACAACCAAGAAACAAAATTAAGCTCTTTTGAAATTTCTCTGAGTTTAGAATTTCTCTGGACCAGGGAAGAATTTATCTAGAATGACTTCAACTCAGAAATTTTTCTCAAAGCCAGAGAAATTTTCCTCACCAACCCAGAGAAATTCACAACTCAGAGATTCCATTTTGTGTCACCATTCGAATCCATCAATTTCATCCGGAAAAATTTTCCACTATCAGAGAAAATTATCTGGGCATTGTGTTTTGAAATTTCAAATTCATCCAGTGAAATTTTCCAGTAGCAGATAAAATTACTGTGCGCTTTGTGTTTTGTTGAGTTTGATGATTGTTTTGTACCAACAGAAAGCATTACAGATTACATGATCATATAGGCATCCCCTTGGGACGATACAAGTTAAATTTCTTTGTGAATTTCTGGTAATATCATACCAGAGAAATTTCTGCAGACAATTTTCTCTGTGTGGATTGTGTTGACAATCACAATAAAAAATATATATATATTTAACCATCGATAGGTATGAAATTTACATTAGTCGAAATAAAAAAAAATGAAATTTACATTAGTCAAGAAAGGATGTATATGGATAAGTCAAGCATCATTATTCCTTCAATGTGTCAACAAAAAACTGAGTGGTTAATACTGTATGGATATATACATATATGTGAGACAATTTTCTCTGTCTGGCTATGTACATTGTCTTCCTTTCACTAGTTTCACTATTACATTTTTGGTTCTTCTGGAGGTATTTCAATTGGTTCAGTCCATGATCGGCCAACTTCGGTCACAAATCTCTCTATGAGTTCTGCCCTCATCAACCTGATCTCTTGTGTGGACAATTTGGAGCTGATAGGTTCATGCTTGCTATATTGTTTCATTATATAGCAGACAAAGAGGCCACAATCCAGACTGCATACAAATTATAGGTATGGTTAGTTTTAAGAAACATGCAAATCAGAGTATCTTATTTATAGATGTATGAAACTTACGAATCACTTTCTTGTTGTGGAGCATTGGACATACTCAAAGTCGTAACTTGTGTTTTGTGAGTTTATCAATTTGAAAGAGGGTTGTGATTGAGCGTCTCTTTCAAGGCAAGCTTTCAAAAAATTCTCCACATATTCTTGCTGCAAAAAAATAATTTTTAAATAACAGAGAAATTTACAGACAAATCAATGGGATTGTATGAAAATTATCATCACTTAAAGATTATGATGGATCAGAGAAATTTGCACTCGTTACCAATTGTTTTGCATCTTTGACATATTTGTCTTCTGCATCATCCCTCCTTGGCCTCAGTGAGTTGTAGAACCTCCATAAACTGTCTTGTTTGTCGAGGACAAGCAAGGTCCAGTGATTTCCAGCTGTGGACTTCTCATTACCTCCAGTATTTATTGGGAAATGGAGGAACCTGTAGTTCCTCCATGCTGTTTCAATATGCTTGTCAAATAAGGACACTCGAAAAGATTGATTTTCTGTCATCTTGATGAAATTCTGTGTTCAGAGAAAATCCAAAAATGGTTTTGTTCAGAGAAAATCCAAGAAGTATCTTAAGAAGAGAAAGTAGTAAGTAAATTCCAGAGAAAATCAAATAAAATAGTAGTAACATACTAAGCTCATGGATGTGAAAAAAAATGAGGTTGGTTGTTGTCTTTCTCTCATTTGGTCAGCCAAAAGTATCTCTCCATAGCCATCAATGACCTGAAAAATATGATTTGTAATTGTAATATTGGTTTATAAAGGCTGATGGAACATTGCAGAGAAATTTTGATGAAAGGGAAAGACTTACATTGTTGGCAATTTCTTTTTGCTTTATTAGGTTTCCAATGTCTTCGAAGGTAATGAGGTTCAACTCACTTGTCCAAATTAAAGCCCTACAAGATGAGAAAGAAGGGATTTAATTGTTGTTAATGCAATATAAGTTTGTAATTTGTTGTTTGTTATCTTCTATTTTGTTTGTTGTACTTACTCAAGTCCAGACACATTTGATATGTGCTGCAACATATCTTTTACGTGATCTTTTATCAATCTTGAAATCGGAAGAGTTTGTGGAAAGACCCAAGATTTTCTGATGTTTATAGGTTGAGGCAAGATGTACGCATCAGCATCAAGCACTTCTTTGTCCTTTGTGCTTTGCTCAGCTTGCTTTGCAGCTTGTTTTGAAGCTCTAGTCACTTTCGCAACTTTGGGATATTGAAATTCTGGATCGTGCTGCTTTTCCTTCCTTTCTTTTGCCTTTAAATTTTTGATCATTGACGTCGGATCTTTTTTGACTGTAGACAGTGAAAATATTAGTAAAAGTGAAATTTCTCTGAAGTAACAGATGATATTTCAATATGTAAATTTATGTGATTCAATATTTTCCAGTTACCATAGACTTTCGTCTTTTGTTTCGGTTGTTCTTTGTGTGCCATTTCTTCTTGTTGGGTTGTTGGTTGTTGTTCAACTTGGATTCCAACTAGACACAGTGAAAATCAAACAAGCCCCAAAAATGGAATAAGAAAATAGACAGAGAAAATGAAATGAGCAGTAGAAATCAATAGAAATAAGCGGCAGAAACTAATGTGTTCAGAGAAATATAACTTCCAGAGAAAATTACCAATGACAGAAAATTATAATAAATAGAAATTTCTCTGAGTTATGCTGACACAAGGACATAACTTTTTGTGGCTCAAGATTTTCACTGACCTTGTGGTTGAAGTTGTGTTGGTGTTCTGTATGGTTGTGTTGCTAGTTGGACTGACAGTTCTTGAACTTGTTCATGCAATTTAGCATTTTCTGTTTCAAGCTCCGAATTTGAATTCCTCAACTGTTGAATTGTTTTCATGTTGTCTTCTTTTTCAACCTCCAACATCCTTAGTTTTATTTGGATTGTGCTTTCTTTTTCTTGAAGTTCTGAGTTAAGTGATGTCAGGGTTCTTATTGAAATATCCTTTTCAGCAAGTAATTCCATCCAATTTCTGTCTTCTTCTTGTTTAGCTTAGAAAGTGCCTTCAGTCTTTGACGTAGATTAGCAATTTGGGCATCCTTTGATTCCTCAAATTGTTGAGGCTGATGCATTGTTGAGCCAGAAATGCTATCACGTTGTTGGTCGACGGGCTCGTTACGTTCTTCTTCATCACTTTCCTTGTTTTCTTCTTGCTGTTCATCTTCTTCTTCATCTTTTTCTTCTTCACTGTGTTCTTCTTTCTGTTCTTTGTCTTCTGCCTCTATGTCTTCACTTTCTTCTCTGGCTTCTTCTTTTCCACTGCTTTCACTTTCTTCTCTGGCTTCTTCTTCTCCACTGTTTGCTTAGGCTTCTTGTCCATTGCTGGCTTCGTATTCTTCTATGTTGCCTTCTGCTTCTTCATTGAATTTGACAATTGCTTGACCTTCAGATGAATCTTGTAATGCCTCCTTGAATTTGACAATTGCTTTTTTTGATTCTTTCTTTGTTTTTTTACTAAGACAGAACTCCTCTGATGGGTTTTTGACTAGCTGCTTGTTATCTATCTGTAATATGAGGCAAACTTCAGAGAAAATTGTATGGGCCAGAGAAAATTACAGACAAGGAGTTAATTTTATGAGGCAGAGAAAATTATGAAACGAGCAACATAATTTAGATATCAGAGAAAATCAATCAAGGCATGTAAGTTAATGTTTGACTATAATTGTGTCAGAGAAATTTGGATTCCAGAGAAAATTCATTAGAAGGGCAGAAATAAACAGTGTTTATCAAAGATGCAAGGCAAATAAGTTATGGGCCAGAGAAAATTACACACAAGGAGAAACAATTTTATGGGCCAGAGAAAATTATGAAACAATCAACATAATTCATATATTAGAGAAAAGCAATCAGGGCATATAAGTTAATGTGTTACAATTGTGGTCAGAGAAATTTGGATTGCAGAGAAAATTGATGACAATGCAGAAATAAACCAGTTGGTACAAAGAAGAAAACATAAATTGATAGTTCAGAGAAAATTGATCTTAATCAATCAATGCACAAGGAGGGAAACAAAGCAGTGGTCAGAGAAATTTTGGAATTTCACTGAGATTTCAGGAGCAATGGGAATCTAACCTGTCGAGGTGCAAGAGAGTGGACTGGTGTCTTCTGCAGCTGTTTTGTCAAGGTTTGCAGGTTCCACTTCGCACATCTTGGGAAGTCAGTTGTGTTACTGTGTTCCGAGTCAATGATAGTTGCATGTTCACATAGCCAATACTGTGATGAAAATTAAAGTAAATAAAATTTTCTAAATGCACAAATTTGTAAGTATGATAACTGCAAATTTGAATGGATATTATACTTACCAGCAATGCAATGACACACCCCGTAACTTTTTCTGGAGTTTTGTGCAATGCCATGATAGAATCAATCAATGTTGATGTGATTGCTTCTGGCCAATCATACTGTTTCATTGATTCAAGAGGTTCCACATACTGTATAAAAACCCACCCTATTGAATTCCCACTTGTTGCAAAAAATAGGGTGAGACACAAGTACAATGTAGCAATGATTGCTACATCTTTGAAGTCTGTTGGTTGCTTGCCTTTCATTGCTTTGACCAAGGCGTTTTTAAGAACAGGACCAGTGAGCCTTGTGTCCTTTTGGAATCTTCTCCTTAGGAATGCAGATTTTGGCTTTTTAGAGTATCTTAATGACATGGCTCCTTTACCTCCTTCCAAACCAAAAATCAAGGTCATGTCATTTGTTGTGAAGGTCAGGTTCTTCTTACCAACTGTGAATGATTTTGTTTTTTCATTGTAACATTTGATTATGGCAACTACATCATCATCGGATTTCCTAGTTTTCTTTGGGTCCATCCTTCCACTGGTTAGAGCTTGGATCAAATACCAGAAAGGGGTCTTTTGAAGCTCTAGAAGTTGTTTTGAATTGAATTTAAGTGTTTGAAAAAAGGAGACAACAGATGAGAGGTTGGATCGGAATTGAATGGTGTAGTGAGCTCTCTTTCTGTGGAGTTTAACAGGTTTTTTCCCCCTTGAGCTTGAGTCCTTTGAAGTTGGGGTACTCATCTGTATGCTAGTTGCTTCATCACCTTGTGTGATTTGGAGAGGAGTTTGTGGTGTTTTGCTGCTAGTTTTTTCTTAGATCATAAGAAGACTGAGAGAGTTGTTCTGTCTTGGTTGGTGTTTCCAGTGTTTTGCTGCTGGTTTTTTATCTTAGCCCATAAGAAGACTGAGAGAGTTTCTGTTTTTTGCTTGGTGTTTCCGGTGTTTCGCTGCTTTTACGTTTTGCCATTTCTAGACAATGATTAAAACATAAAGATGTCAACATTAAAACCCAGAGAAAATTGAACATGCCAGAGAAAATTGGACATGTCAGAGAAAATTACAGATAAGGGAGAAAATTGCAGGTAAGAGAAAATTGGAAATGTGAGAGAAAATTACAGATAAGGGAAAATTACAGAAAATTGGACATGCCAGAGAAAATTGGACATTAAAAATGAAATGTCAGAGAAAATCAACAAAGCATCATAAACATGGGAGAGAAATTTTCAATTTTTGTTAAAATTACATATAGAAGTTAACATACCAGAGAAAATGAATGGCAGAGAAAAGTAAACATGGCAAGCCAAAGAAAATTTCCATGCCACAATTAGCAATATAAAATAAACAAAGTAATGTAAACATGCCACTGAAAATTACACCAAATTGAAACCAAGAATTGAACAAAATAAATACCAGAGAAAAATACACATTCTTGAGGAAATTTCCATTCCAGAGAAAATTTGAATTCATAATATTAAAATGCCAGAGAAATTTACATACAGAACCAGAGAAAATTAACCATGATAGAGACACACAAGGGAGGAAAGTGGTGTGTTGTGGTCAGAGAAAATTATAAATGCCAGAGAAACTTAGACAGAGGCAAGAGAGTAATAGACATTCCAGAGAAAGATAGACATTCCAATTAAAAATACATATTACAGAGAAATTTACAGAGCAGGGAAATTTATAGACAAAATTACAGAAACATGTTCAAGAATAAGATAAAAACATAGAAAATTGCTTTTTTCAAAATAAAGATGCCAGAGAAAATTGAAAGAAGAAACATACATCAAGCAAAAATCAGAGAAATTCTAATGCCAGAGAAATTTACAGATAAAATCACACAAACATGTTCAAGAATAAGTTCAAAACACACAGAAATAACTGTTTCCAAATTCAGGTAGCTTTTTATTACAAAATTGAAACCCTAATTTATGGAAGGTTAATATAAAATGCTATTAACTTTGTTTCCAGAGAAAATCTAGTTGTATTGCAGAAAAACTTACCAGAGTTAGGATGAAACTTGAATGACGAGCTGATATGGCCTGAGATGAAGATGCGACGTGACGAAGATAGACTGAGATGACGATGAGCAGTGAAAACGAAGCTCTGAAGGTCAGAGAAATTTGTGAGGAAGGAATGGGAATGATTTTTGCAGAACAGAACGAAGCTCTAATGTCGATGGTGAAGATGATGTTGAAACCCTAATTCTGTTGTTCTGCTATTCGTGAAGATGCTGGATGGTTGGAATGGAACTGAGACGTCGGAATAGTTTCGTTTCTGTGTTGATTTCGGCAAGGATGTTTTGGTCCACAAAAATAATTAAAAACGCACGCCAAGTTATCCAGGGACCTGATGCATCACTATTTTTTTGGGTGTCCTTTATGCTCTAAATTAGTATTATTAGGGAGCTGAAAAAAATTCCCCTATTTTTTTAGAAGATAAAGATAACACAATTTTTTATATTAATTTAGGTGTTTTAAAACACATGGTGACAAAATTCTATATCTTTTTTTTACTCATTTGAAAATTTTAAAATTCTACAACTTTTGATGTAGATCTCTATCTTTTTTTTTTTTTTTAATATATATAATTTGTATTTTTGAAATTATTTCATCAAGATCTATAAAATAAGATCCATAATTAATACAAAATTCTAAAAAAAAAAAAAATTGACAAAATTTCACTGATCTGAGACAGGTTATTGAAATTTCAGTTAGTCAGTGATGACTAAGTCTAAGTCAATGAAATTTTGTTTGATTAGTGAAATTTCGGTGATCAAGTCAGGTCAATGAAATTTCGGCTTGTTAGTGAAATTTCGATGATCAAGTTAGTGAATGATTTTTTTTTTTTTTTCTAGAATTTTAATATGAGGGAAAATAAGTGAAATATATCTCTCTTCAACTTTGTGTAATAGGAGAGGTCAAATATATATATTTTTTATTTATTTTTATTAGGTTAAGGTTTCTCGATAAATTTCTATGTGAAATTAGAGAACTTTCTACATGAAAATTGAAATTTCTCTAAATCGAATTTTCTCTGTAAAAATATTGAGGGACCTCACTACTATAAAAATATTTTATATTTTTTATCGTATAAAATTTTAATAATCAGGGATCTTAAAAACAATTTCCCTTATTATTACTCATGAATCTTATTTAAAAGAACTTGTCAATAGGATTCTAAAAATATAATTAAAAAAAATAGAAACGTAAATCAAAAGTTATGAAATTTTAAAGTTTTGAAATCACTTAAATAATATAAAAGGTGGAATAATAAATGACTTAAATACTAAAATAATAACTGTGAGATATCTTAACTAGGAAATGAAATTATTTTGGACCTCTTCAAACTACTTAAATTATATGGAGGATGTATCGTTAATTTCCCTTTATAAAGTCAGGGTAAGACACTTATTTTTTATGCTATGTTTAGATCATGGATTTGAAAGAGATTTGAAAAAAAATAAAATAAAATAAAGAGAAGGGAGAAACAAATTTAGTTTAGATTTTATTTATATTTTCCTTTCTTTTTTTTTTTTTTTACCATTTTCAAATCTCTATCTAAATTTATGATCTAAACATAACCTTCAAAACACATTTTCAAATGAAAAGAACAAATTGGTAAAGCCAATTAATGTTATATGTCATAACCGATAATACTATCAAGCGAAAACTACATCTTCAAGGCCTTAGAGTTGCTTTCATGCCATCATAGAAGTTGGAAGGAAAATCAGAGGATCTCATAGTTAAAAACCATGATCTAACTTGACAAACATACAATTATTTTTATTGTCACATATGAAGTCATTGTACACGTGGGATTGATTTGGAGAACCCATCTAAGATATGATCATAAATTCATAGAAAGGTACTTAATTATATTCATATAAATAAATGCATACACTAATCCATTTCTATAAATTCTTGTAAAATTTTGCAATCATTCTTGAGAGTTCCTATTGGCATACCTTTTTCCAAGATTCCACAATTCCATTCTCAAGTATTCTGTAAAAATGCATACTATATGAGATACCAGAAGCTTAAAAGAGAGTGCAAATAATGCTTGCCTAAGTCCAATCTTGTATCCAAAACTAGCTACATATGCAACTCTTTGTGTTAAATCAAATTTTTACTGGGAAGTACTTATTCAGGGTGAGTTTGGCAATTATTTTTTTAGTTGTTCTTATATTTTTTTAGAATCTAAAAGAATCAATATGTTCGAAAATTGTTAAAAAAAATTATTTCTTTGTTATGAATAATTTTTTATGGGTCTTAATCTTTTGCTTTTGATGATAAATTACCATATTAGCTTTGTTGTGTTGTGGAGCCTTTATTAACATACTAATTACCCTGAAGATAACATTGTCTTTGCAAAATTCTATTGAGATTCCTCCCAAAAACAAAATGATATTTTTAGGAATATTAGTTACTTAACCAAGGCACACACCGAATTTACTTTTTGATTTTTTGATAATGAAGATTGACATAATTTCTAGAGAGCTCATCAAACCATCCTCACCTACGCCTTCTAACCTCAAAAACCACAAGCTCTCTTTATTTGATCAGATCTGTCCTTTTCAATATGTCCCTCTTGTCCTTTTTTACTCACTTGAAGAAGCAACTCAAGTCCAACAATCCGAGGTCTCTTCTATGCTAAGAACGTCACTATCAAACACCTTAACTCAATTCTACCCACTGGCCGGAAGGGTGAAAGGTGAGACTTCAGTGGATTGCAACGACAAGGGGGTCGATTACATTGAAACCCGTGTTGATAGCCAGCTTTCGAATATCATTGATCGACCAGAACTTGATGTGTTGAACCAATTGATTCCATATAAATTAAGTTTCCGAGTATTGAGCATAGATAAAGAAGAAGAAGAACAGCAACAACTAGCCATCCAAGTTAACTTATTCAACTGCGGAGGCGTAGTAGTCGGTTTATGCATCTCACACAAGATTGCTGATGGGTGCACCCTGAGCACATTCATCAAAGGTTGGGCTGCCACTGCACGCGGCAAGCCTAGTTTGGTGTGTCCAAGTTTCATCTCAGCAACTTTGTTCCCACCAAGAGAGCCAATCGGTTTCAAGCACGTAGGTCGAATTCTAGAAGCAGGACTTGTTACTAGAAGATTGGTTTTCAGTGCCTCAACAATAGCTGCTCTAAAATCTGAAGTTGTACCCTATCTGGCCGGCATACAACCTACCCGAGTGGAGGTGGTAACAGCACTAATATGGAAGAAGTACGGTTCCTTTGCAAGCACATCGATGGCATTTCATCCAGTGAATATAAGGAAAAGGATGGTCCCAGCATTGCCAGAACATTGTTTTGGCAATCTCTTTTTGATGGCGAATGCAGTTTCGAATGGCGAAACAGATTTGGCTACCTTGGTGACTAAGCTGAGGGTTGCAATTGAAAAAATTGATTGTGATTACGTAAAAGAAAGACAAGGGGAGGATGGTTTTGAAGTGGTCATGAATGATTTGAAGAAGATAGGTGAACTGGTTTCCAAAGGGAAAGTGCAGGTGTTGAGGTTCAGTAGTTGGTGTGGGTTTCCAATCTATGAAGCAGATTTTGGGTGGGGAAAGCCCAGTTGGGTGAGTATTGCTACCATGGACACTAAGAACTCTATCATCATTATGGATTCTAAATATCCTGGTGGAGTAGAGGCATGGGTGACTGTGCATGAACAAGATGTGGCTATACTTGATCAATTAGAAACCTTCATTTCATCATTTCCAACTTCTTAAATTAGGGATTTCAGTTAATGTTTGTCTTCCAATAATGTCTTGGATGCCAATTTAAGGTTATGCTTGAATCTTATATTTGGAGAGAGATTTTTAAGTGAAAAGTGGATGAAGTAGTAGCTAATTTACAAAATCCTTCTATTATCATTTTTTTTCCTAAAAAAATTTGTTTGTAAATTACAAAATTCAAACATTAACACTTCAACATGAACATTGTTTTAGTTTTGAATGATATCAAAATTTAAAATTGGATCGTTCAGGTCTATTGGAGTAGACCTATAATATGAAATATATATATATATATAGAAAGAAAGATGAAATTTCAGTCTTGTAGCATTGGGATAGTGAACTTGCACTATTTTGAAGTAGTAAAATTTCAAAAGTGAGGGCTAAAATTTCAAAATTGATTGCCAACTATCCAAATGTAACTTATTTTGTTGTGACATATTTATTTTTTTAATAATTCAAAAGTGAGGGCTAAAATGTCGAATTTGGCTCCATGACTTTGCTTCCATTCGAAATGATCTAATGATAAGAAACTCACTTTTTTATTGTGATCATTTTTCTTATAAATTCATTGTTGAGGGTGTCAATTATGTCTTTTACCATTTTAAGAAATATGCTTGTAATGTTTTTGATGTTCAAGGAAAAATATTTGTCTAGTTATTTTTAAATATCAACAGTGAAATGCTTTCTTACCTTTCTAAAAATAAACGAGTCTTATTAAGAGATTAAAATCTTATCAAGAGATTCAACATATGATGAGTTTCTTGTCAGCAACCAACCTTCACTATTAAATGAGTACTCCAATTAAAATTACAGTGAGTATGGTTTGATTTGATTTGATTTAAGACAAAGTTATAAGCCAAACTGTTATTTACAGTTCCTTAAAATTTGAAATGAAACAAAATTATTAAAACAGATAATTATTTTGTATGTTCTATAAGTGTGACTTCACAGACAGGAGAACGGGTAATTTGATCATTTTGCATAAACATGTCTTTATGAGTATAGTAATTTAGCAACCCTTAGACGGAGGAAATTTAAAATTGGATTTATGGACCGAGTGTCCCATTTTATTTACTTTTCTCTCCAATTTTTATTTCTCTTTTCATTTTTTTTTAAATTTAAACTTATAATTCAAATATAATTTAGAAAATAAAGCCAAGCTTTTGTATCAGACAGAACAAATCTTGTTTTTCTAATAGGAAGCATCTACTATGAACCCTGCAAAGAATCAATATTTGGTATTTACATCTCCATAAGTGTAAGGCCAGTGAGGCTATTGTTGTCTTAGGCCTCTCAGTGGGAAATATCACACTTCTTTATAATATATATATATACTATAAATCTTAAGGATGGTCAATTTTCAGTCTCGCTCTGCCTTGCGTCTCTCGACTCAGTTCGCACGAGTTTCTTTTTGCCTCAATGAAGAAGTGCTGTTGGGATAGATTTTGCTTTCTCTTTTCTCACCCCATTTATTTATTTTGATCGGCAAAAGAAAATCTTTATTGATGGGAACATACAAAGTACGAAAGAGTACATCAATAAAAAGGAGCTTGGAGCTAGCAAAAGCTCCAAGCTCCAGTTGGTGAGAGACCAACAAGTAGCAAAGAAAGAACAAATAGAACAACAAAATGGCTGCCACATGAACCTCCAGCAGCAGACTACCAACAAATAACTACCAGATTGTAGATAACTAATAGATTAGATCAAGTTCTTAGCCACTAACAGCATACTACTAACAACAGAATCAATCAACCAGCAAAAACAATCAGCAGAGCAGTAGAGCAATCGGCAAACTACCAACAGCAAAATCAATCACTAACAGAGCAGGACAGCAAAATCAATCAACCAGCAAAACAACAGAATCAATCAACTAGCAAAATCACTAACAGATTGCAGAGCAGATTAAGACAGAAAACAACACAGAGAATGCAGCAGCTGATGCTCTACAACACAGCGATGAAATTCTTCTAAACTCAATAGCAGAGCCTAATTTGTCTCCAATTGAGAACTACGTCCTCAACTGAGAAAGGGAAGTCCTTGAGAGAAGCTTTGAGCCAAAGAGCTAATCTGATCTTAATAAGTTCCCACAAGTCTGCAGAATTAGGATGGCATCTCTAAAAACACACTCATTCATATGATTCCAAAGAGACCAGAGAACTACTAGTGGAATTGCTCCCCAAAATTTCCTGAGTGGGCGCTTAAATTTGCCACCATTCCACCAATTGAATAGGGCTGCCATAGATTGTGAGATACACCAACAGAGCCCCCAGTCATATAACACAGATGACCAAATGGTCCAAGAGAAATGGCAATGAGGCAAAACATGAGGAGTAGATTCAGGAGCCATTTTGCAGAAAGGACATAAGGAAGAAACATTGCTGCCAAGAAAACTAATATTGAGTAGAAACACAGCTGTTTTGATTCTATTTTTCCATGCTAACTATCCAAAAAAATGAACTTTGGGAGGTAAATTATTGCTCAAAACGAACTTGCTAATGATGAGATGAGGCCCAATGAGAGAATTGCAAAGAGAATATAAAGAAGACACGGAGAAAACACTAGAACCTGAGGCTGCAGAGGACCACACCAAGCTGTCAGCATTGTTAAGGCTCAAGGGGAGAGCAGAGGATAACGTTATAATCAACCTAGCTTCAGCGGCCACTTCCCAAGCATGCAGGACTCTTTTATAGGGAAAATTCCAGATTGTAGTGCTGGTTTTCCTAGCATAAAATTGTTGAAGAGATCTATTCTTATCAGCAGACAGGTTGAAGAGAAAGGGGAACTCATTCTTGAGATATGCAGATCCACACCACTTATCATGCCAAAATCTGATACGATTACCGTCCCCAACCTTGATTTGGCAGTTTTCCAAGAAGAAATGAAACGTATTCAAACTATGAACCCCTATAAAGGTAATATCCTTCCATACCCTAGAGTGCTTGTAGGAGGATTGCACAGGTGGATGCCAACACTCTACCTCAATTTTATACTTGCTGCAAATAACTTTTCTCCATAATGCTAAAATTTGATTTCCAAATTGTAATAACCCTGACCCTGATTAACGTCAATTGGTACTTAATTATGCCTAATAGTAATTAAGAGGAAATCTGGAATTTAATTTGCATATGTGTTGCATGTTTTATGTGCCTCTATCTGTTCAGTGTCGAAATATCTGTTCATGCTTTAAACTTCAACTGTGAATTGAAAGCCTTATCGGTGCTTGATAAGGAAATTAATTAGCGATCCGTGTTAGTTGGATTTTATGTGATTTTATGGCATATTTATCTGAAATGTGATTTGGTATGATTAAATTAGATCAATTGAGCCAAATTTATAGAGTTTAACGTATTTACCATTATGCCATTGAGTGGCCCACTACTTTTCACATTTAGAGGCTTGATTACATTGAAACAAAACATTTGCTCAGCTCATTTCCCTTGTTCTTGCCGACCTTAGAGAGAGAGAGAGAGGCTTAGAAGAGAGGTTTGGCTCCATCTTGTGAATTGCTTGGTGATCTTGAAGGAATTGAGTTTTAATTGCCAAATTGAGCTTCTAAGCTTGTGTTTGAAGACTTAGGTAAGGAAGTTCAACGTCTCATTGTTGTGTTTAAGATTGTTCTTGCATGGTTCTTGAGCCTCTAGTGATCTAAGTCATGATTTAATCTAATGATGTTGAATTGTAGCTTGAATCATGCATGCATGTACATATCTCTCATCTTTGAGGTTGTTCTTCTTAAATTTTCGCATGCATGTCCATGTTAATGTTAAGGACCATGAATTCACCATATTTTCGAAGATATAGACTCATTTGAGCAAGTAATTGGAGCTTTGAATTGGTTTAAACTCATGCATGTTCAATTTGAATTAAGTTCATGAAAATTAATTTGAAATTGGATTTAATTGAAACACCCTTGGGCTTTGATTTCTTAAATTGAGCTATGAATCATGTTATTCTATGTGTTTACTAGTGTTTTCAGGAAAATTAGCCCAAGAGGATCGAAAATTATGCATTAAAACTTGGTTTTGAGCTTGAGGTTCAAATATGGAATTTCCAGATTTGGACCCACGCTCGAGCGAGGAACTCCACGCTCGAGCGTACACTCTGTGATCATGCCTTCCGCTCGAGCGAGTAAAGTGACGCTCGAGCGTGAAATGCGTACATCCAGTACTTTGCATGAGCTTGCAGTCCGCTCGAGCGAGAGAATTCACGCTCGAGCGAGGACTTGTGTCTCACGCTCGAGCGAGGGTCGAGCGCCCGTCGAGCGTGAATTTTGAGCATCCAATATTTTCACTGTAGCTTACAGTCCGCTCAAGCGACGGAAGTCACACTCGAGCGGAGCTCCTTTGTCTGCATGTCTGCTCGAGCGTAGAAAGCCACGCTCGAGCGAGACCCCTGTTTTCTAAAAATTTTGTAAAGTGTCTAAAAGTGCATTTTTGCATCCTCATTCCATCCTAGGCATTCCTAGGTCATGTTTAAGACTCTATAAGGGGAATTCAAGGGTAGAAACACACTTAGAACCAATGACATAAGTTTTGTATAGTTAGAATGTGTGTTTCATGTATATGTCTGTTATGTGTTATGTAGGTCACGTGCCCACTCTGTTTGACCTTTTGGCTCCGTCCGTCTGTTTCAACGCCCACTATGAGTAATAACATAGTAAAGATATGTTCAACTGTACTTATTTTTTGTGTGGCAAAATGAGATCTATTTTCTGAAATGATATGTTATGTACAATGAATGATTGTTCAATTTCTGACATGTATTCATGACATCCTTAGTATCATGTGATATCTACAGCCGTTACCCGGTATCAGAGGTTCCTGTATGGAACTGGTTATTCGTAACCTCATACGTATGCGTCCTATCTGTGCACTGTTACCCGTACCGGAGGCCCGCCATGGGGGCTTAGCTGTCCTGTTCTATGACCCGGATCCGGAGGTTCCTTCTTGGAACTAGGTTATTCATAACCTTACGCTTATGCGTCCTGTTCTGTTACGCTTATGCGTCCTGTTCTGTTATGCTAATGGATGTATCACGTAAATGTAACCATGACTTCTGATTTCTGTCTATATATGATCTGAACAAGTATGATTTTGATACAATATGAATTGATTTCTGAAATCTGTACGAAATCATTCATTGAAACCCCTTTACTCTGTTTATTATTCACTAGGCTTTCGTTCACAGTTTACTATATATATGTAGGTGAGGCGGCACATGACCCAGGCCAGAGTTGACGGCCTTCAGTTCTGTTTTGTCAGCCAAACGTTGCACCTCCCGAGGAGGTTCCGCTTGAAGCCTATTGTCATGGCTGTTTTTGTGACCATGCTAGTCTGTATGTGTGTTATGTAAAGTCAGGTCTTGGGGACTATTCTCTGTAAATATTGATGTATCTGACTAGCATGTTTTTGTATATAAATAAGTTTTGAGAAGTTCTGTTTCATGTTCAGTATCACAGCTCATTGGACCTTGTTTATTTTATATATTTGCTTCCGCAGCCCCTTATTATTTGTTAAAAATCTCCAGAGGCCTTTGGTAATCCACGGATTACTGGCCGGTTACGGTGCCAAACCTACAGGGGCGGGTTTGGGTCGTGACACAAATTTCCACCACAATTTAAGAAGCAAGCATGGATTAACATCCCTAATCCTTCTGATGCCCAAGCCCCCTTGGGCAACACTCTTTGTAACCTCAACCCATTTTACCAAATGAACTTTTCTTTTTAGACCATTACCACCCCACAAGAAAGCAGCCTCAATCTTTTCAATTTCATGAGCCATACTTTCAGGCATCTTGAAGAGGGAAAGATAGTACACAGGGAGACTCGAGAGAGCAGACTTGATCAAGGCTAACCTCCCTGCAAAGAACAGTATTTTCCTCTTCCAGCCTGATAGTCTAGATCTAATATTATAAAGCACAGGCTTCCAGGTTGATTTTTTACCTGGGTTGGCTCCTAAAGGCAGCCCCAAAAATTTCAGTGGCAAGCTTTGCACCTTACAATTCAAAAGCTTTGCAAAGGCATGTAGAGACACATCATTCACACCTACACCACATACAACGCTCTTGTGATAATTGATTCTGAGCCTAGAAAGAACTTCAAAGCATCGAAGGAGTCTTTTGACAATCACCACCTGGTCCATATCAGCCTCACAGAAGAGGATTGAGTCATCAGCAAATTGAAGGTGAGATAAAAGAACCTCATTAACCCCAACTGAAAAACCATGAAGGATGCCAAGATTTAGTGCTCTATTTAGGAGAATATTAAGCCCTTCAGTCACTATATTGAAAAAGGAAGGGTGACAATGGGTCACCTTGCCGGAGTCCTTTTTGCAGAAGAACTCATTAGTTGGTAAACCATTGACGATGATGGAAATTCTGGATGTAGACATGCAGGCTTTTATCCAAGAGACCCATTTAGCCAAAATCCAAAGCTGGACATCAAAGAGAACAAGAACTCCCAGTTTACTGAATTGAAAGCTTTCTCAAAATCCAGCTTGATGATCAACCTTTGTTGCTTAGCCTTCTTCCAACCATCAACTACTTCATTAGCAATAAACACCCCATCTATGATGTTCTTTCTCTCTATGAAAGCAGTTTGAGTGTCACCAATAGTGGAGGGCATCAGGGACTTCAATCTGTGCGATAGAACTTTCGCTAAAATCTTGTATATAGAACCCACCAAGCTAATGGGTCTGTAGTTAGACAAATTAATAGGATTAGAAGTCTTGGGGATAAGTGTAATGAAAGAGCTGCTGATTCCATAAGTAAGACTGCTGTGATTGTGAAAATCTTAGAAGAATTGCATGATTTCTTGTTTCATTATTCTCCAAAACTTCTGATAGCATAGGAGGTTAAACCCATCTGGGCCGGGAGCCTTGTTGCTATTACTCTCTTTAATGGCAGCCCATACCTCTGCTTTAGTGAAATCTGATACAAGATGGTAGGAGATAGTGCCCTCAATTAATTTGAATTCCCCTCCCAACAGAGGCCTATTAACCCAGCTTTCCTTGAAGTGTTTCTTGAAAGGAAGGAATACCTCATGTTTAACTCTACTAGGTTCCTCCAAGGACACACCATTTACTGAGATGGAATTTATCATGTTCCTATTATGTCTGGTACTTGCAACATCATGAAAGAATCTAGTATTTTTGTCACCATGCAGAGACAAGTTCATTCTAGATTATTGATGCCATAACCATTCCACCCTTCTATAGAGTTTCCACACTTCACATCTTGCTTTTCTTATTCGAGCCATTTCTGATTGAAGCAGTACTCTTTCCTCTGCAATTCTGTCTAAGGCATGCAATTCCTCCTCTGTAGCCTCGAGTTTAGTGGTAATATTACCAAACACTTCAGTATTCCATACCTTTAATTCCACCTTAAGGTGCTTGAGTTTTTGCTGGATTATGAAGCCTGCCCAACCAGTAACAGTAATGTTCTCCCAGCAAGAAATGAAAATATGAGAAAAACTGGGATGCAAGGTCCAAACGTTAATAAACCTGAAGGGCTTAGGGCCCCAATCTCTTTCATCTTCCATCATCAATAGAGGGCAATGATGTGATATTAACCTAGGCAGGCCCCAAAGCTTCATTTCGAAGTGGATCAACCATTCTGGACTGAGCATGATTCTGTCAATTCTACTCCATTTTTGTGCCTCCTGAGAGTTACACCAAGTGTATGATCATCCAAGAAGGGGCAGGTCACTCAATTTGCATTTGTCTATAAACTCATTAAGATGGTGCATTCCCCTATCTCTTCTACACTTCCAACTCTCTCTCCTATGTGCCTTATTTCATTAAGATCACCACCCAAGCACCAAGGGCTAGGGAAGGAGTCTTTGAGCTTAATTATGGAATTCCAAAGAGTGGATCGGCTACTGACATCATTAGGTGCATACACATTTAGAAGAACACAATCAAAAGAATTGTAGAGTGTACTGAGAAGAATAAACCTCCTGTTGCAGCAGCTCCCAGATAGTTGGAAAACATCCGGATCCCAAATGCACAGGAGCCCTCCTGCAGTACCAACAGGGTCCACAGACATAAACTCCATTTTCCTATTTCCTCAAAGCCCACAAGCAACAAAATCTAAAACCATTACTTTCTTAGTTTCTTGAAAGAAAGCAACATCAATATGTCTATCTTTCAAAATACGTTTGATTCAGCCCCTCTTTTCGGGCTTACCAATGCCTCTGACATTCCAAGAGAGTAGCTTCATAGAGACCAATTGATACACTGTGAGGCCCCCAGTCACTACTATCACAACTTTGCCGAGTCCACTTCATTGATTCTCTCTTTATCATTCAGCTCAAGATTGATAATCTTGTCTAGCACAACAACTTCTTTACCCTTAAAATTAATACCAAGTTGCTCCCCCAAGTTAATGGTTGCTTTAGCTTCTTTGAGGAGGAGGCTATTTGAGCTTGAGTCTCCATCGGACAGATTTGATTGAGCAAAAGCAACGGCAGCAGGTCTGAAGATAACAGATCTGGATGTATGTTTACTAATGGTTGCGGCTTTTTGACCATAAAGCCTAGCAAAATGGGAGAAGCCCTCCACATGAGCCTTCTTCTTCGCAGATTTCTTAGCCTTTCGAAGGGGATTAAGGGTGAAGGAAGATGATCTATCAAGGCTTTGATCCTGAAGTCCCTGAATGCCCAATCTAGATGGGCCAACATTAACATGTGGCCTGAGGACAAAGCTTTACTACTGCTAGGCCTAGTAACAGGAGGTTCAGGCGACTTAAAAATAATAAGGCCTTGTATTCATTGCATACCATGTAGTTAGGCTAAATCCACCTCAAGAGTAATGCCAGGCCCAAGATCTTCTTTTGGTCCACTAAGACTTTTGATAAAACCAGAAGATAAAACTTCCTCAGCACTCCTCAGTAGGACAACAAAGCTTTTTGGGTAGGGTGCTAGCTCCTCCATCATTGTTACTTTCACTCTTACTACACTAGCATGGCTGAGCCTCCCATCACACAAAGTCTTCTCAACTGCTGTGTCCACCAACTCTCCACTATAGCACTGATTACTACCTCATTGGAACCAGTAACCATCGCACCAGCTAGTTCACATCTAGTTACCTATCACAACAGGTCTCTCAACCACTGTATCCTCCTTCTCACCACTGTTGCACTGTGTGAGCCTGCTATCACCTGAGTGATCATACCCATGTGCCACTGCAGCATCATCAACCTTCTTCATGCCATACTTCTCTGGAAAATTAATGGCCTTCACCCTATAGAAGCCTACAATGGAGTTGCAGTTGTCGTGCTCAGTGTGTGAGCTGCTAAAAGACTCAACTGGGTTGTCAAAATGGCCCTCATACACAAGGACAGGGTGGAGTATGCCCTTGCACTCCAAGTTTATTGTTGAAGAGATGAATTCCATGCAAGATGTGACCACGTTGATTCTGGTGTAGGAGAAGGACTTAGGTTGACTGATATCACCCTCCAAGCTAAGAATTGACCCCCACAAGCTGCCAATGTTGTTTAGTGTATTCCTATTCTATAGGTTAAGGGGTATGCCATAACACCTTAACCACACACATCTCTCTTGCTGAATTTGGGCTCCTGGCTGCCATTCTAATACAAACTGACTCCAGTCTTTAAATCATTCCTTAATATTGTGGATGTTTGATTGCAGCTCCACATGGGATTTAAAAGTCACGACTACATCACGACCTCCCCTCTTTCTGACTACAGCTTGCGGTATCCCATTCTCCTTTAGGGCCTTTTTGATGCTGTTAGCAGAATAATCCATATTAAGTCTGATTATGACACTGTCATAGAGCCACCCATGGCAATCTTCATTTACTTTGATAGTCGTGCTAGCTTTCCCAGTGATTTTGCCTCCTTTTAGTACCTCTGCGAATGATCTGGGACCAACAAATAGTATTTGACCCCTGCTTATGGCTGTTTCAAATGCACCTCTATAGTTCTGGGCCTGCCTCCTACTTTGCACATCCCTGTTACTCCTGCCATAAGAAGCCATGTTGACTGCGAGAACCTTATCATCCACCAAAAGACCATTTGCTTTCTGAATAGCAATATCTGAAGCTACAGGACAGTCGAATCTCATAAAACCAAATCTTGAGTTGGACACTCTTCTTCTTTTGAAGGGGACAAAGACGTCTTTCACTATGCCAAACTTGGTGAATAGCTTGAACAGGGATTTAGCATCCATTGAACTTGGAAGGTTGTCCACAAATACTGTGTATAGGCCCTGCTTTACTTCTTTGCCTCGAGCTCCACCTCCTTGCCGCTGCTTCACAACAGGAATCCAACCTCCATTACACTTAAATTGAATATAATAAAATTAAAATTCAAAATTACACTTAAATTGTATTTGGATCATCAATTTGAATAGAGATTTAGAGAGAGAAAACTTTTTTTGAAAAGTTGAGTAAATGTGAAATATAAATTTTTTTTGGAGAATTGTTTTAAGGTCCCTGATATTAAGATTTTATAAGATAAAGAACATACAATATGTTCATAGTAGTTAAGATCCCTCAAATTTCTAGAGAAAAAATTTGACTCAGAAAAATTTTGCCCGACTCAGAGAAATTTCTTTTATTTCACATAGAAATTTTAAAATTTCTCTACGTTGAGGCCGAAATTTCTCTGAATTGGGCAAAATTTCTCTAAGTCAAATTTCCATTGTAAAAATATTGTGGGACCTTAGTTAATTAAAAATAAAAAATAAAAATCTTAGACCTCTCCTACTACACAAAGTTGGAGAGAGACGTTTCATTAATTTTTCCTTTTTGTTTTAGTTTTAGTTTTTTATCTTCTCAATTTCTTTTCTCTTGTTAAATCACTCTCCAAATCAATGATCTAAACACAATGTTAGTGCTCATTTTCACTTATTTATTTATTATCGTACATTTTTTTAACTTGCATTAATTATAAATCACTATCCATAATATACTATATTAGTTATACTTTTTTATTAGTATTATAAAAATATTAATTAACAAATTTTAAAATAATTATGTATTTTTTACAACATGCTTCTATAAACAATGTACAAGTATTTCAAAATTTTAATTAGTGTTCTGAAAACACTGTTAACAACATTCATGTATTTTTAATGTTTGTCTTGTAAACCTCAAATATTTTTGCTGCTATAATTATCTTTTTATTTTCTATTTAATGTTAAAAAATTAAAATCACTTATGATGATAGTTTAAAAAATATTTTATTAATCGTAAAAGTTTTCTGAAACATGATGCTTTTAAAAAATTTTTTTAATCATTTTGATAATTAATTTATTTTATAAGTTAAACGATTTTTAAAAATTTATACAAATAAGAGAAAAGACACACCAATTGACATACGAAATAATATTTAAACTAGATTGCTTTTGCATACAAAATATTATTATCAATAATTTTGCAAAAAAATAAAAATAAAAAAAATCAAATTTAAAATTATTGAAATCTTACTTAAAAGTCGTTTTTAGTTTAAGGTCAATAGGATTTTACAAGATGAATGATATGCAACATTTTCGTAATAGTTAGGATTCCTCAACATTTTCACAAATAGAAATTTCCAGGTATTCACAAAGAAATTTCTTTTTTCATAGAGAAATTATTTCAATTCTTCAAAGAGAAATTTTACAGAAAAATTTTAGCTCGTCCTGAATAAATATTAAGTAGATTTATCTATTTTATTAATAAAAAAGATATGTCAAAAAAACTTAAGGACAAGCTTAATTAGTAATTTTGCCTAAAAAAAAGCAAGAAAAATTAATTATAGACAAAAGTAAAATATTAAAAATTATAATTACTATTTAAATATCAAAATGCCTCATTTAAAATTTTTCCTTTGGCTCTGTAAAAGTTTGGGTTGCAAATTGGATTATGTACATGATGAATTTATAAAGTCGGTTGAAGATACTTATTTTTACATTGTGTTTGAATTATAAATTTGAATAGAGATTTGTAAAGAAAAAGAGAAATGGAGAAAAAAAATAATCTACATTTTCTTCACTCTTTCCATTTCTTTTACTGTTTTCAAATTTTTTCTCAAATTTATAATGCAAACACAATTTTAAAGATGCTTTTTCACATATAAAGGACAAACTCGTAAAGCCAATTGATGCTATATGTCATAATGAATAATACTTTCAAGTGAAAACTACATCTTCAAGGCCTTGGAGTTGCTTGCATACCATCATTTTTATTTTATTTTTAATCAGCAAAGAAAATCTTTATTGATGAAGAAGCCATACATTACATATGAGATTACATTAATGAGGATGAGAAAGAAAAAAGGAAAAGAAAGGAAACCAAGCATAGTGTTGGTGAGAAACCAACACTAGCTCACAAGACCACTAACACTTGCCACCACCCAAAAACTAGCTAACAAAAGCTAATAACCCACTGAATGCTCCAATTATGCTTATTTGTTGCCATCCAACATCCTTCTTAGACCAAACCCTCCTATTTGGATCTCTCTTTGTCCTTTAGCTCTAGCTCAATAATCTTGTCCAGCACATCATCTTCTTTCCCATTGAAGTTGAAACGAAAATCAGAGGATCTCATAGTTAAAAACCATGATCTAACTTGACAATCATGCAATTATTTTTATTGTCACATATGAAGTCATTGTAGACGTGGGTTTGATTTGGAAAACCCATCTAAGATATGATCATAAATTCATTGAAAGGTACTTAATTATATTCATATAAATAAATGCATACACAAATCCGTTTCTATAAATTCTTGTAAATTTTTGCAATCATTCTTGAGAGTTCCTATTGGCATACCTTTTTCCAAGATTCCACAATTCCATTCTCATATATTCTGTAAAAATGCATACCATATGAGATACCAGAAGCTTAAAAGAGAGTGCAAATAATAATGCTTGCCTATGTCTAATCTTGTATCCAAAACTAGCTACATGCGGATACTTCAAATAGGGTGACGTATCTGTATCGTATTTATATAAGGTATTCCTTGGATACTCTTAGATATGTATCAGATACTTTTTAATTAACTTTTCATTAATTTTGGAGTATCGGATACTCAAAGTCACGTATTACTTGTTTTACGAAATTAGAATTGTAACATTTCTTACATAGTATTATAATATAATATAATTGTACGGATAAATATAAAAATATATTTCTAATATTTTGTTTAGTTTTTTGATAAGAAGAACACAATGAGCTAAATAATACAATTTGTCAAATTGATGTATCATAATTATTTCATATCCACTGTAACTACATAGAAAGTAAGGATTAACAAGAGGATATAACAATAGTAAAATGAAATATAAATAAATAAATAAGCAAGTAAACTTGAATACAATATTTTTTGCTAGTGCCAAAGGGAAATGCACAAGAACAAGTTGTGGATTGATCTATTATTGTAATAAAAACATATTAGACTTCATATTAATATAAAATATTTGCAATACTTTTTAAAAATTTAAAAGGTAAATAAGCTATTAGCTTAAATTAATACCTAATTCTTAAATGTTAGTATTTTCATTATAAAATTGCATTGTAATTTCTCAACATTCTTTAGTTTGTGTGTAACTCACTATTGATCATTTTAAAAAATATATTTTTCGTAAATGTATCCTAACCGTACAATGTACATGTATCCTAATTTTTTAGATTTTGTCATGTTACCGTATCTGTATCTGACCGTCCTCAAGACTTGGATGTTCTTGCAGGTACATCCAGTGACAAGTTTGATTGCTCATCGACCGCTCGAACTCCGCGGCGGAACGCCACAGGTTTGAGCTTTCCAAACCCTGCATCAATTCTATCTCATTTTTAGACCATGTTTTGATCCTTCCAGCATGTTATTCTTGATGCACCGCCGGCCATGGATTTTGGCCTGCCGGCCATTGAAGTGCCCTGCCGGGCCATCAATGAGCCCCTACCGGCCATCACTGATGGCCGGCCAGCCACCAGTGTATCAGTAGATATTTTCTGATATTTTGTGCCAGCTGTTTGCACAGGTTGAGCCATCTGCTTGCATGTGTATGGCTGGATCTCTTTGAGAGAATTTTGTATCTTCTATATATAGAAGCCTTCCTCTTGCATGCTTAAGGTTGGAAATTTTGAAGACAAAAAAATTTCTCTCTCTCTCTAGAATCCTCTCTCTCTAAATATTTTGCCTTAAAGCCTAAATTCTCTACACTTTTGCCTGTGAGCTCTTGATCAAACTTGATCACCATTGTGTTGAGGTTGCTTGAGGTCCTATTTGAGCTCTAGAAGAGGATATTAGCTTGGTTTGACTTGCCTTTGTTGCCTAAATAGCATCTTGTGTTCAAAGAGGTAGAATACTTGTATTTTAAGCCTAATTTAAATACTTGTTTGGCCACCTTTGCATGCTATTTTGAGGCTGGTTTTAACCTCTGAAATCTCTGCTTTTATGGTTTAAAATGGTGGTTTGATGTTTGATTTGAGTTAGGGGTAGTCCACATTTTTTGTAGTTTGTTTATTAAAGAGTTATGCCATCTTTCAAAGCTTTTAAAATATCTTTTTTTTGGCTCTTTTATCCACTGAATTCCAGGGGATTTTCAGTGGTAAAAACTTTGTTTTGAGGTCCAAAATAGGAGGAGGTGGCCTCCCCTCCTTGTGTCTTGTTTGTAAGTGTAGATAGCCTAACATGTGAGCATGTTTTTCTACCTTTTTGTGACTTGATCTCAGCATGTTTTAGCTACTGATTTGGCATGATTTAACTCTGTGGGGGCTGTCTTGGTTATATGAGCCTTGTCTTGCATGGTTATAGTGCAAATGGCTTCACTAGCTTGGCATTTTAGGCCTCTAAACTTGATTTGCTTGAGATGTTTGCATGTTGAAGTGTCTTTTTACATGTAATTTTAGTGTTCATAGCTCTGTCACATGCTCATTTGCTTCACTTTTTTATTGCTTTTTAGGGTTGCTCTTGAGTCTTGTTTGTAGCCTAACATGAGAGCATGTTTTTCTAGGCTTTTGTGCCTTAATCTCAGCAAGTTTTAGCCACTGTTTTGGCATATTTTAACTCTGTTCTGAGCTGGTATGGTCAGTTGGGCTTTATATTGCATGGCTATAGTGTAGTGCTCTTCACTAGTTTAGTATTTTTGGCTTTTGAACATGTTGTGCATGAGTTGCTTGCATGTTGTAGTATCATTTTTCATGCCATTTCAGTACTAAAATATCTGCAACCTCCCTCATTTCTTCACTTTTCCATTTGTTTTGAGGGTTGGTTAACCTTAAGATTGTGTTTAAGCTTGAGATAGAGCTTGTGCTCAATGGTTTTAATCCTCTTTTGAGGGTTTCTACTAACCAACGGCATGATCTCTCTCATGTCTTAAGTCATCCTGTGGTTGACCCCTCTCTCATTAGAGGACAATCACTTTGGGCTTAACTGGTTAAATAATGATTTGGTAATGTAAAATGTGTAAATAAAACATGCCAAGTAAAACATGAACAAGATAAGTATGTTGTGCTTGCATTGCATGTGGTCAATCAGACGTTATATTGAACACAAGGTAGATTGGAGCATTTCATACTCAAAGTGATGAAATGAGCCAATCTCCTTTTGCCTCCATTGCCTTTGATCATTCATGACAAGGTAGTGGTCTAGAGTCTTGTTTTTGTGCATTTATTGAAAGTGTACAACTTGGATCTCTGGCCATCATGCATTGAAAATGCTTGATTGGTGGTTTTGGATCTAAGAGTGCCACTCCTTTGATGTTTTGATATGATAAGGAGGGGCACAATACAAACATATCCTTGGAAAACCCTCATTTTCCTCTGTTTGTACTCTATTGCAGTGTGATGATTCAGCACACCAGTGGCCGGCAGTGCTTTATTCTTAGCCGGCATGGCACATTTTTGGCCGGTAGGAGGCCAACAGCAAGAATTCATGGCCGGCAGGCCATTGATGCAGTCCTCAGCATTGGTTTGGTAAGGTGGAGCAGAAGGTTCTGGAGTTTAGTCAACCTTACAAACAGAGCCTCTTAAGAGCAAACCAGAGGGCTTTTCGGGGCGAAAATCGAGCGCCTGCATCCTCCATTTCCCGAGGCAGAGCTGAGGCAGTGCAGTTTAAAGATCTTGCATGATTAGTTAGTGTACATTTGCTTTAATTAACTAATTTGCTAATTAGTTAAAGTGTTGTAATAATTAGTAATTAGTTTACTAGTTATTCGTTTGGTTTGTAATAATTAGTCTAATTAGTTTAATTAGATTAGTTCGATTAGGTTAGCTTAATTAGCGTAGCTAGTTAGCTTATTCATTCGGACTCTCCTTCGCGAGGGCATAATGTTGTAATAAGTGTGCCTGTGTGTGTGCATGTCTTCCAACCCCACGACGTTTTCCCTTTTACTTAACCGCTTTCGATAGTTAGTTTAGAATCATATTTCGATTAGCATACCTTATGCTCACATGTTTGCATCATTCATTTGTATTGCATGCACTGAGGCTCGTCGCATCATTCAAACTACATCATATTTCAATACTTCTTTGAATACGTGTATCAAAGTGTTGCATATGCCATATTAGTAGCCGAGCCTATTAATTTCATATTGCATATGTTGCATTAGGCATCTTAACATAGTTAGGATCTTGCATTGTTTTCTAACTAGTTTCTGTTTTGGCTTGGAGTACTCGGTAAGCTTTTACGCTTTAGCATACTTGTATGAGTATGAGTGTTGCCATGATAGCATGCTTGCTATGAGGCTATGTGCTTAATTGCTAAACTGTATGAATGCCGTGGATGAAGGCTTTGTTGCTTGAATTGGAATAATTCAACGAGTGTGAGTTTTAAGCCTACTTTGTGAAGTGGCAAATCATATTTTAAGCCCACTTGAGGTGGTAAATCTGAATTTTAGCCCACTTGAGGGTGGCAAATTCAAACCATTTTCTAAAGCAAACACGAGTTGAATTCGTTCCAAATCTTGAGACTTAGTCTATACTTGCTAGTGCGCATCACGTAGTAAAGTTAGCTAATAACCAGAATAAGAATATATGTGTTTATAAAACAACATATCATGATAGTAGAGATCGATCTTTGATCGGGCGAGCGGGGGTGCTCATTTCAGGACCTTCCCCTCTCGTACCCAAGTTCCCAAGCCGAGGCAACTTTGGTGATGACGAATACGTGGCCTTTGGCACGAGTCAGGGTTTCCTTAAATTTCCCAAAAACAAAATATTTAGGTGGCGACTCTGTAATCTGGAAAAGCAGTTCAGTTTTGGCATTATTTGATTCAAAATCGATTTTCTAAAATGATTTGCCGAATTAGACTCTTTGGTGTTTATCAGTGTCACATTGCACTTTGTGAGATTAGATCCAGAACCATGACAGGAGTCCGAACTGTAGGACCAATTCGAGCTCTCCGAAAGGGGGCGCGAAGAAAGTCGAGCTACAGTATTATATTTGTGTCTCATTTATGTATCCATGCTTCCTAGTACATATGCAACTTTGTGTTGTTAAATCAAATTTTTATTGAGAAGTTTTTATGCAGGGTGAGTTTGGCTATTATTATTTTTGTTGTTTTATATTTTAGAATCTAAAATGATTGATGCAATTCATAATTGTTAAAAAAAAATTATTTCTTTATTATGAATAATTTTTTGTGGATCTTTTTAAACTTTTGCTTTTGATGATAAAGTACCATATTACCTTTGTGTTGTTCTGAAACCCTTATTAACATATCAATTGTCTTGACGATAAAATTGTCTTTGCACAATTCTGTTGAGATTCTGAACAATTTATTTATTTATTTATTTTATTTTTTAGGAAGTTTAGTTACTTAACCAAAGCACACAACTAATTTACTTTTTGATTTTTTTGATAATGAAGATTGACATAATTTCTAGAGAGCTTATCAAACCATCCTTACCTACTCATTCTAATCTCAAAAACTACAAGCTCTCTTTATTTGATCAGATCATTCCTTTTCAATATGTCCCTTTGTTCTTTTTTGCTTTTTTGAAGAAGCAACACAAGTCCAACAATTCAAGGTCTCTTCCATGCTAACAAGATCAGTATCAAACACCTTAACTCAATTCTACTGTAGGAATGTACAATTCAATTCTCATTACTGAAGAATATGAGACTCTGCACATATTTTATATATAAGATATATTGTTATAGTTGTTTGTATTATTATAACTATATTCTTCAACTACACTAGTCATGCTGACCTCATACATACAACAACCACTTCAATCCTAACTAACTAATTTCCTCTCTTGCCTTAGTTGAACCAATTGTGCCACCTGTCTTGGTACACTTACATTCCCTTGCAAACTGATAGGGGAGAAAAACAACATCAGTTTGTTCTTCAAATATTGAAAATGGGAAATAGACAATGGCTTGGTGAATAGATCGGCCAACTGATCAAATAGTAGGGACATATTTGAGTAAGATATGCTGAGCAAGAACCTTCTCACAAATAAAATGACAATCTATTTCGATATGCTTAGAACAAGAGTGAAAGACAAGATTTGTGACAAGAGCAATAGGAGACAGATTGTCACACCATAGATGAGGCAAAGTAGGAGAGGAAATGAACAAATCAGTCAAAAACATTTGAAGCCAACTAAGTTCGGCAGCCGCGTGAGCCAATGCCTCGATATTCAACTTCAGTAGATAACCGGGACATCGTAGCTTGTTTCTTGGTAGACCAAGAAATAAGGTTTAAACCAAGAAAGATGCAATAACCAAAAGTAGATTTTCGATCAATGAGATCACCGGCCCAACTAAAGTCAAAAAATGCATGAAGATCAAAAGTGCTAGAAGTGTAAGTTAAGCCATGAGTAAGAGTGCCTTTAACATAGCGAAGTAATTGTTTAACAGAGGCAAAGTCAACATTGGTGGATTGATGCATATGTTGACAAGCATGATTAATGACAAGCGACAAATTTGGATAAGTGATGGTAAGATATTGTAATGCACTAACAATGGATCGATAAAGTGCTGGATTAGAAAATGAAAGAGAAGCATCGGAAGACAACCCAGGTTTGACAAATATAGGAGAGGAACAAGGCTTACACACAGTGAGACCAGCTTTTTAGAGAATATCTTGAGTATATTTTTGCTGAGACAAAAAATATTTCTTTCCAGTAGCTTAGACATAAATGCCAAGAAACTAAGACACATTTTCGAACACTATCATAGAAAAATCCAAATGCATTTGAGCAATTAAAGATTTAATGTGAATGGGATCACCGCCAGTAAGCAAAATATCATCAACATGTACAACTAAGATAGTGATGGAAGAGGAAGTCTTGTGAATAAAAAGTGAACTATCAGAGTGGCTGTTATGAAAACCCTGAGAGAAGAAAAGCCAAAAAGTATAGTACCAAGCTCTTGGAGCTTGTTTAAGGCCATATAAGGCTTTATGTAACTTGCAAACAAGAGAGGTGGAAGAAGAATCCACAAACCCAAGAGGTTGAATCATAAACACTTCCTCTCCAAGCTTGCCATATAGAAATGCATTGGAGATGTCCAATTGTTTGAGAGGCCAATTATGATGTAAAACAAGACATAGAAGAACCTTGATAGTAGGTAACTTGGCCACAAGATTGAAAGTCTCCTGAAAATCCACACCCTCTTCTTAAAGATAGCCCTTAACAACGAGTCTTACTTTGTACCAACCAATAGAGCCATCTGAGTTTCTTTTGATCTTAAACACCCATTTGTAGCCTATAGCTTTCTTAGATGGGGGCAAAGAGACCAAAGACCAGGTTTGTTGCTTTTGTAAAGCACCATATTCCTCCGCCATTGCTTTATACCATGTAGGAGATTGAAAAGAAGCTTGATATGTTGGAGGCTCGATATTCGTATACAAAGAAGAAAAAGAAGAGATACTAACAGAGGCAGAAGGAGGATGAGATTAGATATGCTAATCATAGGGTGAGAATTAGAAATAGACGAAAAATGAGGGGCAAGAAGTAAGGCAATAGAGAGAGAGTGAATGGGTATAGATTGAGAAGTTGATAGAAGATGGACTGCTGAAGTAATAGGTAGAGAGACATGCTGAACAGGTGCAACAACTAGTGCGGCAGATGAAACGTGCTGAGGAACAGATGGTGCAGCGGATGAAATAGTTGGGGTAGCAGGCTGTGCAGTTGAGGCTGCAATAGATTGAATAGATTTAGCAGAAAATGGTAGAGAGGACCAAAAGAAAGTTTGTAAAACCTGCAATGAAGAAGTAGGAACAGAGGAGATATGAGATGAAAATGGGAAAACAGACTCATTAAAAATAAAATGTCTAGAGAGATATGTTTTTCCTATGGCAGGATCAAAACACCTGTATCCCTTAGCAAAAGTATGATATCCTAAAAACAAACAAGCCACTGATCGAGGAAGAAGCTTAGAAGAAGCATATGAGCGTAACCAAGGAAAGCATTGGCAACCAAAAACTCTTTAAAAATAGAAATCTGGGACAGAGTGAAACAAGACCTCAAATGGGGACTTGTTAGCAAGCACAACAGATGACATTTGATTAATAAGAAAAGTGGAAGTAGCAATAGCATCAAACCAAAAATGAAGAGGAAGAGAAGAATGATGAAGTAATGCAACAGAAGTTTCAATAATGTGCCTATGCTTTCTCTGAGCAATACCATTTTGAGGGGAAGTATATGGACAAGAATGTTGATGAACAATACCATGAGAGTGAAGATAATGCTGCATTTTATTGCTAAAATAATCAGTACCACCATTAGCACGAAACACTCTAAGAGAAGTGGAAAATTGCCTTCCAACATAGGCTTTAAACTCTAGGAATTTAGAAAACACTTCACTCTTATAAACCAAAGGATATACCCAAGTAAATCGACTAAAAATCATCCACAAAAATCACATAAAACTTGAAACCAAAAGTAGATTTAATAAATGGTCCAAATACATCATTATGAATCAAAGAGAATGGCTGATGAATAGTAGAATTGGACAGATGAAATGGCAATCTATGACTCTTTGACACACAACAGTCTGTACAAGAAATAAAAGAATCATGCTTATGCAAAGTGCAAGGTAAAATCTTCTTTTGAAAATCAAATTTATGAAAAGAAGGATGTCCTAGTCTATGATGCCAAATTTCAGCAGACACATATTTATTAGAAACATTATGAAAATAAGCTCAAGACAAATCTAATGCCTAAAAAACAGCTGAGGGAGGGGATTGGAAATGGTACAATCCATGAGTATTAGCACCATGATGAAGAATTTTCTGTGTGACTTTGTCTTGAATCACAAAGTGAGAAGCATCAAAAGTAATCGTACAGTTATTATCTTTAGCAAGTTTGTGAACAAATAGAAGATTAGAAGCAATAGAATGAGAATGTAACACTTGTTGGGAGAAAAAGAAAAATGAGGAGTATGCAAGTTACCATTACCTGTGTGATGGATAGGAATGGATTGACAATTTCCAATGGTGATATTATCAGATCCAGAATAAGGCTAATATAGACTCAGATTATGTAAATCATTGGTCATATGATCAGTAGCCGCAGAATCAAGATATTAAGGTGTGGAGTTGAAAATCTGAGAAGCATTGCTAGGATGAGGTGTGGAAGCAACAAAAGCTTTAGGATGTTGTAAAGAAGACTGAACCTGAGGTTGGTATTGAGGATCCAATCGACGCTAGCAATCAAAAGCTAAATGACCAAAGAGACCATAAATTTGACAAATAGACCCAAATCTTCCTCTTCCCTTAAAACCCGATCGACTAGTACCTCTATAAGAAGTAAAATGTCGACCTCTTCCCCCTCTAGGGGAGTACTTTCCTCTAGTACTTGTAGATTGTCCTCGAGAAGAAGCATTAGAAGAACTAGAGTGTGTAACGCCCCAATGTCCTATGCCCAAATGATAACACAACCATCATGGCTCCTTAAAGGAAAATAGAAATAATTCTCTACACTTGCATTACATGATACAATTAATTCCTCAATGTGATTATACGTTTAATCCAAAACCAAATAAATAAACAAATAGATACCCCCAAGGGTTTACAAGTTTCCAAGGCTTAGACCCGGTTATACAAAATGGTTATTCAAACCCACACAAATACAGCCCTTGGCTTACAAAACAGAGTCACGCAAAATGAGAGCATTGTACTCCCAACACACATACTTCTACGCCCCTAGTTGGGTGGGATCACCACATCTTTTCCTGCACAAAAATCCCGTAGGGTGAGCATAAAGCCCGGTAGAAAATTCTTAACAAAGCATATACATTTTATATAAGTCTCAAGAGATGAAATGCACGTGCCATGCTATGCCATTTTTGAAGATAAATCACATTTTCATCTTTTGAAAACCATCATGCGCAATGATGTCATGCAATTTCAATTGTTCAAAACTTAACAATTTATTTCAAAGGCGATAAATACGACTACGGTAATTCCTAGGTCGGTGTCTGCAAGTAGACTATACAAGTACTACCAAATTGTCATTTTTCGGTATTAACCGGAAGGCTCAATACCTATTCGCGCGAGTTTTCGGTCTTTCACCCCGGACTCTCAGGCCAACTTATTCAATATCATCTACACCACCTATCAAGACTTACCAGCGTATTTATCCCAAAACCATTCCATGAAAACTTGTTTCTCAACATTCTTTTCTCAATGCAAGTTTTCAAATCAACTTTCAAAGTTAATGTAATCAAATGAATTGATATGCCAATTTCACAAGATGAATATAAATACTTTTATTCCAATTCATCATCCAAGGAATAACATAATTCCCTCTTCTCAAGTATCCTCAACAATTAGTCATTTCAAGACTATTTCAACGTTTTGAACAATAATTTCCAAAATGAACAACAATTCTCATATTCCATGAAATTCATCATTTATATAAATATAAATAAGAAATTTTCCAAACATCCATTTATTTTGACACACAAAATAAATATAACAATATCATTCATGGATTTTCAATATCTTTTAAAAATCCCTAATTTCTAGATTTTCTCATTAAAACTAGGGGTGAGTAGCGGATATACCGATCCGCCAAAACCGATCGAACCGAACCGATCCACCGCATTTTGGACGGATGCGTGATGACGAGCGGACGGTTGCGGATTGATTTTCTCCAATTCGCTAATCTGGAAGACGGATGGCAGATTTGAGATTCCGTTGGCCGCAACCGAACCGCCAAACCGCGAGTACCCCTAGTAATTTATAAGATTTTATGTTTTCAATTAAAAAAGAGTTTAAATATTCTATTGAAAAAAAGATTTCAACTTGAATATCTTTTTTGAATTGAAAAAAATAAACGTATTATTTATCTATATTTTTTGGTTTTTAAATCTATCTCTAAAAATAATAAATAGAAAATATGATATATGCTGGTTGGTTTTTGTTTTCAAAAACAGATATAGATGCAATAATACAGAGACATACACCAATCTCTACTACTGCTCTATTCATGGTTTTGGTGGTTTGAATTGTTTTTATATTTTAAGAACCACAGATTGTAATACTTTATGTGGATGAGGCATGCTGTGATTATAGTATGTGAATGAGACATGCAGTGATTGTGATATTCTAAAGTTTCAAACTTTCTTTCTTTGGATGAGACATGCAGTGATTGTAATATTTTTTTTAAGTCATTGACTGTAATACTTTCTTCTTTTCTTTTTTTTGAGGAAGTACACAAGTTGAATTATGTTGAAAATTTATAAAATTTTAAACCGCTCAATCGATTCGCATCAATCCGCCAAACCGCCAATCCGCTCAATCCACATCTGCCGGATTGGCGGACGGATGTGAATTGATTTTCTCCAATCCGCCAATCTGGCAGATGGATGGCGGATTGAAGGTTCCGTGACCGCAACCGACTCGCGCCCACCCCTAATTAAAACTATACAACTAAATCTTTTGAAAAAAAACTTTTCAAAATCATCTTATTTTCAATCAACGAAGATCAAGACCTATAAGATCATTTTAAAAAAACAAGAGATAAACCCACTTTCAAAATGGCTCAACTTCTTGAATAACAATGAATTTTCCAAAGCTATCAAAGGATGATTTTGAAAATCATCTAAATCTTGCAAATATATATATATATAACTCAAAGAAAATCCCTACCTCAAGTTTGAAGAAGAATAGAGATGAAACCCCAAAATCAACGATGCCTAAACTCGATCTTCACCGCACACAATGAAGCCCTCAAGATGATAACCCACTTTGATGAAGAAGCAATGGCAAAACTGAAATGGATCTTGAGAAATCAAGGTTTTTGATCTAGTTTGTGTAGAGAAATGTAGAGAGAAGAGAGGAAATGTTTTTAGAGAGAGAGAGATTTATACAAAAATGATAAATATCAGATTCACGAACTGATATAACATGGTCCGCTCGAGCGTGGAAAGCCCAGCTCGAGCGTCGAATACACCTTCCCAGTACTTTTGCAGACAGGTCAAACTTCTGGAACCAAACATTCTCCGCTCGAGTGCATAAACGGTCGCTGGAGCGGACAAGCAACTTCAAATGCATTTTGCGTTTTTGCTTCAGGGGCGCTGCCCCTTGACCCCGCCAGGGCGCTGCTCCCTGGACTCCCGCGAGCTGATCGGGCAGCTTGATCCCCGACATAGTCAACGAAGTGGCAAAACATGAAAGATACGCTACAACCCGATACAAACATGAGACATTACCTGTTCCAAACACACTGCTACAACCTGATAACCAAAATAAGAGGAATGCAGGGAACTAAGATACGTAACACCGTTCAAAACCATACCAACCCGAGCTCGGAACACCACAAAGAGACGGGTCAAAATCGAGATCACTACAGTGTGAGAGCCACGAGTCGCGGAAAATGCAACATTAGGTTGCTCAAGAAATGTAGCTTTGTTGTTCTTTGATTCAACATGAATTGCTTCTGAACACAACAAAGAACACAAGTCATCCATGGTAATACTCTTTGCTCAAGCTTTAATAGTAGTCTTAAAGGAATCAGATTCATTAGGAAGGCCATTCAAAGTGATTCCTACATGGTCTTCATCAACAATGATCATAGATGCAAAGGCCAATTGATTGGAGATTTCCTTAATTTGAGCCAAATAAAGTTCCATAGAATCAGAATTTTTGGAAAGATTAGTCAACCGATTTTTGAGTTGATGGATGTGAGATCGAGAAAGAGTTGTGAATCGCTTGATCAAAGCACTCCAAACCTCAAACAATGCTCCATATGCAACACAGTTAGAGATAGAGTTATTGTAAGACAACTGAGTAAATGTGCATCTATAATGTCCCAATTTGTGCGATCTGGATTTGGAATTTCAGAACCACCACTACTACAAAAAACAATTAAAGATCACACTTTAACAAATGAAAATATCTCATTTTTATTGGAAGTATGATAAAAAAAAATTAGATTGATATTTTAATCACACTTGATTTGATTGAGTGTGATAATATTTAATTTTTATGTCATTTTTCAATTAAGTGTGATTATATATAATTTTTTTTTTGATCACACCTTTTAATTAATATGTGATTATATTTATTTTTTATGTCACTTTTCAATTAAGTGTCATTATATCTTTTTTTTTAATCACACATTTTAATTAACGTGCGGTTATATATAAAATAAAATTTTCAATCCTCACGCTAATTCTAGTCTCACTCATGAATAGAGAGACACGATTCTTCCCTTCTCCAAACAAGATAGAATTTCCAAACACAACATGACTCTTCATTTCCCATTCTTTTTGCCTCTCTTTCTGATTCATTAGCCCTAATTTAGTTTTCTCAGTCTGCCATCTCTGAAACCACCATCTCTGTGGTCTCTGGAATCCTCTCTCTTTATTAGGAGAGCCAGGCACGTCTCCTATTTACGTATCTCTCTCTGCATCTATTTTCTCTATTGCTTCCTCACCATTCTTTTACATTGACTCTACTGTAGACACCCCATTTTTGACCGTCCTCAAGACTTGGACGTCATCATTTCAACACCCGATGATTGTGCTCGCTCGTGTTCGTTTTGAGTCTCTGAAGGTCTCGGCTGAGCGCCTTGCCTTGGAGCCTCTAATCTTGTCTATTTTTTTGCTTGGTTGTGGACAAAGAGCTTGTTGCTTTGAATTGGAGGAGAGGGTGGCTTGTCGGCCATCCCCAATGTCCATCGGCCATGGCTTGTGCCTGCCGGCCATCAGTGATGGCCAGTCGGCCACTAATGATGGCCGACGACCATTTTTCTCCTTTTTTAGATATTTATTTGCCAGCTGTACCAGCTGTTGATCACTGATGCTCATCTCCATACACGTGTATGGAGGGATGAAGGCAAGCCTTTGGCTTGTTTTTCTATATAATGGGAGGTCTCTCCCTCATTTGAGGGGTTACAAAAATTTATGAGCAAATTTCCTCTCTCTCTCTCTCTCTCTCATCCTCTCTCTCTTTCTCCTTATTTTGTGCTTGAAAGTGGGAATTCTCTACATATTTGCATACAACCCCTTGACCAAACACCTTTATCTTGGAGTTGAGGTTCTTGGAGGCCTTGTTTGAGCTTCTAAAGTTGGTTGTAGCTCAGAATTTTGGCTATTTGTTGCTGTGCTTCAAAGATATAAGGCTTACCTCTTTAAAGCTTTGTTTTATTCAATTGCTTGGCCATCTTTTTACACTATTTCGACCTGGTTTTTCAAACCATAAAAAAGTCTATTTTTAAGGTTCCAAAATGCTGGTTTAAGCCTTGTTGAGTTAGGGGGGGTTGTCTCCTCTTTTGCTCTTTGGCTTGTGAAGCCTTTTGTATCATCTTTCAAGTTTTTAAAACAACTTTTTTTTGACCTTTTAACAACTGAATTCCAGGGGAATTTCAGTGGTAAAAACCTTGGTTTTGAGGTCCAAAATAGGAGGGGGTGGCCTCCCCTTCTTGTGTCTTGTTTGCAAGTGTAGATAACCCAACATGTGAGCATGTTTTTCTACCTTTTTGTGACTTGATCTCAGCATGTTTTCGCTACTAATTTAGCCTACTTTAGCTCTATTTTGAGCTGTCTTGGTCATATGAGCCTTGCCTTGCATGGTTGTAGTGTAAATGCCTTCACTAGCTTAGTGTTTTAAGGCCTCTAACATGTTTTGCTTGAGAGGATTGCATGTTGTAGCATCATTTTACATGCGATTTCAGTGTGTATAGCTTTGTCACACTCTCACTTATTTCACTCTTTCATTGCTTTAGAGAGTTGTGCCTTGAGCCTTGTTTGCGGGCTAATATGCGAGCATGTTTTTCTTGCCTTTTATGCTTCAATCTCAGCATATTTTAGCCACTGTTTTGGCATGTCTGAGCTCTATTTTGAGCTAGTTTGATCATTTGAGCTTGGTATTGCATGCCTCTAGTGTAGTGCTCTTCCCTAGTTTAATGTTTTGAGGTTTTGAACATGTTGTACATGAGTTGTTTGCATGTTGTAGTATTATTTTTCATGCCATTTCAGCACTAAAAAGTCTGCAACCTCCCTCTATTCTTCACTTTTTGTTTTTCTTTGAAAGTGGCCTTGAGCCCGTTGTTGGCTTGAGTGTGAACTTGAGGCTCCCATGCCTAATGGTTTTAACTCTCTCTTGAGGGTTCTTTCTAACCAACAGCATGAGGCCTCTTTCATGCTCAAGGCACTTGTGGCTTAGGCCATCTTCCCAATTAGAGGACTTTCACTTTGGACTTAACTGGTTAAAGGACTAATCGGTAATGTAAAATGTGTAAACAAAATGAATCAAGTAAAACTTGGCAAGATAAGTATCTTTGTGTTGCATTGCATGAGTTTGGATCAGACGTTAATCCGAACACAAGAAATGTGGGACGTTTTATACTCAAAGTGATGAAACGTGTCATTTTTCTTGGTCACCGTCACCCTTGATCATGCATGATAGGGTGGTGGTTGTTTTAGTCTTAGTTGTGCATTCATTGACTTTGTACAAGATTGACTCTTTGGCCATCATGCATGAAAATGCTTGATTGATGGCTTAAGAGACAAGAATTACACTCTTTTGAGCTTGAGAAATGATAAGGAGGGTAATAGTACATATATTGTTTGAGAATACATTGCTTTGCCTCTGTTTGCTCTCCATTGCAGCAAAAAGGAGAATCCCAGGGAAAGGGTGGCCAACCGGCCACTATTAGTGGCCGACAGCCACAAACAGTGGCCGACCGGCCAGTAGTAGTAGCCGACAGCCACTTATGGTAGCCAACCGGCCATCAATGGAAAAGTTGTTCAAAGTGTTACTGAGGTGGAGCAGAAGCAGTCTAGAAATTGGTGTAATTTTCAGAGATCAAAGCAAAGTGCAAACAGAGGCATCCAAAGGCAAGGCGGTGGATTTTCGGAAGGAAGCCAACCGAGCATGCATGCGTCCTTCGCCCTCGAGGCCATTTAATTGTTTCAATTAGTTAGCATAGCTAATTATTTGATTCAAGTGTTGTAATATTTTAATTAGCTTAGCATAGCTAGTTATTCAATTGTGTTGTAATAATTAATTAGATAGAATAGTTAATTAGTTTTGTGTTGTAATAATTAGCTTAGCTTAGTGTAGCTTAGCTTATTTATTCGGACCCTCATTCGCAAGGGCGTAATGTTGTAATAAGTGTGCGTGCGTGTGTGCACGTCTTCTAACCCCACGTCTTTCTCCTTTTTATTTATCCACTTTCGATGGTTAGATTAGGGATCATGTTTCGATTAGCATACCTTATGATTGCATGTTTGCATCATTCATTTGTCTTGCATGCACCGAGGCTTGGCGCATCATTCAAACTGCATTGTATTTCAATACACTTATTTGAATACGTGTTTATCACATGTTGTTCAAATTGTATCATATACCATGATTAAGTTGCCGAGCCTATTAATTGTATTATTGCATGTGTTGCATTAGGAATTCTGTATAGTTAGGATCATGCATATTTCTAACTAGCTTTTGTTTTGGCTTGGAGTACACTGTAAGTTTTACGCTTTAACATACTTGCATGAGTGTGAGTGTTGCCATGTTTCGCATACTTGCCATGAGGCTATTTGCTTAAATGATTAACTGCATGAATGCCTGTGGATGAATGCTTGATTGCTTGAATTGGAACAATTCGACGAATGTGAGTTTTAAGCCCACTTTGCGAAGTGGTAAATCATGTTTTTAAGCCCACTTGAGGGTGAAAAATCCGCGTTTTAGCCCACTTGAGAGTGGCACCTTCAAATCATTTTCGAACAAACATGAGTCGAAATGTTCCAATTCTTACGATTTAGTCTATACTTGTATGTGTGCGTCACTTAGTAAAGTTAGCTAATAACCGGATAAGAACACACGAGGTTTATAAAACAACATATCATGCTTAGTAGAGGCCGATCTTTCGATCGGGCAAGCAGGGGTGCTCATGTCATGACCTTCCCCTCTCGTACCCAAGTTCTCGAGCCGAGGCAACTTTGGTGATGGCGAACACGTGGCCTTTGGCACGAGTCAGGGTTTCCTAAATTTCCCGAAAACAAAATATTTAGGTGGTGACTCTGTAATCTGGCAAAGCAGTCCAATTTTGGCATTATTTGATCTAAAATCAATTTTTCAAAATGATTTGCCGGATTGGACTCTTTGGTGTTTATCAGTCTCACATTGTACTTTGTGAGATTAGATTCAGAACCGTGACAGGAGTCCAAACTGTAGGACCAATTCGCGCCTCTCCAAAAGGGGGGCGCGTGGAGAAAGTCGAGTCTACAGTTTCTAGCGACTCTGTTGGGGATTTAGAGAACTTGACTCAAACTCATGATATGTTGTTTTATTTACACTTATGTGTTTCTTTGCATTTGCATTTGCATTGGTGCGCCTAAGTCATAGTGTTTGCCATCTGCTATTCCTGAGCGGTTTGCCGGAGGCTCGCTTGGAAAAGCTTGCCATAAGGTTGACCGGTTGCGGGCTCTGCCACGATGGGAACACAAACCTTGGATCTAGACTACCACTGTACTGTTTGATCCTCCTTTCACTTCTCGGTGTTAGGAGCGAGAGGTATATTAGGCGGTCTTGCTGAGGCACCCTTTTGGACCAATTGACCAGTTGCATATCGGAAGCCTTAGACACTGTTCTAAACTAGGACAGGTTACTCACCCGAATGCAGGATTGTATGAAACTGCATGCGTTCGTAGTGAACCCCTAGTTCCTGATGAAACTAGGATAGGGAAACCCTACCCCATCATAGGGGTGTTTTGGCTCTCACTTGCTTGATATGTACTGTTAGGGTGTGTCTCTATAGGAATGTATGTATCAGTTGCAAGTTTGAGTATCAATTTGAGGATATCAGTTTTAAGGCATAAAATTTGGGGGGCAGAAATCAGTGTTTGAGTACAGATTGTCCAGCTTATGATTTCAACTGTGTATTGTCTCTATCTAAGCCGAGGTGCTGTGCCTTTGCTGATTGTTGTTTCCTTTTTGCTTTATTTTTCTTTTTGCTAGGTAGTATTTCATAATTGCTTCCGACAAGGCAGATACCCCCGAGCACTCTGGACCAGAGTCAGGAGGATTTACCGATTTGAGGATCTTATTGGAGGACAACCAGTGTTCGCTTCACTACGCCCGGTTATGACATGGAAAACAGTCAGACATAGATCACCGGTTCAACAGTTGCCAATTCAGCGGTCACTATCTGCTTCACCTGTTCGCAGTCGGGCCCAGTTTTCTGCTTCCACCTCAGAAAGAGAGTGTACACCAATTCAAACAGATCAGCACCCCTCAGTTAGTATGAAGGATATGATGCGTCAACTTCAACAGACTATCGAGGCCATGCAGCGGGACGCTGCCCGCCAAGCGGAAGTTACCATTCGCCAAACAGAGGTTGTAGCCCAGCAGGCTGAAGTGATTGCTGGGCTTCAACAGCAACAACAATAACAACCATAACAAGCAGCAACTTCTACTTCGCACCCACTCCCCCTAGGGTTCCGATACCCGGGGATACTACTAATGTCCAGGAGAATACGGACATTCCAGCAGGGCCAGTCCTACCTCAGACTTCCAAAGCACCGGCCTACCCAACAGACGCACCGTTCAAGTTTGAGGTCGATTCTACCGCCTTAAAAGTGAGCAAGCTTGAGAAGCTTTTCAAACGAGCTTAGGAAGTCAATTCGATCCCAGACATAGAGGATGGCTACACAAATTCAGCGGTGACACTGCTTGATTGGTTTAAAATGCCTCACATAGACCGCTTCAACAGTTTGGGTGAGCCCATGGTCCATTTGAGGCTTTTTTTAGATATTCTGCAGCCGATGGGCCTGACTAGACTGTAGAAGCTATCCCTCTTTGGCTGGACGATGTTAGTTATTGCGGCTATCTGGTATGCTAAACTAGAGGATTTTGTGAAGAGGAGTTGGGAAGAGATGGCCGAGGCCTTTGTCGCCCAATGTTCTTATAAAACTCAAGTCGAGGTCACAACTCGTGATCTCGAGGCTACTCGGCAAGAGCCGAAGGAGGGCTTCTCTGACTTCGTCTCTCGGTAGAGGGCCAAGGCCTTCATGATGACAACCAAGCTTGCTGAGAAAGACCAGATAAGAATGGTCATTCGTAATCTGCAACCGAAGCTGCTGCAGAAGATGATTGTCTTACCCCTTCCTACATTTGCTGATCTTCATGAGTTAGGGGTACAGATAGAGGATGCGATGAAACATGGTCTGATTGAAACATGAAAAAGAGCAGCCCAAGCGGGCTTTTATACGCAGTTCAAATGCAGCTACGAGTAGCAACGCAGTTGCGAGGACCTCTGACGTTGGTATGGTCACCACCACACCGAAAATAGCCACACCCTTTACGGGCACATCTGGAGCCACCCCACAACCTACAAAGTACCCACCCCGAGGCCAGAGGGTTTTCACCCCACTCTACATGTCTCTGTCTACGGCCTTAAGGGTCCTGATTAGAAAAGAGCATCTGAAGCCCCTAGAACCGTGTCTATTGCTTAATTCCCTCCCTCCAACACACAACCCGGCCAAGTATTGCGCCTTCCACCAGCAGCATGTTCATGATACCGACCTATGCTTTAGACTTCGTCATGAGATTCAGGATCTCATTGACAACAAAGTGATAGCGCCTCCTGAGAAGCCTAACGTCACTACAAATCCTCTCCCACCACATAACCAACCCCCTCCTCTACCCAGGCAAGTAAACCTTATCCAAACAATGGCCGTCCCATACGACCCTAGCATATACATCACTCCCTCCCACCTGTCTAAACCGGCGCTGTTCATCCCCAAAAGCACAGACTTGTGCATGATGAGCACGTCTGTATCCCAACCTGAACTCGTGGTGGTGGTTGTGATAGAAGAGGGTATGCCTGAGGGCACCGTGAGCTTAATTGAGGAAGCATACAACCCTTGCCGCTTTATTGCACCAACTGATCAAGCCAGACCAAGGGTGGAATTGCCGAAGGGGAAGAAGGTTAATGTAGTCCGGGAGGACGGGCCAAGCCAGGGGCTGGATGACTTAGCTGAGCTTGAGGAGGACCTCAGTAATCTGCAGTTCTTTGATGAACAGGATCTGGGGAATGTACAGATCGGCTGGTTTGATTTGAATGGATCAACGGATAATACATGGTGGCTTAGTGATGAGCCGGATGTTGATGAGGGGTCTCAACCAAAGCAGGGACAGTTGGAAATAGGAACGTCTACAACAACTGGAATGGTCGATGACAAGAGGAAGTTGCTGGAGAGCACCGGTACTAAGAATTTTGCTCGGGAATTGAGCAGCGTTTGTACAGCCGATACAGAACAGGAGGCCGCATTGAAGCGGTTCGAACAAGAAAGAATCGAGACTGGTCAGAAGGCTAGAAAAGCCAAAGGCCCTGCGGGGACAGAATGTGTTGTGAACACATGAACGATTGCAGCGGAACCAGACAGTTGTTTGTCGGTTGTCGAAGGAATGTGGTGGGAAGACGATGATTTGCGTCTTGTCCATACTGATGAGGACTAGGGACAAAATCTGCCGGATGATATGTGGTATACCGAAGAAGTCGATCACATGACTCAGAGTGGGCGGTACTTTAAGCCCCCACACTTGGACTAACTAGAGGCATCAGGGAAAGACAAGGAAGCAGAGAAACAGAAAGACAAACTGTTGGAGGAGGAAGCTGTACTGAAGCAGCTGAAGAAGATTCAAGCAAACATGTCCATTTGGGGATTGCTCATGGCCTTACGGGTGCATAGACAAGTTGTCCTATCAGTAGTGGATAGGGCTAAGCTCTCTATTGACACAACCCCCGAGCAATTAGTAGGATTGGTTTTCCCGGGTGGCGCTTCACCGACTTTGACGTTCACAGATAAAGAATTGTCGCCTGAGGGCTCTGAGCATAACAAGCCACTATATATCTCTGTGGAATGTAAAGAGAAGTGGATACCAGTTGTCTTGGTTGATACCGGGTCTGCAATTAATGTGTATCCGTCGCGTACGGCCTACGCTATTGGTTTGTAACCCACAAACTTCGTACCAACGGCCTAGGTGATTCAGGCTTATGACAATACCAGTCGGGCAGTGATAGGGACAGTTCGGGTTAGAACTCAGGTTGGCCCGGCACAACAGGACATTGAGTTCCATGTTCTGGACGCTCCAGCCACCTTTAATTTACTCCTTGGACGGTTGTGGCTGCAGCAAGTGAAAGCTGTCTCTTCCACTCTGCATCAGATGCTGAAGTACCCCCATGGGAAGGGGGGTATCTATTGTTTTTGAGAACTCTTCCATATATCCGCTGTCGGAGGTTACTACACCGGTCTTGGAAATTGTGCATGGTGAGAAGGATGTCTTTTTGTTTGGATTCACCTTGGCCGAGGCTCGGGTAGTACAAGATATTCTAGCTGTTGATGAGGGACTGTATGTCAGTGTGCAATTCGTCTACCTCATGAATAAGCTGCAATATGTACCCGGAATGGGATTGGGAAGGAGCGGCCAGAAGGGCGTCGCTACGTTGGCCGAAGTGCCACACAACCCTTATACCTTTGGTCTAGGTTACACGCCTACCAAAGAGGATTGGGTAAGAAAGGAAAAGGAAATGACAGGAAGGGCCAAGGCTAAACAAGCTGGGAAGCACTATGAGTTGGTGTATAGACCTATTCAAGGAACCCTGAACGGCCGCTTTGTCTGGGAGGGGGAGGATTTCCCATTTTGTGGCTTTCCTGAGCCATGGCTGAATTCTGAGAAGCGGCGTTTGCCCGGCTTCGAGATCTTTTTCGACCTATAGTTACAAGGGGATGAAGTTGCAGAAGAGTAGACTGACCTACCAGCTGAGTCTGAACAGTGCAAAGAGAATGAGTCCAATGGCACAAAACTTGAGATGGGAGCAGCGCTGGTGTAGACACCCCATTTTTGACCGACCTTAAGACTCAGACGTCACCGATTGAGCGCTCGGTGATGTTGCATATCGTGCTCGTTCAGAAGTCTCAGAGTCGCGGCCGTGAGCCTTGCCTCCGGACTTCCGAATCCTCTTCTGTGCCTCGCCTCGGTTTGCGAACCAGACTCGGTTTTCTCTGTTTTCTTTCCTGAGGGGAGGGAGAGGTCCCGTAGACCGTCTCCCAATGGCCGTGGGCAACATTTCGGAGCCCGGTTCCCAGTTTTCGGAGCCGTCAGGCCGTGTGCCTCGGTTCGGGACCACCCAACCATCTCTGATTCCTCCGATTTTTGGCATGCATCTCATTTACTCCCTTTCGAGGGACACTGGGGTCTTAGATACCCACTTCGTGGCCAAACACCACTTTCGGTGCTTACAGCCTATTTTCGGGACCCCGAACTGCGTGTTTTGGTCCCCGAGCATTCGTTTTGCATCGGTTTTCGTTCATTTTTGGCAGGTACCTCTGTTTTATCATAACGAGGGACACTGGGGTCTTAGATACCCACTTCGTGGCCGAACGCCACTTTCGGTGCTTACAGCCTATTTTCGGAACCTCGAACTGCGTGTTTTGGTCCCCGAGCATTCGTTTTGCATCGATTTTCGTTCATTTTCGGCAGGTACCTCTGTTTTATCATAAGGAAGATCACTGGAGGGTGGGAGGCTAGTAATTGTCCAAGCAAACTGTTATGCTCTTTCGGCGCCCCCCGCGCGCCCGTTTTTCTCACTTCCGGGCTAATGTTGACCACCCTAGGGCCATTTTCTTCGAGCCAAAACACATATTTGTGATGTACACACATGGGAGGACCCTAAAACACCTGGCCGGCCAGTAATTCTTCCTTTCATTTTTGACCCTCTTTGAAAAGTGGCTTGTTGTTTCTCCTGTTTCAGAGTTGCCAATTTCCAACCACAGGGTCTTGTTCAGCACGCATGGGAGGCCACCAATGTGTAGTGGCCGGCCAGCAAATCTTTCCTTCATTTTTATCCCTTGGCCGGCCGGCCATGGGGGTGGCCGGCCGGCCACCTGCAGAAAAAACACCTGGCCGGCCATGCTCCTTGGGATGTGTTCCTTACAGCTACACAGCTGTTTCCCCCAAAAAAGATCTGTATCCGGGGGATATTTTGGAGGGGAAAGCTTAGGTGCATTTCCCTCCACCTTTACACCCCTCCTTTTGTCCATATAAGGCAGCCAAGAACCTCTCCCAAGGGTTAGAAAATTTGCTCTCAAGCATACATACACACCTCTCTCTCCATCTCTCTCAAATCTTCAAGTTTTGCTTCCATTCCTTCATCATCATCAAGCATCACCATCACCACTCCATTTCCAGCAGCAAGGAGGGGTTCTTAAAAGGCTTAGAAGCAACTTTCTTCAAGCAAAAGGCAGCCAAGAAGTTGTCTACAAGGGTAAGTCTCAAATTCCCTCTTTTACACCACTTTCTTGCCTCTTTTCTTAAGCCTGTTTGCTCACTGTTTTGAGCTCCGACCAATACTGAAAGTGGTCCTCTTTTGAGCTATTCTTGAGGTTTGTTTGAGGGCTCAACTCTGTTTGAGCCCTCCATCTTGCACTTCTTTCAATATCCTCTTATATGCCATTATTTTGCATTGAATATTTGGCCTATGTGTGATCTGAATTGGAGCATCCCATGAACTGATATTGTGCTTATTTTGAGGCCCTCTTCAATATTGAAGAAGGGCTCAACCTTGTTTTCATGCTCCATATGCCACTTGCTTTGAATCCATGTTTTACCCTTTTTTTTGCATGCTTTTTCTAGCCTATGAGTGATCTGTTTTCGAGCATAAGTTAAACTGTGAGTGGGCCTATTTTGAGCCCCTCTTAAACATTTAAGAAGGGCTCAACCCTGTTTGACCTCTCTATCATGCACTTGCTTCATAATCTCTCATATTTACCGTAAAATTGCATGATTTGTTTGACCTACATGTAGTCTGTTTTGGAGCATGTCATGAACTATGATTAAGCTTATTTTATGTCCCTCTACAACATTGTGAAAGGGATCAACCTTGTTGGGGGTCTCCATGTTATACTTGTCATTATATCCCTCTTTGGCCCCCATTTTTGCATGCTTTTTTAAGCTTATCTAGCTTCTGTTTTCGGCCATCATCAGAACTGAAAAGAGTCATATTTTGATCTTCTTGTCATATTTCATTAAGGGTCTTTGCTGGTTTGATGAATTTTGGGGTACCTCATGTTATAGCCTTGTGTATCCTAGTTTCTTGCATGGCATTTTTAGCATGTTTTCATACTGATTTGGGGGATGTCATTTACTGAAAATGTTCATATTTTTAGTCCCTCATCAGTGTTTTAGAAGGGTACTTTTCAGTTTGCGCACCGCATGCATCACTTGTTTCAATACCCCTCTCTTGGTCCGTATTTTTGCAAGCTATTGTTGCCCTATCTATGCTTGCACTTTGGCCTTGTTCTAAACTGAAAAATGCTATTTTTGGGGCTTCCTTGCTACTGTTTTGCATGTCATGTACCAATTACGCATGTTTAGTGTGGCTGTAGGCCATTTCGGATGCTTAATATCGCATTTCGGGACCATTCCGCGCATTCGGTGTCATTTCCCCGCCTTTCGGGACTGTTTTGAATCATTTGTGAGTGCTGGAAATTCATTTGCATGTTTGCATATCATTTCCAAGTCATTTCATGCCTTACGGCCATTGCCTCGGTTTGCGTGCCCGTGTGCACGCATTTCGAGGCGCTTCATTTTCATCTATCGGCCTCCCGTGTGAGTGTAGCTGAGGCTCTCTCATGTTGGTGTAAATCCATTTCGCATTCTGTATGTCATTTTAATCTCATTGCATTGCGTATGTCATCGCCTCGGTTTGCGCGCCAGTATGCACGCATTTCGAGGCGCTTCATTTTCATCTATCGGCCTCCCGTGTGAGTGTGGCTGAGGCTCTCTCATGTTAGTGTAAGTCCATTTTGCATTTCGCATATCATTTTAGCTTCATTGCATTCCGTATGCCATTTTCTCGGTTTGCGTGCCCGTGGGCACGCATTTCGAGACATCTCATTTTAGTCTCATCGCATTGCGTATGCCATTTCGTGCCTTAGGATCATCGCCTCGGTTCGCGTGCCTGTGTGCACGCATTTCGAGGCATCTCATTTTCGTAGCATTGTGCATGCTAGGATTTTATTTTAGTCGCATTCATGCATATCATGCATATTGCATCGTGTTCGGGATAGGAGTTAGCCCGGGCACGGGAAACGAGACGCGTTTCGTACTCCGAGTGACGGAACGGGTCTCAATTCCCAAGTCACCGACACTCCGGATCACCCATGATGGAGTTAGGTTTTGTTGTAGCATTCATCTGCATTCATCCTATATTGAGTTGTGCAATCCGACTCCTCGGCCATCATGCATCGAGATGCGTGATTGGTGGCACGAGGATCGAGGCATGCATATATTTGTGAAATACATTGCTATGCCCTTTTCCTGCTCTCTGTTGCAGCATACCGGGAATCAGCAACTTTTCGGAGTCTGGCGCGCATTTCGAGAAACATTGCAAACAGAGGCTAATTGGGGCATCCCAGTGGATTTCCGCGCAAAGGCAGTCCAGCATACATTATTCATCAGAATCGAGGCAGCCCCTGGCTTGCATGCCAGTTTATAGCTTTCTTAGTTTAATTTGTTAATTAATTAGGAATTTGTATATTATTAGGGATCTGTAATTTCGGACTGTAATATTCTTTTATTCGGACTGTATTATTTATTCGGACCCTCTGCGCGAGGGCAATAATTGTAATAAGTGTGGGTGAGTGTGTTGTATGTCTTCCAACCCCGCGTCTTTCTTCCCTTTTATTTACCTGCTTATGATGGTTAGATTAGGGCATATTTCAATTAGCATACAGTATGACAGCATATTTGCATCATTCATCTGTTTTGCACGCACCGGGCTCGGCACATCATACAAACTGCATTTGTATTTCAATTCCAAGTTGAATACGTGTTAGTTGTAGCATTCCATATGCCATGTTTAGAATAGCCGAGCCTGCTATAATTTCATTATTGCATGCGTTGCATTAGGTATTTCTGTATAATTAGGATCAATGCATGATTTCTAATCAGATTTTTGTTTTGGCTCGGAGTACTCGGTGAGTTTTATGCTTTTTGATCCTTGCATGCGTGTGAGTGATTGCCATGAATAGCATGCTTACCATGAGGCTATGTGCTTATGTGATATAACTGCCTTGAATGCCTGTGGGTGGAGGCTGAGTTACTTGGATTGGATAATTCATCAAATGTTTGTTTTAAGCCCACTAGATAGTGGCAAAATCATGTTTTCTAAGCCCACCTGAGGGTGGCAAATCCGCGTCTTAGCCTACCTGCGGGTAGCACCATCAAACCATTTTCAAACAAACAAACATGAAATGTTTTGTTCCAATTCAGGCGGCCCGGTCTATACTTATTTGCTGCGAGCATCACATAGTAACCTAGGCTAATAATCGGAATAAGAGCATACAATATTTTCAAAAACAGATATCATGGTTAGTAGAGGCCGGTCTTTGACCGGGCGAGCGGGGGTGCTCACGAAGTGACCTTCCCCAATCGTACCGAAGTTCCCGAGCCGAGGCAACTTTGGTGATGACGGACACGTGGCCTTTGGCACCGAGTTAGGGTTTCCTAAATTTCCCATTAAAAAATATTTAGGTGGCGACTCTGTATCTGGCAAAGCAGTCCATGTTTGGCACTTCTTTCAAAAAAATCTGTTTTCCAAAACGATTTGCCGGATTTGGACTCTTTGGTTCAAGATTAAGAACCGTGACACAAATCGAGTCCGAGCTGTAGCGAGGTCCCCCGCGGGCTTGTTACAGCTGGCTTGTCTCCTCTCGGATCCTCATCACACTAGAGAGCTTGGGGGGGTGACTTCTCTGTTTGCATGATTAGGGATCAATCGGCTGTGGGCCCTTCTTCTGGCATTCTAGATGCATCTATCGCGCCCTTCCTCGTTTGGCAGTACAAGAAAGGCATTTTTGTCCAATAGTTCTGAGTCAGGTAGTGAACCAGAATCTGATTCCACAGAGTCTGTGGAGTCGGAATTAGATTCTAGTTCTTCTGAGTCAGAGTCCGGTATTCTTGGGGTTGATAACCCGGATGCCATTGTTTTGTCTAGGTCATTTTTTCCTTTTCTTTTGAGTTGGTTGTAACTGAGGAATTGGACGAATTGGAAGTTGTGAATGAGAATGGTACCATTGTTGTTTCTGAGTACTTTTCTATGCCACTCATTTATTTCATTAATCAAGACTTTCAAAACTTTGATAAAAACGACAAGGAAGAAATTCCTCCGGTTTTGAAACATTTGATTAATCAAGAGGAACCCTTGGTTGATGAAATCACTTAATTAATGTTGGTACTGAGAAGGATCTGTGTCTGGTCCAGATCGGGTCCACGTTGTCTTCGGAGGAACATGAGCGCTTAGTCGCTTTATTAAAAGATTTCAAAGATGTTTTCGCATGGTCCTACGAAGACATGCCTAGAATCGATCTTGAGATTGTACAGCACCAGATCCCTCTTGACCCTGAGGCCCGACCTGTCAAGCAGAAGCTTCGGAGAATACGCCCGGATTGGGCTCTGAAAATCAAGGAAGAGGTCACCAAGCAAATAGATGCAGGGTTCCTGTTAGTATCTGAGTATCCTACTTGGTTGGCCAACATTGTTCCGGTGCCGAAGAAAGATGGCAGAATTCGGGTGTGTGTGAATTTCAGAGATCTGAACAAAGCTAGTCTGAAGGACGACTTTCCTCTACTGCACATCGACGAATTGGTGGACTTCACCGCAGGGCATGCGCTGCTCTCCTTTATGGATGGGTTTTCCGGGTACAACCAGATCTTGATGGCACCCGAGGATAGGGAGAAGGCTGCCTTCACCACGCCGTGGGAAACCTACTACTATAGGGTGACACTGTTCAGTTTGAAGAATGCTGGGGCTACTTATCAACGGGTTGCAACCACGATCTTGCATGTATGATCCACAAAGAGGTTGAGGTGTATGTGGACGACATGATTGTCAAGTCCAAGGAAAGAGAGGGCCACTACACCGCCTTGAAGAAATTTTTCCAACGGATCAGAGACTGGTTGCGACTGACTCCTTAGAAATGTACTTTTTGTGTCACAGCAGGGAAAATGATAGGGTTCTTGATTACACAAAGGGGCATTGAAGTCGATCCTTCCAAAATTAAGGCCATCTTAGAAATACCACCAGCAAGGACTGAAAAGGAAGTGCGAGGCTTTCTGGGTAAAGTGTAATTCATAAGACGGTTGATTGCAAAATTAACCTTGACTTGTGAACCACTATTTGGTCTCCTGAAGAAAGGAAATAAATTCCAATGGAATGACCGATGCAAAGTTGCTTTTGAGCAGATCAAACAGTATCTACCGAACCCACCCGTGTTGTCACCGCCAGAGCCGGGGAAGCCGTTGATTTTCTATTTGTTAGTAACCGACATGACAATGGGCTACATGCTTGCGCAGGAATCTGAGGATAGACTAGAGAAGGCCATCTATTACCTGAGCAAGAAGATGCTGGAATATGAGACCCGCTACACGCCGCTGGAAAAGGCTTGTTTGGCCTTGGTATGGGCTACTAGGAAGTTGAGGCACTACCTATTAGCTCACTCCGTAATTCTGGTTTTGAGATTAGATCCCATCAAATATCTCTTCGAGAAACCAGTGCGTACGGGTAGGCTAGCCCGTTGGTTGCTTCTTCTCTCTGAATTTGATTTGAAGTACATGACTCGCAAGTCTATGAAAGGGAGAGCGGTAGCGGAGTTTCTAGCCGATCACCCAGTGGAGGGAGACGAAGCAGTAGAGTATCTGTTCCCAGATGAGGCTATTCTGCCGGTTGAAGAAGAGATTTGGACTATGTACTTTGACGGAGCGTCTAACCAGTACGAGTATGGGATAGGGGTGTTGCTGATAGCACCCGACAATACCCATATACCTTTAGCTTTCAAACTCCGGTTCAAGGTATCAAACAACGAAGCAGAGTACGAGGCATGTATCGCTGGCTTGGAAGCCACTCTTGAACTAGGGGAAAAACGGTTGGAAGTCATTGGGGACTCGAACCTGGTTGTGTCTCAAGTGAAAGGAGACTGGAAGGTTAAAGAAGAAAGGATGAAAATCTATCACCAAATGCTGGACGTTCTAATTCCCAGGTTTGAGAAGCTAACCTTCGCGCATCTGTTAAGAGAGAGCAGCAGGTTTGCTGGCACCTTATCAACTCTATCTTCCATGATAGATATCCCTTTGGGAGTCCGGATGCGTCCAATCATTATTGAACAGAGGTATTCGCCGGCTTACGAGCTGATTGCCGCAATAGATGAAGTATAAGATCAGAACCCCTGGTATCATGACATCTGGAACTTCTTGGAAAAGGAGGCTTATCCACTAGGGGCAAATGCCAAAGATAAAAGGGCAATACGGTGAATGGTTGCTCAGTTTATCATATGTGGGGGTAAATTGTACAAACGGGGCCATCTGGGAATGCACAAGCTGTGTGTTGATACTGAAGAGTCAAAGCGCCTAATGGAGGCCATCCACAGAGGAGAGTGCGGAGCGCACGTGAGCAGAGTGATGCTAGCGTGGAAGATTCTCAAACAGGGTTACTACTGGTCAACCATGGAGGAGGATTGTATCAGTTTTGTTCGGCGATGCCACAAATGTCAAATCCATGCAAATCGCATGAATATCCCACTGTCGAAGCTTTACAACATGACTTCACCATGGCCATTTTCAGTCTAGGGAATTGATGGGGTCAAATGGGCATGAGTACATCCTGGTGGCAATAGACTACTTTACAAAGTGGGTCAAGGCCCAATCCTACGCAGTGTTGAAAGCCTCGCATGTAGCCAAGTTCTTCAAGAATAACATTATCTGTCGTTATGGGGTCCCGAATGAGATAATTTTGGGATAATGGTTCCCACTTCAAGAAGGAAATGATCGACTTATTGAAGAAATACAACGTGGCTTTTCATAAGTCGTCCACATATCGGCCGCAAACCAACGGAGCTGTTGAGGCCGCTAACAAGAACATGAAGCACATTCTACAGAAGATGGTGAAAACTTATAGGGACTGGCTAGATAAGCTACCATTTGCTCTTTGGGGTTACAGAACATCAATTCGAACTTCTACTGGGGCAACTCTGTATTCTCTGGTTTATGGGATGGAGGTTGTTCTTCTGATTGAGGTTGAGGTTCCGTCGCTGTGAGTTATGGCTGAGTGCCAGATAGCGGAAGCAGATTGGCAGCAGAGCAGGTTTGAGGAACTTATGCTGTTCAACGAGAAGAGGCTAAAAGCACTGTACCACGTCTAAGGTTATCAACACAGGATTGCTAGGGCTTTCAACAAGAAAGTTAAGTCTAGGAATCTGAAAGAAGGGGATTTGGTGCTCAAAGACAACCGAGCTCCCATCCATGACCCTAGGGGCAAGTTCAGACCTAATTGGACTAGTCCTTACATCATCAAATCAATTTGGTCGGGTGGAGCTGTCATTCTTATGGACCTAGATGGCCTCGAATTCTCCCAACCAATCAACATGGACAAATTGAAGAAATACTACCCTTGAGAGGCTCGCTAGGCCGAAAACCTGAAAGGGCGACCTAGGCAAAAGTTAGAGTACAAAAAAATTGAACTGAGAAAAACTGAGCTCGCAAGGTTGAAAACCCAGAAAGGGCGGCCTTGGCAAAAGTTAGAGCGCAAAAGGAGAGTGTTAAAACCCGAGTGAACCTGCACTGAACTACGTAAGGCTTGATTCCCATCTTTGGGATACGTAGGCAACTTCATCTTGAAGTCTAGCCATAAACACTTCCAAATCAGCTGTGTCCATGTGATTGTTTTGGTCATCTTTGTCTTTTCTGCATCCAAGAGTTCGGTTGTGATCTTTGCTATCAGAGCTGGTTCCAGTGCAATGTAGTGTTATTCAGACAAGGGGCAACTTTCCAGCTATTGGATTCAGGGTTGTTCATCTCAAGGATAGATTCTGAGTGTGTCCAGTTGTGATCCTTATCGAAAATGGTTTTGAAAAGTTTTAATAAAAGTTGATTTTGTTCAAAATAATCTTTTTACAACTTAGACTATTTTTGGACCAAAAGGAAAATTTTCAGTACTCGCAACCTTCAATTTCATTGATTTCAATACAGAGTTCTCCGACTCTGGATACAAATCAAAGTAGCTTTTTATTACATTCAAAAGGAAAACTTGAAAGTACAGATTAAAGCAATAAACTTGGGACATAGTTGAGCAAGGTGTTCCTGCCTCTCCTCCTAGAGCTTGTGGAAGCTTCAGATGACAAAGTGGGCCCAGTTTGTGCCTCATCTTCAAGCTAAGCTATGCATTTGCCAGAAAGGGCGCAACTAAAATTGGGAGCAGGGGCCAGAAGTTCTCTTGTCCTCCATGCAATGGAATACCGAGCTAGCTGTGAGCCTCGGATTGGAAATGAAGCTGGGTACTCTATCCCCTCTTCTGGGCAAGTCTGGTCATGTCCAAACTGACGTAGGAACCGAAATGGAAAGTAGAAGACGCAGTGTGTCAAACCAATCAATTGAATGCCAGGTTGTCGAGACATGCTGTAGTGCATCTTTGGCAAATCAAACCAGGGGCAACGCCAGGCAATGTCGACAACAGACCTGTTGCACATCCATTGGCACCACCACCTCTCGTTCGGGAAATCAACTAGCCATGGGCGAAAGAAATAGCTGCGCACTGAATATGCAGGACAAGAGTCCACTACCTTCAACCTGTCCATGAGCCATACCTGGGGAGAGATGAAAAATAAGAGAGATTAAAGAATAGAGAGGTGTACGCGGAGAGAAAAGTGAGAAAAGGGTTTTGGGAGAAATACATGTGAGAAGGGTGGGAAACGTTACCTGTAAGAGTAGTGGACTTCCTGCGAACCTAGTCGTCTCTCGGCGATTGAAAGCATCCAAACCCATCAAAATCTCGGCTAGTGTCAAACCAGTGCAGCTCTTGCCCTCTTTCAAGCCTTGGGTAACTTCGATCAAGCGAATGCTAGACCCTCCGAAGCCAGGGGCAAGTAGAAAATGGGCCAACATGCACAAACAAAGGACATGTTGTCGAAAATTTTGCCAAAGATGGTCGCCGCGGTTGTCGGCGTCAGAAAATCGGTGAATGAGATTGGGAATGTCAAGTTCTCCGTTGTGAACTAAAGATCGAGCATCATGTAAAGTGAGCCCACACATCCGTCCTAAAGCTTAAATGTGGCCAAAACGGGACTGGGGGAAGATTTCCTCGTCACGCCGGGATTCCATCAAAACTTGAAATTCTTCGATTGTAGGGCATATCTCTTGTCCCCTGAACCTAAACACATGCGTAACCAAGTTCCAACATCTAACCGCAACATGAAGGAATGGAAAACAGAGTGGAGTACAACTCAGCAGGAATAGTGCATTTACCCCGAAACCTCAAAAATTCAACTTTTCCGAGCCATCTAAATTCGCAATCCAAGTCGAGAGTTTTTCGGTAATGAATGGCTCCATTTGAAGCAAAAACAGAGTTGAAATGAAGAAACCACGAAGTTGGAGCTTTTGTAGAAGATAAGGTGCTGAGTGGAAAACAAGTGGCAACAATTTGGAGGTTCCTTACACTGATGGCGGATCGGCCACTTTTGTAGCCAACCGGCTAGTACTAGTGGCTGACAACCACTTTTGATGGCCGGCAGCATCTTTTTAGGGCCGGTTGCCTCTTATTTGGCTCTCTGGTCCATCCATGTGTTGAAAATGCCAAGAACTTGTGTTTTGTTCCACTTTTGGTGCAACTCTTCGGTCTCTCTTTAAGAATTTTGTCAAATTGCTTATCGAGTTGTTGTTTTGTTTGTCGAGTTGTATTTGTTTTGACTGTTGAGTCGTTGTTTTGATCATTGAGTTGTTTTACTCTGTTTGTTATGTGTTGGTTGGTTCACTACCTGATTAAGCAATTGCCAATACGATTTTCAATTTCCATTAATCCTATTTTCGTGTAAAATGGTGCGATGCGATGAACGCTGAGAATGTAAAATGCAACACTTTTTTAAACGAAAAGCTATTTTCATTCCAATCATGGTTTCTTTTTACAGAGAGTACAAGTTCTACAGAAAATAAAACTACCTAAGGCTGTACAATGTGCTAAAACAACTAGCAAAAAGAAAAGAAATAAAACAAAAAACATCTGAATCGGCGCCAGCCACCTCAGGATCGAGAGGCCCTCTTCGTCCTCTTCCTGGGCATGGACTCAGAGCTATCGCCATCAGCACCACTATCTGAATCTGAGCCGGAGTCCTCTTCAACATCTCCGCTCCCCTCCTTGGAGCCATCCTCAGTATCGCCACCGCCCTCAGAACCCGAGCTGGTGTTGTCGTCTCCACCCTCAGATGACTCTGATTGCGGGCTCTCTGGCTCCTCGCCCTCATCTATCTCATCATCATCAAGGCTAGGCTCTGGTGGACTGCTCTCGTCATGAGTACGCCTAGCTCTGCCTCGGCTGTGCGTCGGAGTCCCTCGTCTCTCTCTCCCTACTGTCAGATGAGGCACTAAAGGTCATGTTGCAGCTCCCATTGGGACGCCCGATAAAGCTGGCATCTGAAAAGGGACCTGAAAAGGACAGTTTGTCAAATACATCAGGTATGGTATATATTGGATGCAAAGATAAGTATAGTGTTAAATGCAGTATGTGGGAACAGTGTATCAATGCAATGTTGTTAATGTAATGAATTCAGATCAGTATGGGGCAGATTGCAGTTGAAATGCTAATGTATCAGCAGAAAATTTCATGAAGTGCAGACTGAAGGAAACTTACCAGAATCCTGTAGAGAGTGAGCAGGTTCAGGCTCGTCTGAACCATCCCCATCAGAGAAGCCGCCAGCTCGGGGGCCAATCCGGTGTACTCTATGGAAGGCCTGCAAATGTGTTGAGATGATCAGTGGTCTACAAAGCATAACTGAAATGAATTGAATGCGCAAAATGTAAAGTATGGAACATACCAGGATCGGGCCTCGAACTCCGACAAGCTCGTGACCAGTTGGTGCGGGCTCAATAGGAATCTGATAGGTCTCCCCGGAATGTCCCCAGCAAGTCAGTGAAGTAGGCAGCTCTGGCCATCCTACCCTATGCCTCACCTGAGAACCTCTCCTATCATGAGCCCGGGATGCCCTGGATCATCTTGCTCTCTCTCCTGCAGCTGGAGCTCTGGCTCTCTCACCTCCACGGGCCCCAGTCAGGGGCGACATGAGGTATATCTGAATGAAGGCAGTGCAATCTCCCTCAAGCTTGAAGAAGTCGGCGTCCCAACCTCTGGTGATGTCGATCATCTCTTGCATGGTGTACCTCTCTGTGACCTTCATGTATGTGGGAGGCGGCATCGGAACTACCGGCTCAAGCAAGCCGAGGCTCTGTCGTAGGAATCACTCCCCTAAGAACCATGCTCGACAAACTGGGCCCTCGAGCAAGATCTGAAATCGAGAAGCCTCCTGACCACCGGCAAACTGATCTCTGACCCCGTTAGGCATCACTGCCCACGGCTACCAGGTGATCTACAAATAGTAAATATATAGGTTGTCAGCTGCCATCAGAGATGCAATATGAAGTAAAGCTGAAACAACTGCAAGGTTTGAGTTACCTCTACTGCGGTCACGGTGTCGAAGAATCGGCAGAAGAATGAGAATGACTCTCGGGGCCATGTTTTCGGTGTGCGTGCGTGTGTGCATGTCTTCCAACCCCGCATCTTTCTCTCTTTTGTTTATCCGCTTTCGATGGTTAGATTAGGGATCATGTTTCGATTAGCATACCTTATGATTGCATGTTTGCATCATTCATTTGTCTTGCATGCACCGAGGCTCGGCGCATCATTCAAACTACATTGTATTTCAATACACTTATTTGAATACGTGTTTATCACATGTTGTTCAAATTGTATCATATACCATGATTAAGTAGCCGAGCCTATTAATTGCATTATTGCATGTGTTGCATTAGGCATTCTGTATAGTTAGGATCATGCATATTTCTAACTAGCTTTTGTTTTGGCTTAGAGTACACTATAAGTTTTACGCTTTAGCATACTTGCATGAGTGTGAGTGTTGCCATGTTTCGCATGCTTGCCATGAGGCTATTTGCTTAAATGATTAACTGCATGAATGCAAGTGGATGAAGGCTTGATTGCTTGAATTGGAACAATTCGATGAATATGAGTTTTAAGCCCACTTTGTGAAGTGGCAAATCATGTTTTTAAGCCCACCTGAGGGTGGCAAATCCGCGTTTTAGCCCACTTGAGAGTGGCACCTTCAAACCAATTTCGAACAAACATGAGTCAAAATGTTCCAATTCTCGCGATTTAGTCTATACTTGTATGTGTGCATCACATAGTAAAGTTAGCTAATAACCGGATAAGAACACACGAGGTTTATAAAACAACGTATCGTGCTTAGTAGAGGCCGATCCTTCGATCGGGCGAGCAGGGGTGCTCATGTCATGACCTTCCCCTCTCGTACCCAAGTTCCCGAGCTGAGGCAACTTTGGTGATGACGGACACGTGGCCTTTGGCACGAGTCAGGGTTTCCTAAATTTTCCAAAAACAAAATATTTGGGTGGCGACTTTGTAATCTGGCAAAGCAGTCCAATTTTGGCATTATTTGATCTAAAATCAATTTTCCAAAATGATTTGCCGGATTGGACTCTTTGGTGTTTATCAGTCTCACATTGCACTTTATGAGATTAGATTCAGAACCGTGACAGGAGTCCGAACTGTAGGACCAATTCGCGCCTCTCTGAAAGGGGGGCACGCGGAGAAAGTCGAGTCTACATCTACTTACCTCAACTCACATCCTCTGTCTCTTTCTCTCTCTTTCTTTACATGCCAGTTAACTCTCTTAACTATTAACGACGATCCCCGCATTTACGATGCCGTCAACATGCAGAGAACTTATCTCAATTATTGTAGATGAGGACGGGTGATGGTGACTTCGGTGGCTGCGGCGCAGGTGAGGCGGTGGTGAGGTCTCTTCTATCTTTGTTCATTCTTATATATGCATATATATGATTTCTTGAGTTTGACTTCTTCGTTGATTTCTTAAATGGGTTTGATTTAAGTGGTTCAATTTCTTGGGTTTCATAGGTTTGATGTCATAAATGGGTTTGATTGGGTTTGATTTGAGTGGTTTGATTCATTTCCCCTTATTTTTCTTTCTCTCTCATCAATTTCCAAGCCCTAATCAATTTCAAAGAACAAAGCAGAGCCCTAATCCATTGATTGTGTATGTATTTGCCTGCATATATTGTCATTGATTGTGTATGTATTCGCATGTATTCTGATTATTTGAATTGAAATTTGATACTATGATTGCAATAGTAAAGGGGAAACATGTTGGATTTTGTTTAGTTGAAGTTTTTGACAAAATGGGGAAAATTTATTTGACAATTAGAATCTTTAATTGAATTGAAGCACCAGTTGGACTTTCTTTAATGAAGTTTTTGTTAGTTAAAGTAGAAAACGTGGAGTAAAATACATGCACAAGATCAATTACATAAAAGGGCTCTAATTGGGGAGTGGAGGTCTCCATTTCTGTATCGAATGTGGAATGCATGAAATAATCTCTAGTAATAAATATCTTCTTGCTCATTAGTATATTTTGCCAACGCCCTCTCCGATACTTGTGAAGGTTTTCATTATATTCCATGTAACCAAAGTCATATCCATTTTAGAGCAAATCATAGCATTCAACTTTAACATCTCGTTTCTTTATGAAGCAATTAAGACGATTAAATACTCATAAAAATAAAAAAAAAATCTTCGTTGTTTTCTAAGCTAGCCTAAGCCATATCGAAGAACAAAACAAGAAGCTTTTGGTTTTCTATAGCCAATTCATGTATTTTTAGGGATTTTTTTTTATTTTATATATTTCTAGTTATTGATTTAATTTCATTATCAGCATCCAGACACACTGTTCTGATTGAAAATCCTAGCCTACACATGTTGGGCCATAAAAGCATCAAGCTACTTTTTGTAAATTCTCTCTCTCTCTCTCTCTCTCTCTATGTATGTATGTATGTATGTATGTATGTATGTGCTTATGCTTGTGTGTGTCCAATTTTGTTTATTCAATCAGATCAGATTCTTTGTTATTTGTCCAGAAACCGTTTTATTTAACTTTTTGCTCTTTTTATTTTTCTTCATTGGAGTTGTGGGTAAGAATGTTTGATGAGAAAAAGTATAGTTTTGGGTGGCTTGTTAGAATCCTCTATTTGTTTGTTAATCTAATTCTTGTATTAAGGTTGTTGGGTTTTGATGAGATCATTTTTGTTCTAATATTTGACTAGATTAAATTCGTCAATTTCTAGTTTCTGATGGAATTTAGGGCCTTTGTTCCATTTGTTAATGCTTTGATATTATCTTTCTTAGGTTCTTATATTGGCAATAAGGTGTCAATTAAAGATATAGAATTCAATCACTTGTTAAGGAATAATAGCAGTGATTTGCATCCTCACTATCCCTCATAGCTGTTAATTAGGTAATGTGCCAAAGTTGTTAGTTGTTATCTACTATACGTAGGATTCTTGTATTCATTATACTTAAGATTCTTGTATTCTTATACACCTAGATTTCTTGTACACCTAGGTTTCTTGGCCTATATATATAGGCTTCTCCTATTATATTGATTCATTGATTATATATACAATACATATTATTTTCTCTCTCTACTATTCTAACATGGTATCAGAGCCTAGGGTTTTCTCCTAGCCTCCTCTTTTTCTTCATCACTTTTTTTTTCTCCCTATTTAGTAGATTGATTCCTTATCTCGTTGGTTTTTACATATCTCGTCCTTTATTGTTTCGACAATTGGACTATACTAGCTTCTTCGTCTCTTCAAGATGAAGCCAACACTATCAGAATCATCTCTATCCGCCACCACACGCGCCTCCACACGTCGCCAAAAGCTCAAACACGCACTGTATCATTTCTTACGCGCCTCCACACGCCTCTGCTCCTGTCTCGCACTATCTTGCGTTGCGGCCTCATCTACTATCATGAGCCGCGTGTTCTGACGTCATCACTGACATCAGCCCTAGTTGACCGTGCGACGCTGCTGCCTTCTTGCTATTGTGTGCCGCGCACACCTCTGCTAACTTGTGCTGCGCATTTCTAACGTCAGCTGCCCTTGCTGTGACATTAGCCCTAGTTTTGGCTCATCTACTTGGTCAAACAACTTTGACCAGTCGATTTGCCGCCTTTCTGGTAGTGTTTTTGGCCCGTTCAGATCATATCCCACCTATTTTCGGCCTCCTAAATCTATTGGTGTCTTCTGTTTGGCAAATTTCGCCTCTATAAAGCACCTTTTTTTTTGGGGTACTTACCAATTAGTCCTGTTAACTAGACTTATTTACTTACAGGTCCTAACTAATAAATTTAACACTATAAAAATAAGAGAGTGATAAATTTATCACTAAAAATTTATTCATAAAACAAAGAGACTGATAAATTTAACTATAAAATTATTCATAAAAAAAAAGACTGATAAATTTATCTTTATCACTTAATAAATTATATCAAATAGGACTTAATGGGTAATAAGTCTCCAAAGTAGGACCTATTGGGTAATAAGTCTCCAAAGTAGGACCTATTGGTAGTTTACCCTTTTTTTTTTTGGGCCCTATTTGAGTATTATGGATCGTACCGAGCACATCCACTCTATCTCTGTTATCCTTGATGGGCCAAATTATGTTAGTTGGGTTCAAGCTCTCTCTAGCTTTATCAAAGGGAAACGACTTGGCGGATCATTACTGGTGGTCTTCTCAAACCCAACCAAAAGAAGAATGAGATTGACTCTGCATTCGATGACCCTCTTGATGAATGGGAAAGTAAGAATTATCAAATTATCACTTGGTTCTGGGCTACCTCAGTTCCCTTCATTCATCTCCAGTTTGGCCGGTTCCAAGATGATGCTCAAATTGCTTCTCCTGCCAAAGCAATTTGGAATTTCTTGAGAGACTGTTATTAGACCACTGGCTATACTCATCAATATCAATTGTTGCAAACTCTTCATCACATGCGCCAAGTACCCAGTCAATCTATCAATGAATTCTTATCCTAGATGTCGTCTGCTCGAGACCAGCTAGCTTTTTCTGAGCCTACATGGGCATATTCTGAGGATGCACAACTGTTTATTACTCATTGAAATCATCAGCGACTATTACAGTTCCTTATAGCTCTTCATAGCACTTTTGAGCTCGTGCGTGCTTCATTGCTCCATCGTTTTCCCTTGCCCACTTTAGAGCAAGCCATTACTAAACTATTATTGGAGAAGACTCGTTGTGGGACTCTCAAATCTCATAATATGGATTATGTTCTTGCTATGCCATCATTACAGAGTTCTCATCTTTACAGCCCGCTAGTTCATGCCAGTATTGTTAGCACCATGGCCTGCCAGCCACTTATTCTTTTATTCAGTGCTAGGTTTACGAATGCTTTACTTGCCACAAGACTGCTCTCGACCATCTCCAACGCAATTGTCCTCGAGCCCCTTCCAATACTTCATCCAGGAAAGGGTCTTCTCGGTCTGGGTATTAGTCCAAATCTGGCCAAGGTTCTTCCTTTGCTGTTGCTGCTGAGGGTTCTTCTACTCACCACTCCACTGATTCCACTACTCCTTCCTTCTCTATGGATGATGCTGAGTCCATCATCTAACAAGTGCTTGCCAAATCCGATACTCCCCCCCCTCTACTGCTCTTTCAGTGACTTCAGGTAATTCTCTATGGTATTTTGATTCGCATGCTGTAATCATATGACTTTGACTCCACTATGTTTTCTTCTATATCATCATCATCTTCTGTCCTCATCGTACACACTGCTGATGGTTCTCATATCATTGTTCGTCGCATTGGTCAAATTTTTACTTTCACTGTGCCTCTTTCTGATGCTTATCGCATTCCTACTCTTCAATTGAACCTTATCTCTGTTGGTCAGTTATGTGAACTTGGTCTAACCGTTACTTTTTTTTTCTAATGGTTGTTTGGTGCAAGACCCTCAGACGAGACAGATCCTTGGGATAGGCCATAAGTATGGACGTCTGTTCGAGCTTACCCATCTTCGCATTCCTCACAAATCATTTATTGCTACTCTCCACACATCATCTCCTGCTGCTCCCTCTGTTGCATTTACTTCTGCCATGTCTTCTTTTCACCTTTGGCATTGTCGCTCAGAACATGTCTCTTTTAGTCGTTTGAAAACTTTACTTTCTAGTGGTCAATTAGGTCATGTTCGTCTTGAAGATGTCGATTGTTTATCTTGTCAAATTGCCAATTTGCTTTATCTTTTAATAACAGTACTTCTATGTCTACTGCTCCTTTTGATCTTGTGCATTCAGATATTTGGGGACCTTCCTCCACACCAACCATGGGGTGGTCAAGATATTTTGTGGTTTTTGTTGATGATTTTTCTCATTATACTTGATTTTTTTTCTCTCAAAAATCGATATGAACAGATTTATCATGATTTCTTTGCCATGGTCCGCACTCAGTTTTCTCGTACTGTTAAAATCTTTCGTTTTGATAATGCTAAAGTGTACTTGGATTATGAATTTCTTTATTTTCTTCAGGCTAATGGTACACTCTCTCATCACTCTTGTGCAGGCACGTCACAACAAAATGGACGAGCCGAAAGAAAGCACCGTCATATTTTCGACACTACTTGGGCTCTTCTCATCTCATCTTCTTGTCCTAAACAGTTTTGGGGAGAAGCTGCCATCACTGCCATTCACACCATAAATCATGTACCCACACATTTCATTGCTGATACTTTCCTTTACGAACGCTTGTATGGTTCTCCTCCTGACTACACCACTCTTAAAGTTTTTGGTTCTGGTTATTTTGTTCTACTTCAGTCTCATGAACACACTAAACTAGAACCTTGCTCTTGTCTTTGCTATTTTCTGGGATATGCTATAGAACATAAAGGGTATCGTTGTTGGGATCCTATCTCCAAGCGACTTCATATTTCTCGTCATGTGGACTTCTGGGAACACAAAATGTTCTCAAATCTTTCCAAGTTTCAACTACTACAGTCCATCCACTCACCGATCTTTACTGATCTCTCTATAGACCTATTTTCTGATGACTTTGATGCAGATTCTGACTCCATGATTCCATAGCCGCCTATGCCTATTGTCCATCTTAAGAATCCTGTGTCTGCTGATGGCCCTACACCTTCTCCTGCTGAGGTTCTTCCTCCACTAGAGTGTCATTCCACATGGGTAAGGAAACCTTCTGTTTTCTTCATGATTATATTGTTGGTTCCACTGCCTTTTCTTGTCATGAACCTACTTCCTATCAAGAAACTTGTTCTAACCCTCTTTGACAACAAGCTATGACTGATGAACTATAGGCTTTCAATAAAACTCATACCTGGGATATGGTTGATCTTCCTTCTGGCAAGAGTACTATTAGTTACAAATGGGTTTACAAGCTCAAAACTCATTCTGACGGTTCCATTGGGCGTTAAAAAGCTCGTCTTCTCGCCTGAGGGTTTACTCAAGAGTATGGCATTGCTATAAAGAAACATTTGCTCCTGTTGCTCGTCTTACTTACGTTCGTAGCTTACTTGCAGCGGCTGCTGCTCGCCACTAGAGTCTTTATTAGATAGATGTCAAGAATGTATTCCTCAATGATGATCTCACTAAGGAAGTTTATATGCAACCTCCTCCTAGTTCTTCTGTTCCATCAACCAAAGTCTGCAAACTTCGTCATGTTTTGTATGGTTTGAAACAAGCTCCGCGTGCTTGGTTTGCCAAGTTCAGCTCTACCATTCATGACTTTGGCTTTTCCTCCAGTGCCCATGATTTTACCTTGTTTATACGTAAAACGAAGCTTGGTACTATTCTCTTTCTCCTCTATGTGGATGATATGATTATCACTGGAGATGACCCCACGAGTATTTCTAATCCCCAATAGTTTCTCCATCGCCAGTTTGAGATGAAAGATTTGGGTTTGCTTAGCTACTTCCTTGGATTGGAAATTTCTCAAGATTCATCTGGTTACTTTCTTAGCCAGGCCAACTATACTTCTGATCTCTTGGCTCATGCCGGCCTTACCGATTGCAAGACTGCCACTACTTCCGTTGATCCTCATACTCGTCTTATACCTCTTGAAGTTCCCTATTGTCTGATGCCACTTTATATTGTCATCTAGTTGGCAGTCTTGTCTATCTCACTGTTACTCGTCAAGATATTGCTTATGCTGTTCACATTGTCAGTCAATTCATGGTTGTTCCCCGTTCTCCACACTATGATGCTCTAATTCGCACTTGCACTATCTCAAAGGCACTCTATTTCATGGTCTTCACTAGTCCACCTAGTATTCTCTACAGCTCCATACTTTTTCTGATGCAGATTGGGCAGGGGATCCTATAGACCGTCGTTCCACTACTGGGTTCTACTTTTTCTTAGGCAACTCTCTCATTGCTTGACGTAGCAAGAAGCAACCTCTTGTTGCTCGTTCTAGTACTGAGGTTGAGTATTGTGTTCTTGTTGACACTACTCAGGAGCTTGTGTGGCTTCGTTGGCTTCTTTCTGATATGGGAGTTTCTCATTTTGCTGCCACCAATCGTTATTGTAACAACCAGAGTGCTATTCAGATTGCCCATAATGATGTCTTCCATGATCGCACCAAGCATATTGAGATAGATTACCACTTCATTCGCCAGTATGTTACTAGGGGCACTGTTCGTCTTCTCTTTATTACCTCTGCTGATCAGACCGCCGACCTCTTCACAAAAGCTCATCTTCTAGGACGCTTCTTTGATCTCCTCGCCAAGCTCAAGTTGATCTATGCCTTACCACCTTGAGCTTGAGGGGGAAGGGGGGGGGGGTGGTAGTTGTTATCTATTATACTTAGGATTCTTGTATTCTTATACACCTTGGTTTCTTGAGTTATATATACAGGCTTCTCCTATTGTATTGATTCATTGATTATATATACAACACATATTATTTTCTCTCTCTACTATTCTAACAAAAGTAATGGATTGACAACTTCTTGTAAGTTCCATCCCCAGCTATTTTCAGTTTGTGTCCTAGTTGTTTCTGCTTCACTACATGTACATTTCATGTTTACCAGTCCTCATAATTTGTTTTTTGGTAGTTTATTATATCTTGAGTGTCTTATCCTTCTAATTTTTTATTTTTAAAGTTGATTCTACTATCATCATTCTTATTTAACTTACTAGTTGAAGAACAAAAAAATCAGGCAATCTCAAATGGGGGCCAATTGCCAGAGTTGCCAACTGTTAGATAATTTTATTTTATGATTCAATGAATTTGGCCTTTGTAGGGTAATTACTTTTTCCACTATGTTTGCAGGGATAGGCCTATTTAGTTGAGGTTTTGGTTATTGTGTGTGTACAACCTATGTTTAAAGATTAGGAGCTCTTCTAGTAGTTTAGAAACCTATGTCTCTGCCTTTTCTTTCCTCTCTCTCCTTTTACTAATAGATCAAAAACTTTTTTTTTTCTTTTCCCTTAACCTTTGATTCCAATTTTCAAGTTCATTGAACCATTTTATATGATAATAAAAGTGATCACATTGCCTGATTTTTTTTAATATTGGCAAGTTCATAGGTATTCATATAACTTGCAGGAACTTGCCCTCCAATTAGATTAGCTGTTGTTTTGTGATTTATGATAGATGAAAGTCAAAATTTTTAAAAAATGCATTTATGTTAAATTGGTTTATAAAATAAAATTATTTATATATGAGTTTAGATGTAATTGATAATATATTAAAGGTTTTATTTTTTATTTTTTTACAGATTGGGTTTTGATAACATTTGGAAGCATACTTGCAAATCAATATCAAGTGTTGATTTTTTTATTTTATTTTTTTCTTTTCTTTTTTGCGGATTGATACTAGTTCTACTTGTAAATCAAGATCAAGTGCTGATTTATTATTATTATTATTATTTTAAATTTGGTGGACTGATATATAGTTCATTTGGGATTAGTTGTGATTGTCAAGTGTTGAGAGCTCTAAATTTTTGGAGTGCTTTTTTCTTTTCATTCCCTTACCTACTTTTGTTGCTGAGTGTGTGCATGCACCTTTTTCTTTTCCTCATCTATTATTTTCTGTATACAATGGGTTTGATCTTGGCTCTTGTAGATGTTTATTTTTGTTGCAATTTCTTACCTTTCTATTTCTTTTGTAGTGGTGCAAGGCCTTAAGGTCTTTTACTGCTGGTTGCTAGCTTTCATGACAAGGGTCCACAACCATATCAGGTATGTCATTTGGGTCCTCATTTGATATTGACCTTAATTGTGTTGAAGTTGCCTAGCTGATTCATTCTTTTTCATTTGTGGTTGGATTACCTTCTTTATTATTATATTTGGATGGATAACTAACCCAACCTTCGAAGATTTTGGGATATCTCTTGTTCTAGTTAGATCATTTTTTAATGTGGATTGGGATATCTCTAATCAAAGGCTATCCAATTTTTATTCTTCTTTCACATGTGCCATTACCTAGAAATTATTTTGTAATCAAAGTGCATAAAACATAATAACCACATTATCTCAATTATTTTGATTCAACCTCACATCTTTGTGAATTTCTTGCCTTTATTTTGCCTTTAGCCTAAAATTATTTCTAAAGGAGGCAAATTTTGACTCTGAATTAATTTGTGTTTTCATTTTTCAGGGCAGAAATTGCTTAGAGAGATGCAAAATATGATCAAAGAATTCAAGGACTTTGTGCTTCAAGTTTTTTCATATTTTTAATATATGTAATCACAGTTAATTCTTTTTTATTTATTTATTAATTCCTTTGTATATACTTTTGAAAATTCAACTTTCATTTATGAAATATATGACGTTATTCTATTCAATATGTGGTTGTGATTCAAAAGATAGTATATAGTGTGTATTACATTCTTCAAATGCATACAAAAATAATATTGATTATTCTTCAAATATGTCAAACCTTTTTTTATCACACGCATTAACTATGCTCAGAAATGCATATAACATGTGATCTTATCTCATTATTAATCACATATTTTATTAGATATTAATCACGCTTAAAATATGTGATCTAAATGTTTATTATCACAGGTTTTATTAATTATACATCACACATAAAAAGTGTGATATAAATGTTTATTATTACACGTTAAAAGTGTGATCTAAATATTTATTATTACACCCATAACATGTGATGAAATCATTTGTTAATGATACTCAAAACATGTGATTAAAAATGACCCTTTTTAATCACACTCCCAAAAACCACACTTTGACAAAACTTAAAAAGTGTGATTAAATAACATATATCACACATAAAAAGTGTGATCTATTTATGATTTTGTAGTAGTGCACTGGCATTCTTGATGAATGGAGGAGGAGGAGATGATGAGCCATCAACAAATTGAAGGAGACCAGTCTCGCAAGATGTTCTGGAATTGACTCCTCCGAATGACAAAATTTGAAGCATCTAGCTTGATAGTAACGAAGGAGGACAAATTTGAGATGAGTAAAGATAGATTCGAAGGAATTAAAGGAGAAAAAGAATAAGTCATGGTGAATTTCATTTAATTTGAGAACATAACACAATTAATTTGAAGAAATGATAATCAATTTGAGAAACCCTAGCAAATTGAAAAGATGAGTTATAGAGAAGAGTGACAAAGATGAGCTAACAGAGAAACCCTAGAAGACAATGTAGCAGACCAAGATCAAGATCAAGAAGAAGATGATGTAGACGATGGCAAGAAGACAATATAGACGATGACTTCGCAGATCAAGATCAAACATCATGGAAGGCCAGGCTTTGTCGATCGTGAGAACTTATTACTCTAATACCATGTAGAAATATATAATTCAATTCTTATTATTGAAGAATATCAGACTGCTCATATTTTATATACAACATATATTGTTATAGTTGTATGTATTGCTATAACTATATTCTTCAACTACACTAATCATGCTGACCTCATACATACAACAACAACTTCAATCCTAACTAACTAACTTCTTCTCTTGCCTTAATTGAACCAGTTGTGCCATCTATCTTTGGTGCACTTACATCTACCCACTGGCTGGAAGGGTGAAATGTTAGAGTTTAGTGGATTGCAATGACAAAGGGGTCGATTACACTGAAACCCATGTTGATAGCCAGGTTTCGAACATCATTGATCGATCTGAACTTGATGTGTTGAACCAATTGATTCCATACAAATTAAGCTACCAAGAATTGAGCATAGATGAAGAAGAACAACAACAAAAACTAGCCATCCAAGTTAACTTATTCAACAGTGGTGGCAAAGTAATCAGTTTATGCATCTTACACAAGAATACTGATGGGTGCACCCTGAGCGCATTCATCAAAGGTTGAGCTATCACTGCCCGTGGTAAGCCCAGTTTGGTGTGTCCAAGTTTCACTTCAGCATCTCCGTTCCCACCAAGAGAGCCACTCAGTTTCAAGCACGCAGGTTGAATCCCAGAACTAGGACTTGTTAATAGAAGATTGGTTTTCAATGCCTCAATAATAGCTACTCTAAAAGTTGAAGTTGTACCCTATCTGGCTGGGGTGTAACCTACTTGAGTAGAGATAGTAACAGAACTAACATGGAAGAAGAATTTTTCTCATTGATGGCGTTTCATCCGGTGAATATAAGGAAAAGAATGGTCCTGATATTGCCAAAAGTATTGTTTTGGCAATCTTTGTTTGATGGCGATGACAGTTTCAGATGGCAAAATAGATTTGGCTACCTTGGTGGCTAAGTTGAAGATTGCAATGAAAAAAATTGATGGTGATTATGTATGGGAAAGACAAGGTGAGGATGGTTTTGAAGTGTTCGTGAATAATTAGAGGAAGATAGGTGATCCCAATGGGAAAGGACAGGTGTTGAGGTTCAGTAGTTGGTGTGGGTTTCCAATCTATGAAGCAGATTTTGGATGGGGAAAGCCTAGTTGGGTGAGTACTAGTGTTACCATAGATACTAAGAACTCTATCATCCTTATGGATTCTAGGTATCATGGTAGAGTAGAGGCATGGGTGACTATGCATGAACAAGATGTGGCTATACTTGATCAGCTAGAGACCTTCATTTCATCATTTTTGTGGGTTTTTGGGTCATACAAGTGGCTTATTTTCATTAGACCAAATTGGTGGCTTAAGCTCATTAGACAAAATGAGTAGCAAGTTAGCCTATATAAAGGGATATAATCTTCAACTCCAAGGGAGGTATGCCTAAACTATTCTATTTACTTATTTAGTTTCATTTAGATATATGCTATCTAACTTGATCGTCGAAGTGCCCTCCGGTCAGCAATCGCCGGTCAAGAGGCACTAACCACTTATTCTTTTGTAGATTCAGAATAGTATGACTCAATTCTTCATTAATCTTTTGATTAATATATATGGGACAATTTCTACCTCCACAATTGACGCCGTCTGTGAAAATGATAGAGATCAACTAAGAAAATGACAAAATTTGTTCATAATCTGCGGACCAAGAGTATAATAATGATACTGAATCATTGTTGCAAGTATAATATTATAATTTTAAGTTCATGGCAACATCATATTCTAGAAGATGATTACCTCAGTTGATGATGGCAACGAGGCAACTGAAAGATCTTAAGGGAAGTCTCTATCCTTCTCAGTAAATAAATTCTTTTAAGTGTTATGTCTTTCTACGTCATACATATGTAAAATTTACAGGCATAAAATTATGAAAACTTTTACTGATAATCCAAATAACCAAATGTTCATTTTACACATGCATTGTAGTTGCAATATAAAAGTCAAGAGCGTGGTTCTGGATTAGACCGACAACCTTGCAATAGTTATTTGCATGCATCATCAACAAACATTACACTGAAGCCTAACTAGTTGCCGAGCAACGACTAATTCTCTGTGTCTTTGGCAAAACAAAGACAAAAAGAGATGCTGATGAAACTCTCGACAAGGCCCAAGACCAAAAAGAAGTTGCCGATCAAGTGTTTCGGCACACTGAAAAGCCCCTCCACAATAGGAAAAATTTTATTGGCATCCATTATGAGCTAGCCTCCTCTCGGCACCAAGCATAGACTGAGAAAACACCCATCACTAGCTCCCAAATATTGAGATGAATTACCACCAGGATTGAACACCATCTCTGTGCCTCTCTTAAATATATGCTAATATATACATATATATACATATGAGCTGGCAATTTGCGTAATTTTCTCTATTTGATCTTTTATAATTGAATTTATGAACACTGCAAAAACATTCTTTGATAAACAAACTTGAAAAATTTGCCGACCCCTACGTCACCTTTCTCTCTAAAATATTATTCAGCAAAGTTCAGCATCATTCGTTGGTATAACATCAACACCTCGGCAAGAAAAGACTAAGAGGAATTGTCGAGAGAAAAACAAAGTGACGAGCAGACGCAACCATGTCAATTAGATGGGCTTGAACCAAGTCTTGTTGGTTATCAAGAAGTGCAATCATGGGCCGACGAATATTCCGAACTTCCAAAATTACAATGTTTTTGCTGTTATTCCATAAAAGGAGAAAGCTGTGTCACTAAATGAATATAGACCTATTTGTCTAATTGGCTCTGCTTACAAAATTCTCTCAAAAGTCCTCACAGCTAGGCTTAAACAAGTCATGCCTATGGTAATTGGGGACTCACAATCAGCTTTTCTGGGGGGTAGAAGCATTCTTGATGGAGTTTTGATCGCAAATGAAGTCGTGTATGGCTGGCATAAATCCAAGAAAGCAGGGTTGCCCTTTAAATTAGAATTTGAAAAGGCCTTTGATTCCATCAATTGGAATTTTCTATTCTCAATGCTCACAAATTTTGGGTTTGGCCAAAAATGGATCTCATGGATGTAGGAATGTGTCTCCATTGCGAGAATTTCAGTTCTTATCAATGGCTCACCAACCAAGGAGTTCAGTCCCCAAAAAGGTGTCCGGCAAGGTGATCCCTTATCGCCACTTCTCTTTAACTTGGTTGTTGAGGCTCTGAACATACTACTTCAGAGAGCTATGGAGTTGAATTTGCTAAAAGAAGTATCTATTGGACTCAATCAAGTGCAGCTCTCCCACCTACAATTTGCAGATGATTCTCTATTGTTTTGTGAAGCTGAGCTGTCAGAAGTCCTTACTTTGAAAAGACTACTCAGATGTTTTGAAGTGGCTTCAGGCCTTAAATTCAACTACCACAAAAGTGTGGTTTGTGGTGTTGGTATTTCTAACTCGGAACTTGTTATTTTTCCATCCCTACTGAATTGCAAGATCCAAACTCTTCCAATCAAGTATCTAGGATTGCCTTTGGGTGTTAATCCAAGGAGAAAGAAAACATGGCAACCTGTTATTGATAAGTTTAAGCTGAGACTTGCTGGTTAGAAAAGGAGACTCCTCTCTTTCGCAGGCCGTTTAATCTTGGTGAAAGCAGTTCTATCAAGCTTACACGTATACTTTTTATCTCTATATAGGCTGCCTGAAGGAGTTGCTAAGGAGCTAGATAAAATTCAAGCCTCGTTCTTATGGGAAGGCTCAGATTTAAGGTGAAAAATCCACTTAGTGAAATGGTTAGAGGTAACTAAGAGTATAAAGCAGGGTGGTCTGGGCATCAGAAGAGTTAGGGATGTAAATGTGTGCTTGCTCCTAAAGTGGTGGTGGAGGTTTGCATCTGAAAATGACTCATTATGGAAGAAAATCATCTGCAGCAAATACAAATTCCTTGGTGGGAGATGGTTCCCAAACCTCAGCCCAACCATCAAGTTTTCAAACATTTGGAGTGGTATTGTGACAGCAGTGGAGCTAAATGAGTCCCTTCTACAATTCTATGCCAATAACCTACAATTAAAGGTGGGTAATGGTTGTTGAATCAGGTTTTGGTATGATAATTGGTGTGGAAATGTCTGTCTGAAAGATGAGTTTCCTCGGTTCTTCAGACTGTCACTCAATAAGGATGGGTTACTTAAGGACTTTGTGGATGTCTCTGGCCTTTCTGAGCACTGGGTTTTCACCTTTAGGAGGCCCCTCTTTGACTGGGAGAAGAACGAGCTCCTTAGACTCACTGTTATCTTATCTCCAACTCCCACATTGAACTTGGAAGTCCAAGACAGTGCAGTGTGGTTAGAAGCTAAAGCAGGGCAGTCTCTTGTCTCAGGTTTTTATAATCATACTAGCATTGTTCATGGAGCTTTTGATAACTTTATTCGTTTAGTGTGGAACAAGCAACTCCCGCCCAAAGTGCAATTTCTCAACTGGCTTGCATGGAAACATAAGTTGAAAACCTCTGTCTTCCTTCAATGAATTGGCATCTTGGATGGGTCTGCTTCTACCTTGTGCATCTTTTGCAAAGCACAGCAGGAAACAACAAATCATGTGCTGATCTCTTGCCCTTTGGTGTGGAGAGTCTGGATTGGGCTGTTACGGTGGTGGGGGACTACTTGGGTTGTCCCAGATTCTGTTCCAAATCTACTACTTTGGTGGTCAGGTTATGACTGCAGAAAGTCTGAATGTCGAGTTTGGTGCGCCATTCCCCTGGTAACTCTTTGGTCGATCTGGAAACATAGGAACGAATGTCTCTTTCAAGCTTCTTCACCAAATCTATAGGAGCTGCAAGAGCTCATTGTCACCAGGCTTGCCATCTGGCTGAAGGCTACGTCTAAGAAGCTCCACTTTTCGATCAATGACTTTCTTTACAACATCTCAGCTGTTAGGCATTGTATCCATGGCTAGTTCTGTATTTGCTTTGTTTTATTGCTTTGTTGTTGGACTGGTTTCCTTTCTCTAGTTGTTCTCTCATCAACCTGAGGTGCACCGCTCTTGTTTGGGCATCTCCTTTAGTGATGCTTGACTTTTGCTTACCCTCTGGGTGCTCTCATGTCATATAGTTTCTTTATCAATATATGGCCTTTTGCTGCTAAAAAAAAAAGCATAGGTTCTCGATGAATGAATGTGTGTGCCTCCGACCAAGAAGCAATGACCACCTCTTCTGATGTCCTAGTTGAGCAAATGGTCATGAACTTGATTGCAAAAACTAAGAAGTCTACATGGCAAATCATAACTTATACTTCCCGATGGTCATACATTCGGCAACAACGGGCCTCGTAAAATGCAACAACTATGGGTTTACGAAACACAAGTGCCGCTAAACACTGTAACACTGATCGTGCATGTAGAGTCAAACTCACTAATCAGGCAATACAAACACAAAGGTCATAGTTGACAACCCTATCTAAAGTATATATGCATACAAATATATACATATTGTCTACTTCGTTTCTATATATATATATAATGGATAACTTTCAAACAATGAAGTATCGTTACTAGACCCATGATCGGGTCTTTATTTTCTCTCTCTAGAAATTGGGATTATACTTTTTTTTCCTTTGAAATGAGTAGTTTGGTAACCCAGTTCATTCGACAAGCCGTCTATCTCAGTCGAAAAACTTATTATGGTTATGGGAGTAGTCAAAGGACACTAATGGTATGTGGGCTTGCCTTTTCTGCGCCCCCGCCTTTTGGAAAGGGTTTGAAAAGAAGGCCTCACAGTTCGGACTCTACCTGTGGTTCTGAATCTAGTCTCATAAGTGCAATGTGAAACTGATAAACACCAAAGAGTCCAATCCGACAAATCATTTTGGAAAATCGATTTTAAATCAAATAATGCCAAAATTGGACTGCTTTGCTAGATTACAGAGTCGCCACCTAAATATTTCATTTTTGGAAAATTTAGGAAACCCTGATTCGTGCCAAAGGCCACGTGTCCGTCATCACCAAAGTTGCCTCGGCTCAGGAACTTGGGAACGAGAGGGGAAGGTCCTAAAATGAGCACCCCCACTTGCTCGATCAGAGACCAGCCTCTACTAATCATGCTATGATGTTTTATAAACATTATGTGTTCTTGTTCTGGTTATTAAACTAGCTTTACTATGTGACGCACACAAGCAAGTATAGACTAGTCGCAAGACCTGGAACAAATTAACTCATTTTTGTTTTCGAAAATGGTTTGAATTTGCCACCCTCAAGTGGGCTTAAAAATGCGGATTTGCCACCTCAAGTGGGCTTAAAACATGATTTGCCACAACAAAGTGGGCTTAAATCTCACATTCGTTGAATCGTTCCAATTCAAACAACAAGCCTTCATCCATAGGCATTCAAACAGTTTAACATTCAAGTACATAGCCTCATGGCAAGCATGCGAAACATGGCAACATGGCAATTACACTCATGCAAGTATGCTAAAGCATAAAACTCACCGAGTTCTCTAAACCAAAACAAAAACTAGTTAGAAAGATGCATGATCCTAACTATGTAAGATACCTAATGCAACACATACAATATGAAATTAATAGGCTCGGCTACTAATATGGCATATGATTTGCAACACTTTGATAGCATGCTTTAAAACACGTATTCAAAGAAGATATTGAAATTGCAATGCAATTTGAATGATGCGCCGAGCCTCGGTGCATGTAATACAAATGAATAGATGTAAGCATGCGAGCATAAGGTATGCTAATTGAAAATGATCCCTAATCTAACCATCGAAAGCGATTAAATAAAAGGGAGAAAGACTCGGGGTTGGAAGACATGCACACACGTACGCACACTTATTACAACATTACACCCTCGCAAAGGAGGGTCCGAATGAATAAGCTAAGCAACTAGCTACGCTAATTAAGCTAACTATTACAACACAATTAATTAACTACTCTAGCTAACTAATTATTACAAACCGAATTAAACTAATTAATTACAATACGAATTAATTAACTAAACAATTACAACACTTGTATGAATGAATTAGCTACGACTAACTAATTAGACAAAGCAAGTAAATGGCCTCGAGGGCGAGGGATGCATGCATGCTTGGTTGGTTTCTTCCTGAAAATCCACTGCCTTGCCATCAGACACCTCTATTTGCACTTGCTTGAATACCAACAGTGCTGCCAACTTCCAAAACACCTCTGCTCCAACTCAGGAACATACTTGTGCAAAATTTCATTTCTGGCCGGTCGGCCACCAATGGTGGCTGTCGGCTACCATTGGTAGCCGGTCGGCTCCGGTCACCCGTTCCCTGAACTTCCGTTTTTTTGCTGCAACAGAGAGCAAACAGAGGCAAAATAGTGTATTCTCAAGGAGTGTATGTACTGCTACCCTCCTTATCATCACACAAGCTCAAAGGAGTGTAGCTCTTGGATCTCAAGCCATCAACCAAGCAATTTTCATGCATGATGGCCAAAGAACCAAGCTTGTACAAGCTTAATGAGTGCACAAACAAGACTAAAACAACCACCACCTTATCATGCATGATTAAGGGTGACAGTGACCTAAGGAAAGTGGCACATTTCATCACTTTGAGTATGAAACGTCCTATTTTCCTCGTGTTCAAATTAACGTCCGATCCGTACACATGCAATGCAACATGAAAGATGCTTATCTTGCCTCTTTTACTTGTTCATTTTTGTTTACTCATTTTAGATTACCAATCCATTCTTTAATTGATTAGTCCAAAAGGTGAGTGTCCTCTAATGGAAAGAGGGCTTAAACCACAAGTACCTTGAGCATGAAAGAGACCTCATGCTGTTGGTAATGAACTCCTGAAGGAATTAAACTATTAGGCATGAGGATCTCAATTTCACACTCGAGCCAACAAGAGGTTCAAAGCCACTTTCAAAATAAATGAAAAAGTGAAGAATAGAGAGAGGTTACAGAGATTTCAGTGCTGAAATGGAGTGCAAAATGACCCTAAAACATGCAAGCAACTCATGCAATTCATGTTAAAAAGCCTAAAACATTAAGCTAGTGAAGGAAATTGCACTACAACCACACAATACAAGCCTCAAAAGACCAAACTAGCTCAAAACAGAGCTGAAACCAGTCAAAACAGTAGCAAAAACATGCTGAGATTAAGGTACAAAATGCTAGAAAAACATGCTCACATGTTAAGCTATCTAGGCATGCAAACAAGACACAAGGAGAGGAGGCTACCCCCTCTAATTTTGGACTTCAAAACAAGGTTTTTGCCACTAAAATAACTCTGAATTTCAGTGGTTTAATGGCCCAAAAAGTTTGATTTGAATATGCTAAAAGATGGTGCAAAAGCTCACACATTAAGCAACAATAAGGATGGACTACCCCTTAACACAAAATGATCTCAAACCACCATGTTAAGCCTAAAAAACCAGAGTTTTTTCTAGTTGAAAACCGGCTCAAAAATAGTATAAAAGGATGGCAAAACAAGTGTGCACAATAAGCTTAAATGAGGTAAGTTCTCTACCTTTGAAGCACAACACAAAACAACCACAATTCTAGGCTCAAACCTTCTTCCAAAGCTCACACTAGACCCCAAAGAATCTCAGCTCAAAGGTAAGGGTGTTTGGTTAACGCTTGATATACAAAGGTGTAGAGAAAACTAACTACAAAGCATAAAACAAGAAGAGAGAGAGAGAATTCTAGAGAGAGAGAGAGAGAATTTTGATCCAAATTTTCTAGCCCCTTAAAATGGAGGAGAGCACCCCCCTATATATAGAAAATCAAGGTTTAGGCTTGAAATCTTCCTACCATACACGTGTATGGAGATGCACTTCAGTGAACAACAGCTGGCACAGTTGGCAAACAAATATCTGAAAATTGAGAAAAATGGCCGTCGGCCATCACTAGTGGCTGACCGGCCATCAATGTGGCCGACCGGCCACCATTAATGGTCGGCAGGCACAAGCCATGACCGATAGGCTGTGGGGGTGGCCGACAGGCCACCCTCTCCTCCAGACTTGAAACAACAAGCTCTTGGTCCACAACCAAGCACAAAACAGACAGGTTTAGAGGCTCAAAGGCAAGACACTCGGTCGAGAATTTCGGGCACTCAAAATGAACACAAGCATACAAAACTATCGAGTGTTCAAACGATGACATCCAAGTCTTGCGGACGGTCAAAAATGGGGTGTCTACAGTTGCCCCTCTTTGACAGAACTCGGAAGTCATGAAATGACGGGAGTGAATGTCAAAGCCTAGAGATGACCCATTTTTGACAAGGCCGAAGACTTGGACAAACAAGCAAGAAAAATAAAGAACGGTTGCGCCCCCGGGCTGCCTACGTATCTCTTTGCAAGGAATCAAACCAGTGTAGTTCTAGGGCAAGATGCAAATGATATGCACGATGCAGAATATAACTTATGATCATGCAATGAGACTGTAATGAAACATCTAGATGCCAATGAAATGCAAAGAAATGTTACAGCAATCTCATATACGAAAGTAAGTAAACACGCCATATGTGAGAATCACAAGCCAAACCACATTTCATGTATAAATGATGTAAGAAAATTATGCAAACTTAACTATGCATCACGCAAGAAAGGCAAAGAACAACACAACCATCGGGGCGCACCCGAGGCGTCAAACAAGATTCCAACGCGTTGCGCACGCGAGGAGAAAGATGGTATGAATCAGGGACACACCTAAATGTTTTAAACCTAAGCATCTCAACGCATCACACGCGAGAGGAGAAGAATCAGTGAGAACACCGGGACGCACCCAAATGCCTTTAACCAAAGTGGGGGGGGGATATAAGCATCGGGAACACGTCCAAATGCTTCTAACCAAAACAAGGTGTGGTATAAGCATCGGGAACACGTCCAAATGCTTCTAACCAAAGCAGGGTGTGGTGTAAACACTGGGCGTACCCGAATGTTTCCAACCAACAAGGGGTGGTGTAAACACCGAGCGTACCCGAATGTTTCTAACCAACAAAGAGTCGGATCAAAGGACATGAGCGGTCTCACCTGGAATCCCTCTAAATGAACCATACATATAATATCATCTGATTGCAACAACTTTGAATGAATCGTACATACAATATCGTGCCTGCATAAGAAAGAAGCTTAACAAGCATACTATAGCAAGAGTGCATGTTCTACACAAGATAAGCATGACAAAATGTTAGAAACATGTTTTAAGCACAACATACAATATTCTATGCGGCGTCAGCCAGAGCATGTTCTATGCCACATTAGGATACATGATTCTATGCAACAGTATAGGATGCATGATCTATGCAACAATCAATAGCACAAAATGCACATCCTATATAACATAGGGATGCATGTTCTATGCAACAGCAAAATGCATATTCCATGTGAATGTAGCAAATGCAAATTCTATGCATAATTGAAAAATGCACATTTTATGCAATAACGTAAACATAATTGTTAAACCCGATTTCAAGAACAACTTTTGACTTAGCCGCCGGAAAAAGTTGCAACCAGGATGCACCTCATTCGTGTTGAACATCATACACCGAAGACATGGCCCGGAGCTTCCACAGAGGCGTTTGAGCTTAAAAGTGAACCTTTCTTGCACTTTCTTGAGAACTAAAGGCATAAAATAGCACAAAGACCCAATGTGGGAGCATTGGGAAGCTGATCGGCCACCCATCGGCCACCAAAAAAAGTTGTCGGCCACAAATGGTGGCGGGTCGGCCACCGATGGCAGTTTCGGGGCAAAATGGTCATTTCACCTCGGGTGTTTAAGTATAGGCTTCCAAACCTTATTTCCCCACTTCTCTATTGCCAAAAATCATCCTCTTCTCTCTCTCTAGACCATTTTCCTCCTTAGATCCGAGCATTATATGCGTTTTCCAACGCCCCACGAATATTTTCTTCGCTAAACCCTCGTAGTTTACTCCATTTTAAACCGATTGAAAGTCAATTTTGGTGCTTCTTTCTTCATTTCCACCACTTGAGGGTTGTTTCCCTCGAGTTACCCTTAAGTTTGGTGTCTTTTCCCGGGCTTGGACTTTTTCTGCCATTTTTCCTCTTGGAGTTGACTTTCGTTGACTCTTGGCATTCTTCACCCATTTTCCCCATTTTTGACCACTTTCTCATCTTTCCTCGAGATGGCAGACGACATCCCACATGACGGGGCTTCTCTAGAGATGGAGGTGGATCCGGAGCTTGAGCCACTGCCACTTAGCGTTTGACCTTTTGACCCGGCGACGTACCATCCTGAGATACACGTGCTACCACCCAATGGCATTCGTCAGTTCAGGGGGTTTGCACGAGGTGCACCAGAGGACCTCTTACTGCGCGAGCCGGAGTCTCATTTATCACATGGCGCCTTTGAGGTATACACTATATTCTTGCATTTTGCCAATGTATCTTGCATTGCTGGCATAAACCACACTCTTGTACTGTATTACTTACATTGCATTTCATCTGCTTGTCTTGATTACGGGGGGATTCACGCGCCATCAGAGGATACGAGACCACCTCCACGAGGGAGTGGTACATAGAGCTCCCCGACGACGTTCACCACATCATCAACGAGGCTGGCTTTGGCTCATTCTGCATGGGGCTCTCATGCCTCATAGCGAGTAGGCCTCTACTGGGTGCCTTGGTAGAGAGGTGGTGGGATACCACCGATCCCTTTCACTTCTCTACCGTAGGGAAGATGACGAGAACGATGACTTCCTTCGACTTCTCTATGCTCACCGGCATAGAGGTGGGGGGTCATCCAATTCCTTGCGATACGGATATGGGCGAGTGGGAGGCTGCCCAGATTTATCTGCTGGGGACTCGCCTACCTATCTCCCAATCAGGGATGGTCCGATACACCTGGTTTGCAAACCACTTCAGAGGGACAGCACCAGCGACCCGAGAGGAGACCGAGCAGTATGCCCGAGGTTTCTTGATGTTCTTGTTTGGCACTACATTGTTTGCCGACGGGAAAACATTGTTGGGCTATACCTCATGAGCGCCCTGGTGGACTTGTCCCATGTCCGACTCTACGATTGGGACGGCGCTAGCTTGGCCACCCGCAGGAGCGGGCATCTGATAGAAGGCTACTGGAGGGCCTAGAAGTTATGCTTTACTTTTTTGTTTTGCATTTCCTGTCGTATTTTTTGCTTGGCATTTTTTGTACACTGCACACACTGTATACTGTACACACACAATCTGCTTTCTGCTTTGCATACTCTGTATCCTACACACACACAGCCTGCCTTCTGCTTTACATACTCTGTATCCTGCACACACACAGTCTGCCTTCTGTTTTACATGTATTTATCTATTGTATACTCACTGTTGCCCTTTCGCTTTCTGCAGCTATGGGTGTACGCTTACTTTTCGGGACTTGCCCCAGAGCCAGAGGTGGAGATGCCACCTGTCGTGCCATACTCTCACTGGTATGACGGGAGATGCCAGCGGAGGTCCTGGGAGTCCTTTCCCTTCTTCCGTCGATACTTCGACACTGTGACCGTAGCTGAGGTAACTCAAGCTTCTCTGTTATTTCCGTTTTCCTTTGATTCTGACTCATATCGCAATATCTGATGATAGCTAACAATCTGTACACTCTCTATTTACAGATTACTTGGCTGCCCTAGGCGACGATGCCTAAGGGAGTTAGGGATCAGTTTGCTGGGGTGCGAGAGGCTTCCCACTTCTGGCTCTTGCTCGAGGGCCCAGTTTGTCAGGCATGGTTCTTAGGGGAGCAATTCTTATGCCAGACCATCGGTTTGCCCGAGCCGGTAGTTCCTGTGGAGAAGTGGTTTGGAAATACTCTTCAGATCCTGGGAGACACTAATGATCCTCAGCTAGTCACCTGAAAAGATACAAACACTCTGGTCAGGGGTGCTGGAATTAGCACTCCGACGGATAAGTCAATTTAGCACTCAAGATAGCTTGTTTACTAAGTTAACTGAAGAGATTCTTACATACCTTTCTAAATCTTTGGTTCTTGTATTTATACTTGCTTTCTGGGCCTCGGGGCCTGAGCCTACTTTTATCCCATTCCCCTTTTAATTATTCGGAGATACTGACCTCCGGATATTCGGCCTTCCTAACGTATTCGGCATCCTAATCACGCAATATAAAGCCGAATAATATCTTATTTCTGGGGTACGCACCTTCCGACTCTTCTATTTATTCAGCTCCCACAATTGCCCCCCAAGCACTTTGCCAACGACAGTTGGCTGGAGTGCTTGGTTCTGAATTTCGAAAAGTCAGAGCCAAAATTCGGCGGTTGGCCTCATCCTCATGCGGATATCTAAGCGCACCCCTTTCGGTTGTCGTGTCGACTTCCCGTCCCCTCGTATGTGTCTATTTATTGCGATTTAAAATTTTGACGCCCTTTCAAGTATGTATTTTATGACACTCGTCGCTGGATTGCCTTTTGAATCGTCCCTGTAACTCTCTTCTCCGATATCCTCTTCGTCCTTTGTAAGTTCTCTCCTTCCTTACTTCGAAGACTCTTTCTGGTTTATTCCTTCCTTGGCATATTCTTATAAACTGTAGGGTATGGCGAAACATTTAAAAGACCATCTCTCGTCAGATCAAATTGCTGGCTTTAAACGCCATTTCTCCATTCCTGATGATGTCCGTCTGTCACTTGTGGCAGACGGCACTCTTGATATGGAGAGGGAGGACAAAACCACGATTGTCTTTCCTCTTTTGTCAATCGTAGAGGGTGGAGTCCGTTTTCCCATTCACCCGTTTCTTAGGACTGTGCTTCGCCATTGGGGTTTAATCCCTTCCCAACCTAATGTGAATTTATTTAGAATTATAATGGGGGTTATAGCGCTCAACCGTCACCTTAGAATTAACCTTGGCATTCCAGCCATCCGGCATTGCTATGCCTTGGCTAAGTCTTCTGGTCGGTACGGGCGTTTCTTCCTTAGGGCCAAGGATATCGACCATCAGCTAATTACTATGCTTTCCAGTTCTGGAAAATGAGTTGATGATGTTATGGCCGTTGTCCAGGGTAACTGGGAATTTGACGAAGAGGAGGATCACGTCGACTCTATTCCTAGATGGAGGGGCGAGCCAGGTGGCCGATTGCCTTCTCGCTTTTATTATTTGTTCATTTTTGTTGTAAAGCCTCTTCTTTGAAATGTTACGGCTTGGCTTGTGCAGGGAACGATTTGAAGAAAGTCCTGTCTTCAACTGACGACGCCGTTCTTTCGGATATCAAAGTCGCGCTCAAGTATTTCAGCCGTCGAAGTCTTCAGAAACAAGGGAGGGCGGCCCACATTCTGCTTCATTACGAGCAGACATATACGACCTTCTCAGCGGCGGAAAATATCCCGGTTCTGGAGGGTGAAAATTCTCTTATCGCTCTTATTTTGTCCGACTTCAAAAACTTGAGGCAGGTTGGTTTTGAAGGGTCTGATTCGGGGCGGGATGTAGCTAATGTTACCGAATCAGATCAGTCCGAAACCGAGTCTGACGAGGTATTGAATTTGGCCGATCCTCCATCCACTTCGGGCCGAGGGGATCTTTCACTTGACGGCGTTTTTAACGGCTTAGAGGATCTTCCCACCACAGGCCTTGAAGACATGGCCGGGTTAAGCCTGACAAAACTTGCCAGGAAGGTGAATGCGGAAAGGTTGGCCGCGCGGCGAAGAGCGGAGGCCCTTCCGTCTGAAGTACCACCCGCCACCGAATCTCAACTCTTCCTGCCTATTAGCGAATCAGAGTCCTTGCGCGTTATTGAGGTGGAGACGACAAAAAATCGGAATGCCGAATCTACTTTGATCGTGCAGGTCAGCCAAGAAGTTGAAAAGGCAGAGAAACGCCCTGCCGAGTTTGAGGCCGGCTCAGAAGAACCAGGCGGCAAACGTACTCGATTAGAGGGATCGAATGTGATCGTTCCTTTTGTCATTCAGCCGATGATAAAAAAACATGCCGATTCTTTCTGATGCTTCAGCGCTTAAAGATCCAGAAGTCGCATTCAGCTTGGCTACGTCCTTGTCGTTGCCGTCTGACAGGGAGGCTTTCCGGGTGGAACCAGATCTGAATGCGACAGCACTAGCCGCCCAATCGGCACTTTTGGTACATATTCGGACTTTGCTTCACTTAATCCAAATGATGTTGAAGTTATGGTTTTAAATTCTTGTTTTGCAGACCGTCGGAAGGATAGCCGATATGGGTCGTCGCCATCGCGATGCCGTCAAACAGATTGGTCGTTTACGAAAGGAAGTTGGGGGCCAGAGGAGAAGAGCCGAGGTCGAAGCTTTGAGGGCGAACAAGGAAGCCTCAAGGGCCAAGGCCGAGATGGAGAGGGCTCGTAACGCGGATCAATTGAGATCGGATGCCGAGAAGAAGGCGGATGTGAGCAAAGATGCGCTCAAATTGGCCCAGAAGGCGGTCTCGAAACTGGAGGCTGAGTTGGCTGAAATGAAGGCGGCGAAGGAAACAGCCAACTCGGAGTCTTCCAAAGTATTCGAGACTGGGAAAAATGCTAGACTCGTTGAGTATTTGGACCAAGTCCCCAAGTTTGAAAATCGGGGATTCAAACATGGCTGGCACAAAGCCCTTGCTGCTGCTAAAGCTTCATTGATTATGCCAATACCATATGAGCAAGTGGATGTTGAGCCATTGGAGTCTGATTCCGATGGCTAATCTGGGCGACTGATATAGTTTTTAGGATGTCGAATGTATTTTTACAGTTTTTAATTTGGTATTTTTCATGTGTTGCTACAGTCATAGTTGTTTTTTTTTTTTTTTGCTAGGCATTTTCATGCGGGCTTGTAGCTTTTTGTTTAGTAATTTGCATATATAAAATTTCATGAATTGTGCTCAACTTGCTAAGGAAAATGTTGTTGATGAAAAATGTTGTTGATGGATGATATTGCTTTCGGTTATGGTTAGATTGGATGCTTGGCTTAGGTATTTGGCCGACCAGATTAATAAATCTGCCCTTGCCTTCGCCAGGGCGCGAGCTTGGGAAGCCGAATGGGCCTAACTCGTGGGCTGGCTGAGGCACAGATTGATCGACGCTTGCGCTTGAAAACATGGCCGACCAGATTAGTAAATCTGCCCTTGCCTTAGCCAGGGCGCGAGCTTGCAAAGCCGAATGGGCCTAACTCGTGGGCTGGCTGAGGCACTGTAACAACCCAGATTTTTAATTATTCTTTAAAATTTATACTAATATTATTTAATCTCAATTCGGGAAATATATAATTTATTATATATTATTATGTGTAAATTTTATAAAATAATATAATTATTAAAAGTTTAGGGGTCAAAATATAAATAATAATAATATAGATAATATAAATAATAATAATAATGAGTGTGGTATTAAAATAAATAATTAATTTTATGTTGGTATACGATAAAGTGTAATTTAATTAGAAATTAAATTATTTATATAATTATATTAAAATATTGGGTCAAAGAGTAATTATCTTAAATATTTATTTAGAATAAGATTGAATCTATATAATTATTATCAAATATAGAGAGAGGAATACGGAGCAGCCACGTGTTGGCCGATTAACGCGTTCACGGCTCTATAAAAGGGAGAGGTGATCTGAAGAAAGAAAAAAAAAAGAAAAGGAAAGAAGAAAAGAAAGAAGAAAAGAGAGGAGAGAAAGAAAGGAAAAATAATAGAAGTTGAAAGGGTTTTTGATACTGAAAAGAAAGAGTAAGGTATTAAAGTTAAAGTGAGTTATATTATACCTTGAGTCACCAAAATGTATTTTACTTATGTTTTGACTTACCATATCTATTTTATATAAGTTATGTTTTATTAATATATTAATAAAAGTTATGTTTTATAAAGATTTCAGTTACGTGGTTTTATTTCTGAACCCTATTTGCTTAAAAGGAAACCCATGGATATGTCTGTTTATATTTTAAAGAATATTTGACTATGACCTTATATACAATTATGTTTTGTAAGTACCACCACGAGAGTCCCATGCCTTGGGGGACTTAAATAACTATTGGCCTCTGTTTGACCACTTTGTGATCCTCTGTTTGTCATGGATCCATTGACCTCTGTTCTGTTTTGAGCAAACTGCTGTGCAGAGCTAAGTGCTACACTATTGTGGGAGCCACCTCTAGAATCCGTACGAGCCACCTCTTGAATCCGTACCTCTGTTCTGACTGTCACTTCTGTGACCTCTGTTCTGTTTTGTTCTGTACCGTGGTTATGGTTATATATTTATATAATATCTGTATTTCAGTTTCTGCTACTTAAATGAGTTGTTTATGTAAATGTTTTGGCCTAACTAACGATCCATGGTTATTTCGTGTCCCTTATACTCTTGGTATAATATTTCACATTCTGCCATGTGCTTATAGTTGTTTACCAATTTTCAGAAAATAGCTTTTGGAAAGTCTTAGATGCGAGGCTGCGGAATAGACACACACACAGCACTTTTCTGACATTTTTCTATGTAAATATCGGCATTTTTGGTCAATATATTTTGTAATAAAAATAGAAGCTCCAATGATTATTTTGGTACCCTTATTTAAATATTACTTCCGCTTGCGTTTATTGATCTGTTTTAGAATTGGCCGGAGGTAACGTTAGTTACTGGCCATCACGATGCTTAACCCTTGGGTATGGGGAGCGGGTCGTGACAAATGGTATCAGAGCGATGGTTTTTTTTAGAAAAAAAAAATCATCATTGGAGCATAGGACACATGCACATTTAGGAAGTGGGATAGCGGGTAATTAGTACCTAAATATTATATTTTGTTCGTCGATTTAATTATATTATAATTTTATATGATTATATATATAATAAAAAAAATTTTAGTGTGCCTAATTTGTGAAGGATATTAGACATAATTTATATTTGTTATAGTAAAAGAAGAACAAGAAAAGAAGGATGTCGGGCTCAATCACTCACCAAAATTATAATATAATTAAATATATATATATATATATATATAATTTTCAATTCAGTATTGAAAAAAAAATTTATTTATTTGATGTTTTTTTTAAAAAAGTGGGTTCAAATTTTAAAGATACTAATTTTGGAACTATTTCCCATCAATGAAAAGTTCATCTCAAAATTTTCAATTCTTGCATATAATTCTGTCATTGTGTTATCATTTTTATCTATTTTTATCATAGACAATACGAGTGAAAAGTTTTTAAAGTCGCTCTTTATTTCTTATTTTGGCCGAAAATAATTTTTGACAGCTAGACAGTGAGTTATTTTTGGTAAAGTTTTTTTTTTTTTTTGAGGTACTATTTTCTATCAGATTAATCATCTAATATATATTTAACAGAGTGCGCAGCGGATAGCTTACATGTGGCAAATTTCGAGGACGAAATTTTTAAAAAGGAGGGAAGATTGTAACAACCCAGATTTTTAATTATTCTGTAGAATTTATACTAATATTATTTAATCTCAGTTCGGGAAATATATAATTTATTATATATTATTATGTGTAAATTTTATAAAATAATATAATTACTAAAAGTTTAGGGGTCAAAATATAAATAATAATAATATAGATAATATAAATAATAATAATAATGAGTGTGGTATTAAAATAAATAATTAATTTTATGTTGGTATACGATAAAGTGTAATTTAATTAGAAATTAAATTATTTATATAATTATATTAAAATATTGGGTCAAAGAGTAATTATCTTAAATATTTATTTAGGATAAGATTGAATCTATATAATTATTATCAAATTTGGAGAGAGGAATACGGAGCAGCCACGTGTTGGCCGATTAACGCGTTCACGGCTCTATAAAAGGGAGAGGTGACCTGAAGAAAGAAAAAAAAGAAGGAAAAGAAAGAAGAAAAGAGAGGAGAGAAAGAAAGGAAAAATAATAGAAGCTGAAAGATTTTTGATAGTGAAAAGAAAGAGTAAGGTATTAAAGTTAAGGTGAGTTATATTATACCTTAAGTCACCAAAATATATTTTACTTATGTTTTGACTTACCATATCTATTTTATATAAGTTATGTTTTATTAATATATTAATAAAAGTTATGTTTCATAAAGATTTCAGTTACGTGGTTTTATTTCTGAACCCTATTTGCTTAAAAGGAAACACATGGATATGTCTGTTTATATTTTAAAGAATATTTGACTATGATCTTATATACAATCATGTTTTGTAAGTACCACCACGGGAGTCCCATGCCTTGGGGGACTTAAATAACCATTGGCCTCTGTTTGACCACTTTGTGGTCCTCTGTTTGTCATGGATCCATTGACCTCTGTTCTGTGCGGAGCTAAGTGCTACACTATTGTGGGAGCCACCTCTAGAATCCGTACGAGCCACCTCTTGAATCCGTACCTCTGTTCTGACTGTCACTTCTGTGACCTCTGTTCTGTTTTGTTCTGTACCGTGGTTATGGTTATATATTTATATAATATCTGTATTTCAGTTTCTGCTACTTAAATGAGTTGTTTATGTAAATGTTTTGGCCTAACTAACGATCCATGGTTATTTCGTGTCCCTTATACTCTTGGTATAATATTTCACATTCTGCCATGTGCTTATAGTTGTTTACCAATTTTCAGAAAATAGCTTTTGGAAAGTCTTAGATGCGAGGCTGCGGAATAGACACACACACAGCACTTTTCTGACATTTTTCTATGTAAATATCGGCCTTTTTGGTCAATATATTTTGTAATAAAAATAGAAGCTCCAATGATTATTTTGGTACCCTTATTTAAATATTACTTCCGCTTGCGTTTATTGATCTGTTTTAGAATTGGCCGGAGGTAACCTTAGTTACTGGCCATCACGATGCTTAACCCTTGGGTATGGGGAGCGGGTCGTGACAGGCACAGATTGGTCGGCGCTTGCACTTGAAAACAAGGCCGACCAGATTAGTAAATTGCCCTTGCCTTAGCCAGACCAGATTAGTAAGTCTGCCCTTGGTTTGAGTAGCCGAATGGGCGTAACTTGTGGGCTGGCTGAGGCACAGATTGGTCGGCGCTTGTGCTTCAAAACATGGCCGACCAGATTAGTAAATCTGCCCTTGCCTTAGCCAGGGCGCGAGCTTGCGAAGCCGAATGGGCGTAACTCGTGGGCTGGCTGAGGCACAAATTGGTCAGCGCTTGCGCTTGAAAACATGGCCGACCAGATTAGTAAATCTGCCCTTGCCTTAGCCAGACCAGATTAATAAATCTGCCCTTGGTTTGAGAAGCCGAATGGGCGTAACTCGTGCGCTGGCTGAGGCACAGATTGGTCGGCGCTTGCGCTTGAAAACATGGCCGACCAAATTAGTAAATCTGCCCTTACCTTAGCCAGACCAGATTAGTAAATCTGCCCTTGGTTCGAGAAGCCGAATGGGCGTAACTCGTGGGCTGGCTGAGGCACAGATTGGTCGGCGCTTGCGCTTGAAAACATGGTAGACCAGATTAGTAAATCTGCCCTAGCTAGGGCGTGAGCTTGCGAAGCCAAATGGTCCTAACTCGTGGGCTGGCTGAGGCACAGATTGGTCGGCGCTTGCGCTTGAAAACATGGCCGACCAGATTAGTAAATCTGCCCTTGCCTTAGCCAGGGCGCGAGCTTGCAAAGCCGAATGGGCGTAACTCGTGGGCTGGCTGAGACACAGATTGGTCGGCGCTTGCGCTTGAAGACATGGCCGACCAGATTAGTAAATCTGCCCTTGTCTTAGCTAGACTAGATTAGTAAATCTGCCCTTGGTTTGAGAAGCCGAATGGGCCAGACAATTGTCATCCGACTTTTGACGTTTGGGATTACTGACATTGCCTCGGGAGAGCTGCATACATTGAAGGATAAATGGGGCGGGTGCACGCCAGAGGCCCTACTTATTTCCATTCAGGCAACTTGGGAGGGACGAAGATTGGCTGAATTAGACACCGCAATGAGTCGCAGTAACGAGCCTATGCGTACGGGAAGAAGAACGTCCAAGGATCGGGAAACACAGCAGCCCCTTAGTCATCGAAGCAGATCGCCCCGAAAGGACAGGCAACAACGGGGAAATTCTCCGCGCCCGTGACCGAGAATCGAGCCTGATGCGACGCCACGACCGTTGAGTTTTGCAATTTTTGTGAGGAATAGACCAATGACGGAGACGGATTCTATCATTAAAGACCCATGTGTGGCAGTCGAGTTCGCTCGACAGATCTTCCCGCCAGAAGTCCAACAATTGATGGTCGGACGTCAAGATTTCGAAGTATTTCGAGACAGCATACATGGGGCCGTGAAAGGACTATATACTGCTTACGAAGTCAGCATGCGTCTGCGGGAAGCGCGACGTGAGAGTAAGAAAAAGGACGAAAGGAATCGCAGTCTGGAGATTCGTGCAGAAAAGGCTGAGCGTGAGCTTCGGGAGTTGAAGAATGTTCAAAGGAGCACGTCGGTGGCGGCCGGTCAATCTAAATTGGTCGTTGAGGAGAGAGTGACCCAACGGACCTCGGGGTATGCAAAGGGGTTTCAGGACAGCCTGAAGGCCGGGATAGAGAGGACCAAACGAGACCTTGCCGAGAAGGTCTGCCGATGTGGAAATCGTGGATTTAAGCACGGCTGGATCAAGGCCCTTCAAACAGAGAAAGCTCTCGAAGCCGTGGGAATTGATTCGGCTTCGCCCTGTATCACTACTTACCCGATTCCGATTTTGAAATCGAAAAGAGCGATGATGAGGGTGCCGAATAAACAGACTTTGGAGCGCGAGAACAGGCTTCGTGCCGAACAAATAGAATTTCTTTTATTTTCAACGTCTGTATTTGGTCTTGAAATGTTATGTGCTTAATTAAACGTATTATTTCAACTTACTAGCAAGTTTTGTGTTGCGTGGTGCAAATGTTTAAACATGCATTGACCGGCTCGAATTAAGAACAATTCTCATTGAATATTTATTCAGCTAGTGAAGTGCTCCGAATGCATCTCACAAAGGCTCCGAATCCGGAGACTTTTGGCCAATCGTGATATCCACGAAGGGCGCTCCGAATCCGGAGTCTTAATCAGCCTTAAGAGGCTTATTCGGCCCTAAGGTGTCATGCCCCAAAAGGGGGGCTCCGAATTCGGAGACTTTATTTTGGCCAAACGTGATATCCACGAAGGGCGCTCCGAATCCGGAGTCTTAATCGGCCCTTAGGTGTCATGCACCGAAAGGAAGCTCCGAATCCGGAGACTATTTGGGCCAATGGTGACATCCACAAAGGGCGCTCCGAATCCGGAGTCTTAATCGGCCTTAAGAGGCTTATTCGGCCCTAAGGTGTCATGCCCCAAAAGGGGGCTCCAAATTCGGAGACTTTATTTTGGCCAAACGTGATATCCACGAAGGGCGCTCCGAATCCGGAGTCTTAATCGGCCCTTAGGTGTCATGCACCGAAAGGGCGCTCCGAATCCGGAGACTATTTGGGCCAATCGTGACATCCATGAAGGGCGCTCCGAATCCGGAGTCTTAATCGGCCCTTAGGTGTCATGCACCAAAAGGGCGCTCCGAATCCGGAGTCTTAATCGGCCTTTAGGTGTCATGCACCGAAAGGGCGCTCCGAATCTGAAGACTTTATTTGGGCCAATCATGACATCCACGAAGGGCGCTCCGAATCCGGAGTCTTAATCGGCCTTTAGGTGTCATGCACCGAAAGGGCGCTCCGAATCCAGAGACTTTATTTCGGCCTCAGAAGGCTTAATTGGCCTTTAAAGGCTTGGGAGCGAGCTTGCGAAAACGAGAAACTTTGTATTGCAACGGTGGAATATGTACAAGTATCAAGCCCGTCAATGATAGAATTTACGTAAATGTGTTGAATTCCAAGGCCGTGGCAGGCTTCTTCCTGACATGTCTGAGAGCCGATATGCCCCTGTTCCTGCGATGGATTCTATCTGATAGGGGCCGTCCCAGTTTGGACCCAATTTTCCATCGGCCGGTCTCCGGTCGGCTGGAAGTACCTTCTTTAGGACCAACTCTCCTGGCGTGTATCGGCGCATCTGAACTCGCTGATTATACGACTTGGCGAGCTGCTGCTGATACCGTGCCATGGATGCCAGGGCGCAGTCTCTTCGTTCTTCGATTAGAATCAGATCCAGGGCAAGCATCATGTCGTTTCGGCCCGTATCAAAAACTTGCGATTTCAGAGTTGGGAGGCCGATTTCCAGGGGTAAGATTGCATGGGTTCCAAAGCATAGAGCAAACGGCGTTTCTCCAGTGGATCTCCTCGGCGTGGTACGATGAGCCCACAATACACTTGGTAATTCTTCGACCCATTTGCCTTTAGCTTTTTCCAGCCTCTTTTTGATGCCGTCCAAGATGGATTTGTTAGAGGCTTCGGCTTGACCATTGCTTTGGGGGTAGGCCGGTGTAGAGAAGTAAGGCCGAATGCCATACTTGCTGCATAACTCTCGATATACGCCACAATCGAATTGGGTGCCATTGTCTGAGAGGAGAGCTCTCGGAATGCCGAATCGCGTTATGATGTTTCTCCATACAAAGCGTTTAATGTCGGCGTCTCGTATATGTGTTAAGGCCTCCGCTTCGACCCTTTTTTTGAAGTAATCTGTCGCGACGATTAAGAATCGCTTGTTCCCTGGGGCCCTCGGCAATGGTCCTATGATATCAAGTCCCCACTGAGCAAACGGCCAGGGGCTGGTGATAGAGTTCAACCCTTCGGCAGGCAGATGGGTTAATGGGGAGAACTTTTGGCACTGTTCGCATTTTTTTACATAACTCTCCGCGTCAGCTCTCATTGTCGGCCAATAATACCCCTGTGTTATAGCTCGATGGGCCAGGGAGCGTCCACCAGAATGGGCACCACAACTACCCTCATGTATCTCTGTCAGGAGCTCCTCCACTTTGTCGGGGTGCACGCATTCCAAATATGGGCCAGAGAGGGACTTTTTATAAAGCCCTCCTTGCGGATCCAGATAGTATCGCAGGGCTTTATTTCGCAGCTTGTGTGCTTTTTTTTTGTCCTCTGGGAGTTGTTCAGAAGAGAGGAATGCAGCAATGGGGTCCATCCAGCTTGGTGCGGATTCTATAATGTTGACATGGATTTCCTCCGAAGGGCCAGTACTCGGCTCCAGGACGAAACCTACTTCGATGGTCCGTTTGATCTCAGAATTGATGGCGGAAGCTAGGCACGCCAAGGCATCCGCGTGTGTGTTATAGTCGCGTGTTATTCGGTTCAGTTCGTGATGGTCAAATTTTGCCAGCAAGGAATTGGCCGTTTTCATGTAGGCCGCCATACGGTCGTTTCTTGCCGCGTACTCCCCCTTTAGCTGATTGATTACCAATTTTGAATCACAAAACACAAGCAGACGCCGAGCACCGAGAAGGTGCGCATTCCGCAGACCGGCTAGAAGGGCTTCGTATTCGGCTTCGTTATTTGATGCTTTGAAGCCAAGCTTGACGGCCTGCTCAATTACTGCGCCGTCTAGAGACATGATTACAACTCCGGCACCGCTGCCTCTTTGGTTAGACGATCCATCACAGTATAATTGCCAAATATCCCCGACATAAATTCTCCAGTTCGGCTTTGGTCGAACTTCAGCCTTTGGTCGAACTTCGTTAGGTTTGAGGTTGGCAAGCTCGCCGGTGAATTCGGCAACAAAGTCGGCCAACACCTGCCCCTTGATTGCGGTTTTAGGTAAAAACTGAATGTCGTATTGGCTGAGTTCAAGAGCCCATTTTGAAACACGTCCTGATGCTTCTGCACTCCGTAGTACTGATCGGAGGGGATAATCTGTTAGCACCCCAATGCTATGTCCCTGGAAGTAATGCATCAGTTTTCTTGCCGCCATGACTAGGGCTAAGATGAGTTTTCCAGCGGAAGGTAGCATGTTTCGGCGTCAACCATTGCCTCGCTCACATAATACACTGGTCGTTGCTCCCCCTCCTCCTCTTTTAACAGTACGGCGCTGACGGCCCTATCGGAAACTGCCAGATATAGAATGAGCGGGTCACCAGCGGCGGGTGTTGTCAAGAGAGGTACTGAGCGGAGGTAGGTCTTGAGTTCGTTAAAAGATGTTTCGCATTCGGCGGACCATTCAAAAGCCTTACCCTGCCGTAGTGTCTGAAAGAATTGTCGGCAGCGATCTGTAGACCGACTGATGAACCTGTTGAGTGCAGCGGCCATCCCCATCAACTTTTGGACTTCTTTTACTGAACGGGGGGAGCCAAGTTCCAAGATTGCTGTGACTTGCCTCGGGTTGGCTTTGATTCCTCGGTGATTGACGATGTAACCCAGGAATTTTCTAGAGCCGATTCCGAACGCACACTTGGAAGCGTTCAGTTTCATTCTGTATTTGCGTAAGATGTTGAATGTCTTTTCTAGATCGGCTATATGATTCTGTTCTTCTTTGGACTTGACCACCATATCGTCGATGTATACTTCCATAGTGTGGCCGAGTTGCTCTTTGAACATGGCGGTGACCAGTCTTTGGTAGGTTGCCCCTGCATTCTTCAGCCCAAAAGACATAACTTTGTAGCAATAGGTTCCTCTTGGGGTGAGGAATGCAGTTTTGTCCTGGTCATTTGGATGCATGGCGATTTGATGGTAGCCTCTGTAAGTATCGAGGAAGCTCATGCGTTGATGACGTGCCGTCGCATCGACAAGCTGGTCGATTCTGGGTAGAGGAAAACAGTCTTTGGGGCAAGCTTTGTTCAGATCCGTGAAATCGACGCACACTCGCCAAGTCCCATTTTTCTTCTTCACCACCACTGTATTGGAGAGCCACGTAGGGTAAGTGACTTCTCTAATTGCCCCGGAGTCAAGCAGTCTGTCTACCTCTTCAACAACGGTGGCAGTGTGCTTCGCGGCTGACCGTCAGCCTTTCTGAATGATCGGCTTACATTTGGGATCGACATTCAGATGGTGCTGTGAAACTGATGGGTCTATTCCCGGCATCTCGTACGGAGTCCATGCAAAGGCGTCAAGGTTGTTGAGCAAGAAAGAGATCAGCTGCTGCCTGTCGGCCTGATTCAAAGAGGCGCCGATCATGAAGAACTTTTCTGGGCTTCCATCGATGTCAACTCGGTCTAAACCTTCCGTGGCCTTCTCATTTGGATGCCGCCCAGCGTCATCAAGGATCTCCCGATTCGGCACCTCAATGGAGTTTACTTGCAGTTCCTTTGGCGTTCTGGCGGCAAGGAGATAACATGCTTGTGCCGATTTCTGGGATCCGCGGATTTGCTCAATGCCGTGTTCTGTTGGGAAACGTAGCAGTTGATGATAGGTGCTTGGGACGGCCTGCAAGGTATGCAACCACGATCGCCCCATGATGAGATTGTACGGAGATGGCAGCCTGACGACCAAGAATTCCACATCCACCGTTCTGGAACCTGCTCAAACGGGTAAGCTGATCTTTCCCAATGGGTACTCTGGATTGGCATTGAAGCCGAATAGTGGATAAGGAGCCGGAGTCAGGTCTGACTCATTGAATCCGAGTTTGATGAAGGTTTTATAATACATAACCTCCGAAGTACTGCCCTGGTCGATAAGAACGCGTTCGACGGTGAACTGGTTTACGCGTAGCTCAACAACCAATGGATCTATGCGAGGGAGTGTTACGCCGATCAAATCAGAGTCGTCAAAGGTGATACTTGGCGTTTCTCAGAGCCGCTTTGCTGGCGTGAGTTGCTATTGGGGACCTGGATGTGATTGGATCGCATGCACGGCCGGGGCTGCTGGCAGGCTGTATATCATATGGACGGTGTCGAGCGGAAATGCATCCTTCGGAAGGGCAGGTGTTTTGATCGCACTCCTCCGGACGAATTGTTGGAGACGTTCGTCCTTTGCCAACTCCTCAAAATGATCTGTTGAGGCATAGCGGCCGTCAGTTTCTTGCTGTCGGGCTCGAGATCGTCGATCATCTGCCCTCGGGGGTCGCACAGAAGCCTGGTGCACTGTTTGTTTGGATTTTGCTATTTCCGAGGCCAGATTCACGACGAAGGCGTTCGTTCTCAACGATGATGTTGTCCAACCTCTGTTTGGTTTGCCTAGCTTGTGCCATGGTCGCTTGTATTGTCTTTTGCGTTGGGTTTGAAGATGAGCAGAGGTCCAAGGCAAGTCTTGCTGCAATGGTTTTTGGTCCAAGCGAGTTTGCTGGAGTGAGGTCATCTCTCTGTGTGGTCTCGTCAGTGGCTATCGGAGGATCTTCAGTCACGCCTGCCATGGATGTATTTGAGTATTCCCACAGACGGCGCCAGTTGTGGAGAAGTGGTTTGGAAATACTCTTCAGATCCTGGGAGACGCTAATGATCCTCAGCTAGTCACCTGAAAAGATACAAACACTCCGGTCGGGGGTGCCGGAATTAGCACTCCGACGGATAAGTCAGTTCAGACACTTAAGATAGCTTGTTTACTAAGTTAAGTGAAAAGATTCTTACATACCTTTCTAAATCATTGGTTCTTGTATTTATACTTGCTTTCTGGGCCTCGGGGCCTGAGTCTACTTTTATCCCATTCCCCTTTTAATTATTCGGAGATACTGACCTCCGAATATTCGGCCTTCCTAATATATTCGGCATCCTAATCATGCAATATGAAGCCGAATAATATCTGATTTCTGGGGTACACACCTTCCGACTCTTCTATTTATTTGGCTCCCACAGTTCCCATGCCACCTTCGACATATATGGGAGCTATAGAGAAATACACTTTGCAAGAGATGATTGATTTCACAAGGGGCTAGGATGCCGACTTTTTCTGAGTCGAGGATGATTACACAGCCTTCATCCAGACATACCTCATGCCACCTCTGACTAGCGCCTATGGAGGTGAGAGAGCGAAGGCCCCAGCTACGAGAGGGAAAGACAGAGGGGCCAGGGCGACCAGAACCATGGCAGGAGAGGTTTTGGGACGAGACAGAGGACTGGGTGGCCAAAGCTGCCTACCACACTTACCTACTGGGGAGACACCGGGAAGGCTTACCAGATCCCCATCGAGCCCGCATCAGCCAGGCATGAGCTTGTCGAGGTTCGAGGCCCGACTCTAGTATGTATTATACTTTACATTTTGCATATTTACTTCATTTCAGTTATGCTTTATAGAACACTAATCCTCACAGCGAACTTGCAAGCACCCATAGAGTACACTGGGCAGGCTCTCGAGCTAGCGGCTTCCCAGACGGAGATGGTGCAGAGGAGCATAAACCTGCTTAGTATTTACAAGAGTCCGGTAATTTCCTTCAATTCGCACTTCATGCCATGAAACTTCTTGCCGATACATCAGCATTTCAAATGTAATCTGTTCCACACTACACTGATCTGACACACTACACTTAAACACTATACCCAAACACTGCACTAAAACACTGCATTTAGACACTGCATTCAATCACTGCATTCAATCACTGCATTCAAACACTACATCTGATACACACCACGACTGATGTATTTGACAAACTGCCCTTTTCAAATCCCAGCCACATTGGACGTTCCAGCGGGAGCTGTAGCAGGATCATCAGTACCTCCTCCGGCAGCAGGGAGAGAGAGACATGGAGGCTTCGGCTCGCAGCTGAGGCAAAGCTAAGGGCACCCGTGACGAGAGTGGCCCTTCAGAGCCCGTTCTAGACAATGATGATGACGAGACGAGTGAGGACGAGGAGGGAGCAAGTCCACAGTCAGAGTCATCTGAAGATGGAGAGGACGATCCTAACTAAGATTCTAAGGCGGAAATGATGCTGAGGCCGATTCATCAGCTAGCTCAGACACAGGGGCCTCTGACAGTGGCGCCAATGGAGATAGTTCTAAGTCCATGCCTAGGAAGAGGACGAAGAGGGCCTCTCGATCCTGAGGTAGATGGGCACCGGTTCACATGTTCTTGTTTAGTCTATTTTGCTTTTTTCTTTTTTTTTTTTTTGCTAGTAGTGTTAGCACAGTGTACAGTTTCCAGACAGTTTCTATTTTCTTAAAAACTTGTACCCTTTTGAAAACAAAAAAACCATGATTGGAATTTGATGAAACGTATTGTGTTTTACATTCGGAGCATCGCATTGCACCATTTTACACAAAAACGGGATTGATGGAAATTGAATATTGTACATTGTATTGGCAATTTCTTAATCAGGTAACGAACCGACCAACACATAACAAACAGAGTAAAACAACTCAATGAACAACTAATGCAACAACTCGATAAACAAAACAACAACTCGATAAGCAAAACAACATCAATACAACTCGATAAGCAACAACAAAACAACTCGATAAACAAAACGAAACAACATAAAAAGAGACTCAACAAAACTCTTAAAACAAGGCGGCAAAATGCACCAAGAGCAGAACAAAACACAAGTTCCCAGCACTCTGATTACATAAGAAGACCATAGGAATTATGTCGGCTATAGACAGAGGTTGTCGGCCACCAAAAGTGGTTGTCGGCCACTAGTAGTGGTCGGTCGGCTACAGGGCCAACCTGTGTTTTGATCCGAACTATCCCCATCACTTCCCGACTTGTATTGTCATAAGCCCGAATCACCTGGGCCGTTGGTACAAAGTCTGCTGGGTTCAAGCCAATAGCATATGCCGTGCGCGACGGACACACATTAATTGCAGACCCAGTATCAACCAAGACGACTAGTATCTACTTCTCTTTACATTCAACAGAGATGTATAGTGGTTTGTCATGCTCAGAGCCCTCAGGCGGCAATTCCTTATCCATAAAGGCCAAAGTCGGTGAAGCGCCTCGTGGGAAAACCAGTCCCACTAATTGCTCAGGGGTTGTGTCGATGGAGAGCTTAGCCTTATCTATTGCTGATAGGATGGCTTGTCCGTGCACCCGTGAAGCCATGAGCAATCCCCAAATGGATGTGTCTGCATGAATCTTCTTTAACTGCTTCAGTACAGCTTCTTCTTCCAACAGTTTCTCCTTCTGTTTTTCTGCCTTCTTATCTTTCCCAGATGCTTCTGGTTGGTCCAGGTATAGGGGCTTAAAATACCGCCCGCTCCGAGTCATGTGATTGACTTCCTCGGAATACCATGTATCATCTGGCAGATTCGGTCCCCAATCTTCATCCGTGTGGACAAGATGCAAATCATCATCTTCCCACCACATTCCTCCGGTAACCAATAAGCAACTGTCCGGATTCGTTTTAAGTATTCCCGCATTCACATCACAGTCAGTCCCCGCAGGGCCTTTGGCCTTCTAGCTTTCTGATCATTCTCATCACTTTCATGTTCGAACCGCTTCAGTGCGGCCTCCTGCTCTGTATCGGCTGTACTAACACTACTCAATTCCTGAGAAAAATTCTTAGTACCAGTGCTCTCCGGCAACTTTCCTTTGTCATCGACCATTCTGGCTGTTGCAGCAGTTCCCGTTTCCAGCTGTTCCTGCTTTGGTTGAGACCCCTCATCAATATCTGGTTCATCACTGAACCACCCCGTATTATTCGTTCATCTGTTCGTATCAAACCAGTCAGTCTGTACACTCCCCAGATCTTGTTCATCGAAGAACTGCAGGTTACTGATGTCCTTCTCGAGATTGGCTAAGTCATCCAGTCCCTGACTTGGTCTGTCCTCCTGGACTACATTATCCTCCATTCCTGTTGGCAATTCCACCCATGGTCTGGCCTGACTGGTTGGCACAATGTAGCAGCACGGATTGTATTCCTCCTCAGATAAGATCACGGAGCCCTCAGGCATGCCTTCTTCTACCACAGCCACCACCACAGGTTTAGGTTGGGATATGGACGCGCTCATCATGCATAGATTTGTGCTTTCCAAGATGAACAACGCTGGCTTAGGTAGGTAAGAGGGGGTGATATATATATTGGGTTGTAAGGGACGGCCAGTGTTTAGATAAGGTTTATTTGCCGAGGTGGAGGGGCTTGGTTATGTGGTGGGAAGGATTTGTAGTGATGTTAGGGCTTTGACGGGGCGCTATCACCTTATTGTCAATGAGATCTTGAATCTCATGGCGTAATCTAAAGCATAGGTCGGTGTCATGACCATGCTATTGGTGGAAGGCGCAGTACTTGGCCGGGTTGTGTGTAGGAGGGAGGGGATTAGGCAATGGGAGCGGCTCTAGGGGCTTCAGATGCCCTTTTTTGATCAGGACCCTCAAGGCCGCAAATAGAGACATGTAGAGTGAGGTGAAAACCCTCTGGCCTCGGGGTTGGTGCTTCACGGTTTGTGGGGTCGTGTCGGATGTATCGGCAAAGGGGGTGGCAGTTTTTAGAGTGGTGGTGACCATACCTACATCAAAGGTCCTTGCAACTGCATTAGTACTTGTAGCCGCATTGGAACTGCGTGTAAAAGCCCTCTTGGGCTGTTCTTTCTCATGGTCTATCAGACCCTGTTTTATTACATCCTCTATCTGCACCCCTATTTCATAGAGGTCAGCAAATGTAGGCAGAGGTAAGACTACATCTTCTGTAGAAGCCTCAGTTGCAGATTACGGATGACTATTCTGATCTGATCCTTTTCAGCTAGCCGAGTGGTTATCATGGAGGCCTTGGCCCTCCACCGAGTGACGAAATCGGAGAAGCCCTCCTTCGGCTCTTGGCGAGTTGCTTCAAGATCACGAGTTGTGACCTCGATTTGAGTGTTATAGGAGTATTGAGCAACAAAGGCCTCAACCATCTCTTCCCAGTTCCCTTTTACATAATCCTCAAGTTTTGCGTACCAAATGGCCGCGATACCCAATAAGGTCCGGCCGAAGAGGGATAACTTCTGTAGTCTAGTTAGGCCCATCGGCCGGAGAATATCTAAAAATAGTCACAAGTGGACCATAGGATCACCCGAGCCATCAAAGCGGTCTATATGCGGCATTTTATACCTGTCTAGCAAGGTCACCGCTGCATCGATGTAGCCATCCTCTATATCCAGGATCGGATTGACACCCTGAGCTCGTTTGAAGAGCTTCTTAAGCTTGCTCACTTTCTGTGTGGTAGGGTCGACCTCAAACTCAAAGGGTGCCTCTATTGGGTAAACCGGTGCTTTGGAAGTCTGGGGTGGAATCGAATCCACTGGGATGTCCGCATTTTCTTGAACATTGGCTATGGGAGTAGGAGCTCTGGGTACTGGAATGTTTGCAGGAGGTGGATAAGATGCAGAAGCTGTTGCCTGTTGCAGCTGTTATTGCAGTAGTTTAGCAATCAACTCAGCCAGCTGGGCTGTAATTTTCGCTTGGAAAGCGGTGACTTCTGCTTGGCAGGCAGCGTCGAGCTGCATATTCTGATAGTTTATTGAAGTTGGCGTAGCATTTCTTCCATGCTGTCTAAGGGGTGCTGTAGACACCCCATTTTTTACCGTCCTTAAGACTTGGACATCATCATTTGAGCACCCGATGATTTCACATGCTCGTGTTCGTTTTGAGTCCCTGAAGGCCTCAGCTGAGCGCCTTGCCTTGGAGCCTCTCAACTTGTCTGTTTTGTGCTTGGTTGTGGACCAAAAGCTTGTTGCTTCACTTCTGGAGGAGAGGGTGGCTTGTTGGCCATCCCTAATGTCTATCGTCCATGGCTTGTGCCTGCCAGCCATCAGTGGTGGCCGGTGAGCCACTAATGATGGCCGACGACCATTTTTCTCCTTTTTTAGGTATTTATTTGCCAACTATGCCAGCTATTGATCACTGATGCTCATCTCCATACACATGTATGGAGGGATGAATACAAGCTTTTGGCTTGTTCTTCTATATAATGGGAGGTCTCTCCCCCATTTGAGGGGTTACAAAAATTTGTGAGCAAATTTCCTCTCCCTCTCTCTAGAATCCTCTCTCTCTCTCTTCCTATTTTGTGCTTGAAAGTGAGAATTCTCTACACTTTTGTTCTAGAACCCTTAGCCAAACACCTTCATCTTGGAGCTGAGGTTCTTGGAGGCCTAGTTTGAGTTCTTAAGAGTGGTTTTAGCTCAGAATTGTTGCTATTTTAGTGCTGTGCTTCAAAGGTATAAGGCTCACCCCTTTTAAGCTTAGTTTTAGTTACTTGTTTGGCCACCTTTGCATGCTGTTTTGAGGCTGGTTTTAACCTCTAAAATCTCTGTTTTTGTGGTTTAAAATGGTGGTTTGAGGTTTGTTTTGGAGTTAGGGGTGTTCCACTCTTTTTGTAGGTTGTTTGCTAAAGTGTTGTGCCATTTTTCAAGCTTTTAAAACAACTTTTTTTTTGGCCTTTTAACCACTGAATTCCAGGGGAATTTCAGTGGTAAAAACTTGGTTTTGAGGTCCAAAATAGGTGGGGGTGGCCTCCCCTCCTTGTGTCATGTTTGCAAGTGTAGATAGCCTAGCATGTAAGCACGTTTTTCTGTCTTTTTGTGACTTAATCTCAGCATGTTTTAAGCTCTGATTTGGCATGATTTAGCTCTATTTTGAGCTGTCTTGGTCATATGATCCTTGTCTTGCATGGTTGTAGTGCAAATGCCTTCACTAGCTTAGTGTTTTAAGGCCTCTAACATGTTGTGCACGTGTTGCTTGCATGTTGTAGCATCATTTTACATGTGATTTCAGCATACATAGCTCTGTCACACTCTCACTTATTTCACTCTTTCATTGCTTTTGAGAGTTGTGTCTTGAGTCTTGCTTGCGAGCTAACATGTGAGCATGTTTTTCTTGCCTTTTATGCTTCAATCTTAGCATGTTTTAGCTACTGTTTTGGCATGTTTTAACTCTGTCCAGAGCTGGTTTGGTCAATTGAGTTTGATATCGCATGCCTCTAGTGTAGTGCTCTTCACTAGTTTTAATGTTTTTGGCTCTTAACATGTTGTGCATGAGTTGTTTGCATGTTGTAGTATTGTTTTTCATGCCGTTTCAGCACTGAAAAGTCTACAACTTCCCTCTATTCTTCACTTTTTAATTTGCTTTGAAAGTGGTCTTGAGCCCCTTGTTGGCTTGAGTGTGGACTTGAGGCTCTCATGCCTAATGGTTTTAACCCTCTCTTGAGGGTTCCTCCTAACCAACAGCATAAGGCCTCTTTCATGCTCAAGGCTCTTGTGGCTTAAGCCCTCTTTCCAATTAGAGGACTCTCACATTGGACTTAATCTATTAAAGAATTAATCGGTAATGTAAAATGTGCAAACAAAATAAGCAAAGTAAAACATGAACAAGATAAACATTTGTGTTGCATTGCTTGTGTTTGGATTGGACATTAATCCAAGCACAAGAAATGTGGGACGTTTCATACTCAAAGTGATGAAACGTGTCATGTTTCTTGATTGCCGACACCCTTGATTATGCATGATAGCGTGGTGGTCCTTTGAGTCTTATTTGTGCATTCATTAAGCTTGTACAAACTTGACTCTTTGGCCATCATGCATTGAAAATGCTTGATTGGTGGCTTGAGAGACAAGTGCTACACTCCTTTGAGCTTGAGAAATTATAAGGAGGGTGGCAGTACACACATTCTTTGAAAAATCCATTGCTTTGCCTCTGTTGCTCTTTATTGCAGCAAAAATAGAAGTCTGGAAAAAGCAGTGGCCGACCGGCCACTTAAACAAGCCGACCAGCCAGTTAAAGTGGCTGACATCCATCTTATGTGGCCGACCGGCCACCAATCAATTTTTGTGCAAAAATGTTCCTGTTTTCGAGTAGAGGCAGTCTGGAAATTGGTACAATGTTCAGAGATCAAGGCGAGTGCAAACTGAGGCAATCGATGGCAAGGCAATGGATTTTCGAGAGGAAGCCAACCGAGCATGCATATCTCCCTCGTCCCTCGAGGCCATTTAAATTGCTTTACTAGTTAGTTAGCGTAGCTAATCATTCAATTCGTTTTGTAATATTTTAATTAGCTTAGCATAGCTAGTTATTCAATTGTGTTGTATTAATTAATTAGCTAGAATATTTGATTAGTTGTTTTGTAATAATTAGCTTAGCTTAGTGTAGCTTAGCTTATTTATTCGGACCCTCCTTCCCGAGGGCGTAATGTTATAATAAGCGTGCGTGTGTGTGTGCATGTCTTCCAATCCCACTTCTTTCTTCCTTCTATTTATCCGCTTTTGATGGTTAGATTAGGGATCATTTTCAATTAGCATACCTTATGCTTGCATGTTTGCATCCATTCATTTGTCTTGCATTCACTGAGGCTCGGCGCATCATTCAAATTGCATTACAATTTCAATACACTTCTTTGAATATGTGTTCTAAAGCATGTTATCAAATTGTTGCAAATGTCATATTAGTAGCCGAGCCTATTAATTGCATTATTGCATGTGTTGCATTAGGCATCTTGTATAGTTAGGATCATGCATCTTTCTAACTAGCTTTTGTTTTGGCTTGGAGTACACTATAATTTTTACGCTTTAGCATACTTCCATGAGTGTGAGTGTTGCCATGTTTCACATGCTTGCCATGAGGCTATTTGCTTAAATGCTAAATTGCATGAATGCTTGTGGATGAAGGTTTGTTACTTGAATTGGAACAATTCGATGATTGTGAGTTTTAAGCCCACTTTGCGAAGTGGCAAAATCATGTTTTAAGCCCACCTATGGGTGGCAAATCGGCGTTTTAGCCCACTTAAGAGTGGCACCTTCAATCCATTTTTGAAAATAAACATGAGTTGTTTTGTTTCAATTCTCGCGACTTAGTCTATACTTGTATGTGTGCGTCACATAGTAAAGTTAGATTAATAACCGGATAAGAACACATGAGGTTTATAAAACAACATATCATACTTAGTAGAGGCCGATCCTTTGATAGGGCGAGCAAGGGTGCTCATTTCAGGACCTTCCCCTCTCGTACCCAAGTTCCCAAGCCGAGGCAACTTTGATGATGATGGGTACGTAGCCTTTGGCACGAGTTAGGGTTTCCTAAATTTTCCTAAAATAAAATATTTAGGTGGGGACTCTGTAATCTGGTAAAGTAGTCCATTTTTGGCACTTTTTTATTCAAAATCAATTTTCCAAAATGATTTGCTGGATTGGACTCTTTGGTGTTTATCAGTCTGACATTGCACTTTGTGAGATTAGATTCAGAACCGTGACAAGAGTCCTAACTATAAGACCAATTCAAGCTCTCCGAAAGGGGGCGCAAAGAAAGTCGAGTCTACAGTTTCTGGCGACTCTGCTGGAGATTTAGAGAATTTGACTAGAACTCATGATATGTTGTTTTATCTACATTTGTGTGTTTCTTTGCATTCCATTTGCATAGGTGCGCCTAAGTCACATTGTTTTCCATCTGCTATTCCTAAACGGTTTGCCGGAGGCTCGCTTGGAAAAGCTTGCCATAAGGTTGACCGGTTGCGGGCTCTACCATGATGGGAACACAAACCTCGGATCTGAACTACCGCTATACCGTTTGATCCTCCTTTCATTTCTTGGTGTTAGGAGCGAGAGGTATATTAGGTGGTCTTGCTAAGGCACCTCCTTTTGACCAATTAACCTAGTTGCATATCGGAAGCCTTAGAGACTGTTCCAAACTAGGACAGGTTGCTCACCCGAATGCAGGATTGTATGAAACCGCATGCGTGCGTAGTGAACCCCTAACTCCTGACGAAACTAGGATAGGGTAACCCTACCCCACCATAGGGGTGTTTTGGCTCTCACTTGCATGGTATGTGTTGTTAGGGTGTGTCTCTACAGGAATGTATGTATTAGTTGCAAGTCTGGGTATCAATTTGAGGATATCAGTTTTGGGGCAGAAATTTGGGGCAGAAATCAGTGTTTGAGTACAGATTGTCCAGCTTATGATTTCAACTGTGTGTTGTTTCTATCTAAGCCGAGGTGCTGTACGTTTGCTGATTGTTGTTTCCTTTTTTTGCTTTATTTTTATTTTTGCAAGGTAGTATATCACAATTGCTTCCGACAAGGCAAATACCCCCCGAGTACTCTGGACTAGAGTTAGGAGGATTTACCGATCTGAGGATCATATTGGAGGACAACTAGTGTTTGCTTCACTACCCCCGGTTACGAGACGGAGGATAGTCAGGCATAGATCATTGGTTCAATAGTCGCCAATTCAGTGGTCATTATCTGCTTCACCTGTGTGCAGTCGGGCCCAGTTTTCTCCTTCCACCTCAGAAAGAGAGCATACACTGATTCAGATAGATCAGCACCCCTCAGTCAGTATGGAGAACATGATGCGTCAACTTCAACAAACTATCGAGGCCATGCAGCAGGACACTGCTCGCCAAGCGGAAGTTACCGCTCGCCAAATAGAGGCTGTAGCCCAACAGGCTGAACTGATTGCTAGGCTTCAACAGCAATAGCAACAACAACCACAACAAGCGGCTGCTTCCGCTTCGGATCCACCTCCAGCTAGGGTTCCAATACCCCGGGAATACAGCTAATGTCTAGGAGAATGCGGACATTCCAGCAGGGCCAATCCCACCTTAGACTTTCGAAGCACCGGCCTACCCAACAGACGCACCGTTCGAGTTTGAGGTCAATCCTACCGCCTTGAAAGTGAGTAAGCTTGAAAAGCTTTTCAAAAGAGCTCAGGGAGTCAACTCGATCCCAGAAATAGATGATGGCTACACAGATTCGGCAGTGACATTGCCGGATAGATTTAAAATGCCACACATAGACCGCTTTAACGGTTCGGGTGATCTCATGGTCCACTTGAGGCTATTTTCAGATATTCTGTGGCCGTTGGGCTTGACTAGACTACAAAAGCTATCCCTCTTTGGCCGGACCCTGTCGGGTATTGCGGCTATCTGGTATGCTAAACTGAATGATTCTGTGAAAATGAGCAGGGAAGAGATGGCCGAGGCCTTTGCCGCTCAATATTCTTATAACACTCAAATCGAGGTCACAACTTGTGATCTCGAGGCAACTCGGCAAGAGCTGAATGAGGGCTTCTCCGACTTTGTCACTCGGTGGAGGGCCAAGGTCTCCATGATGACCACCAGGCCAGTTGAGAAGGACCAGATAAGAATGGTCGTTTGTAATCTGCAACCGAAGCTGCTGCAGAAGATGATTGTCTTAACCCTACCTACATTTGTTGATCTTCATGAGATAGGGGTACAGATAGAGGATGCGATGAAACAGGGTTATATTGACCATGAAAATGAGTAGCCCAAGCGGGCTTTTACACGCAGTTCAAATGCGGTTACGAGTAGCAACGTAGTTGCGAGGACCTCTAACGTTGGTATGGTCACCACCATACCAAAAACAGCCACACGCTTTACCGGCACATCTGGAGCCACCTCACAACCTGCAAAGTACCCACCCCGGGGCCAGAGGGTTTTTACCCCACTCTACATGTCTCTATCCAAAGCCTTGGGGGTCCTGATTAGAAAAGGGCATCTTAAGCCCCTAAAAGTGCGCCCATTGCCAAATCCCCTCCCTCCTACACACAACCCGGCCAAGTATTGCGTCTTCCACCAGCAGCATGATCATGACGCCGACCTATGCTTTAGACTCCGTCATGAGATTTAGGATCTCATTGATAACAAAGTGATAGTGCCTCCTGAGAAGCCTAACGTCATTACAAATCCTCTCCCACCACATAACTAACCCCCTACTCCACCCAGACAAGTAAACCTTATCCAAACAATGGACGTCTTGTACGACCCCAGCATATACATTACTCCCTCCCACTTGCCTAAGCCGGCGCTGTTCATCCCAGAAAGCACAGATATGTGCATGATGAGTGCGTCCATATCCCAACCCAAGCCCATGGTGGTGGCTGTGGTAGAAGAAGGCATGCCCGAGGGCTCCGTGAGCTTAACTGAAGAAGAGTACAACCCTTACTGTTACATTGTGCCAACTAGCCAAGCCAGACTGAGGGTGGAATTACCGAAGGGGATGGATGTTAATGTAGTCCGGGAGGACGGACCAAGCTAGGGGCTAGATGATTTAGCTGAGCTTGAAGAGGACACCAGTAATCTGCAGTTCTTTAATGAACATGATCTGGGGAATGTACAGATCGGCTGGTTTGATGTGAATGGATCAACAAATGATACAGGGTGGCTTAGTGATAAGTCGGATGTCGATGAAGGGTCTCAACCAAAGCAGGAACAGTTGGAAACGGGAACGTCTACAACAGCCAAAACGGTCGACAACAAAGGGAAGTTACTGGAGAGCACCGGTACTAAGAATTTTGCTCAAGAATTGGGTAGCTTGTGTACAGCTGATACGGAACAGGAGGCCGCACTGAAACGATTCAAGCAGGAAAGAACTGAGACTGATCAGAAGGCTAGAAAAGCCAAAGGCCCTAGGGGACAGATGTGTTATGAACACGGGAACGATTACAGCGGAACCAGACAGTTATTTGTCGATTGCCGAAGGAATGTGGTGGGAAGACAATGATTTGCGTCTTGCCTATACTGATCAAGATTGGGGATAGAATCTGCCAGATGATACGTGGTATACCAAATTGCTTTTATTGAAGCTAGACATACAACCCACATTTTAGTTTTCCATTTTAGGTCCTCCATTTTAGTTTTCCAAGTTACCCAATTGCTTTATTGAATCTCAATATACAACCCACATTTTTTATTTACACAAATAAATAAACCCAAATAAACCGCAAGCTCTGATACCAGTTATTAGGGAAAATATATGACTTCCCACAAGTAAAACAATCAGTGGAAATGAAAACTAATGTAGAAAAATTAAATCAACAATGATATAAGAATTTTTACGTGGTTCCCTCAATGTTAGGTACGTCCACGGGATCGAAATCCAATTCCACTATTAACCAAAAAGTTTTCAAACGATTACAAACGAAACACGAATGGTCTCACAAACCACTCTTAGGTGAATTCTACATAATTACAAATAAACAAGCGGAAAAACCTCACTATATAGATGAACAAAGTCTTTGAAACAAAGTTGCAAAAGACTCAAAATAATAACCCAAATCATCACCTTCTATGCTGAGCCGAAGTTGTCAACCAAAAACCTCAACCAATGATTCAAATCTTTTGTAGAAGACGCAGCAGAGTGAAACCCCAAAAGAAAATGTACATCCACTACTTTTTAACCAAAAAGAATTAAGCCACTGAATTTTTCTTCAATATTGTAGCATAGCGGCCTCAGCACCTCCTACAAGCCAAACAATACTTTTTTGGGCTTTTTATCGAAGTCCTAATTGTTACCAAACAGATTATTAAATATCCATTGGGCATCCAAAAGTCAGATATAATATATTAAAAATATTTTATAACCAACACCAAATCAAATTAAATATTTTTAATAAACCAATTCGGTCTCATACTCCACTAAGGAGATATACCCAACAAATTGGTGGATTTGTCATTGGGATGTAAACCACTTGGATACAAATGGATCTTCAAAAGGAAAATGAAACCAGATAGATCAATTGACAAATAGAAGGTGAGACTTGTGGTCAAAGGATACAAACAAAAGGAAGGTCTTGATTACTTTGAAACATACTCACAAGTTACTAGAATAACATCCATTAGAATGCTTATTGTCATTACAGCTTTGCATAATCTTGACATCCATCAAATGGATGTGAAAACAACTTTCTCAAATAGTGAAATAAATGAAGAAATTTATATGGAACAATTAGAAGGATTTTCTGTTCCAGAAAAAGAAAAGAAAGTGTACAAATTAGTTAAATCATTTTATGGTTTAAAACAAGTACAAAAGCAGTGGCATAAGAAATTTGACAATACAATAATATCAAATGGATTCAAAATTAATGAATGTGACAAATGTGTTTGTATTAAGAACACAAACAGAGGGTATGTCATAGTATGCCTTTATGTTGATGATATGCTCATCATAAATAGCAATAATGACATAATTAAAACTACCAAGAAAATATTGAATAAACATTTTGACATGAAGGATATGGGAATTGCTGATGTAATACTTGGTATGACAGTTGGTATGACAGTTACCAAAACCTCATAAGGATATGCTTTGTCCCTAGCACATTAAATTAAGAAAATACTTAAGAAATTTAGCAAAGATGATGATCATCTTGCTAGGACACCTGTAGATGTTAATCTATCCATTGCTAAGAATGTACAATAAAATATTTCTCAGTTAGAGTATGCCCAAATTATTGAAAACTTAATGTATTTGATGAACTACAATCACATTGATATAGCATATGTAGTAAGTAAATTAAGTAGATATATATGTGTCACGACCCGAACCCGCCCCTATGGGTTAAGGCCATAACCGGCCAGTAATCGTGTGATTACCTACGGCCTCCATCCATATAAATTAAAACTCATCAAAGATAAAGGGGCCAAACGGAAGCAGTTCAAAAACTTTGTCTATAGAGCCGTGCTTAAATACACACCATAACATTCCAAACATTTATATGTTAATAACTCACATCAAAATATTTACTAACACAAAACGCTGTACATACAGGATCATACAGATTTAAGTCAGTCAAACCCAAGTCTTATATACAAAAGTAATCCAACGTATTCGCCAACATAACAAAACTATAACAAGGTCAAAGGCGAAGACAGTCTCGTGCGTGAGACGTTTGGGCTGACTCCTTAAAACTTAGACTGTTTCTCACAAGTTCACCGGGGCTGGGGCTGGTTCTGGACGTCCCTTGGCTCACCTACATGTACATGAATGAGTGTGAGCGAATGCCAGTGAATAATATCAAATGAGGAAGATATATAAGTAATCATTGAAACAGTACAGCAAACGGCCTTCGGCCCAATCATTTATATCCATCGGCCTTTGGCCCAATCATCTATATCCATCATTCGTATCCATCAGCCTTCGGCCCAATCATTTACATCTATCATTCGTATCCATCGGCCTTCGGCCCAATCATTCATGTCTATCATTCGTATCCATCGGCCTTCGGCCCAATCGTTCATGTCAATCGGCCTTCGGCCCAATCGTTCGTATCAATCGGCCTTTGGCCCAATTATTTATATCAATCGGCCTTTGGCCCAATCATTCGTATCATTTGGCCTTTGGCCCAATCATTCGTATCAATCGGCCTTTGGCCCAATCGTTCGTATCAATCGTTGTCCACCATTCAAATTAATGAACTTATAAAACTTACATATGAGTAAACAACTGGACAACAGTATATTTCAAATATCTTATTAAGATATTACTCACAGTGATCGGCTTGTGGATTTGCCCCGGAGCCTGACCCTACACATTTCATGAACACAAGAGGGTCACTATCAATTCAATCCGTTCCTTAATTCACGTATTCCTCTTTAGGCTTTATTCTTATCTCATTAACTCATTTACAATGCTTAACACCTGCTTAAGAGTGATTACAAGTGAAAGAGAACGGAAAATGAAACACAGAACGCATGAACAAAATTTCAGAAAACAGGGTCCCCGCTCGAGCGTGGACTTCCCCGCTCGAGCGGACCCAAGAGGCCTGCAAAAGTACTGGTTACCTCAAAATTACGCTCGAGCGTGAGTTAGGGCGCTCGAGCGGAAGGCCTGTCCATAAAAGCTCTCCGCTCGAGCGAACATCCAACTTTGCAAAAAGTGCTGGGAGCACGATTTTCCCGCTCGAGCGGCACTTACCCCGCTCGAGCGGACATAAAAAATCTGGGTTTTCCAGATTAAGTTCTTGAGCTCCAATTTGAATTCCAACCAACAAAATATGCATGCAATGGCTCAAATTACACATTTATACATGTTAACATGCTACCAATACAAGATTACAACATTAGGGAGCTCAGTATCAAGAATTACACACTTGCATGCCTCAAATTGACACCAAATTCAACTCTATCATGTATATTCAAGCATTTCAAGCTCCCATCCTCAATTATTCAAACATGCATGGTCATCTTGACTTTATTTTCATTTCAAAAGATGCAAATGGTGCCAAAGCTCAACAAACCAAGTTTGCATGCATAGTCAAACTTCAAATCTTGCTTAATTGACATGATACATGCTATTTCAATTTAATCTCTTACATGTATGCATATTTCAAGCTTTCATTCAACAAAGCCAACCCAATTTCATTCAATTTTACTCTTGGTCACTTGATTAGCTTGGACACACACAAAATTACAAATCACAATTCCAGGATTACTCACCGAGGAGCTTGATCCTCACAATCTATGATCAAATCTTGAATAATCTTCAAGGTTCCCAAGCTTTAGGCTAAAATTTGCACAACTTCTCTCCCTTTCTCTCACTAAGGCCGGATCTCCCTCTCTCAATTGTATCCTCAGATTTTGAGTTCAATAGAGTTAAAGGAGAGTGAAATGCCTCCATACATTATGCCCCACTAACACATTATTCTAACATAAAATAATAGGGCACTTAATTTATCAATTTAATCAGTTTAAATTAACCAGAATCAATTTTCAATTAAATTTCACCGTAGGCTCTAAAAATTACACTAATCACAATGGCGTAATCAATTTCGGTTCTGTGGCCGATAAATGGAATGCTGGCATTATTTTGGATCAGGAAAGGTGGGTATGGTTAAGCTGCTATGGTATTCCTCTTAATCTCTGGAGTAGCAGTACCTTGAAGAAGATAGGCAGTCTGTGGGGCGAAGTTGTTAGTTTTGAAGGTGATGTTAGTAATCCGGCGTCATTCAACAGTGCAAAACTCAGAGTTGCAACTAAGAGGATGGAGCTTATTAATCAGGTAATCACCCTGGAGTGTCAAGGCAAGACCCATCCAGTAAGAGTCTGCGAGGAGCAAAGGGTAGTGTCTGCAGTGGTGAAAGAGGTGTGCAAATGTAAGATCCACCTAGATGAAGAGTCTTGTTACTCTGGCAGTGCTGAACCGGGGACTCAAGACAAACTCAGGGAGGAGGAGGTGAAGAGGTATGACTTGGCAGCTGACTCAGGTGTTGACGTGGCCAATATGAATGAGCTGGACCATGTTAGTGAGACAGATCAGATGCAGAGAGAGGATGAGTTGGGAGAAGATAAAGGGTTATTGCATGCTTCGACAATTGCTGATTCAGTGGAAGATTTCGGAAAGGAACATGGCGCATGTGAGAAAGAGGCTATGAGGGTGTTGGTGAGCTCCGACAAGGGCGTTAACGAGGCATCTCAAAAGGAGGAGGGTCAGGTGTATACACCAGGCTTTATACAGAGCATGAGTGGTTCGGGGTTCGAAAGGCCAGGTATCAACCTAGAGGTCATTTTGGGCCCAGCTCAAACACCCATCTGTGGGCCCTCTGTGTCTGTAGGTAGACCAGGCCCAGGAAATTGTCTGTCAAATAAGGGTGGGGCAGTTAAGCCCAATGAGGGAACTAACATGAGCAGGCCTAATGTAGTGGGTATCCAGCCTAGTCAGACTAAGCTATCGAAGGCTATGGAGAAAAGAAAGGAAGGCGTGAAGGGTAAAGGGAAGAGGGGCGAGAAGAAGGTTGTGGGTCTCTGCAACCAAATGCAATTCGGTGGGTTCACGGGTGTTGTTAGAAATTTGAACAAGATAAATGCATCGTCATGCAAGAAAGGGTCTAAGGCAGTCACTTTCAGGCCGGCGGTGGCAGCTGGTCCGTCCTCATCTCTGGATAGTAGCAGTGAAGGGGAAGCTAGGTTAATCAAGGATGAAGCTCGGGCTACTCTTCAGGTGGGGAGGTTGCTAGGGATTAATTTTGAAGGAAAGGAAGCTGAGGCCTTAGAGATGATTTCGGAAATGGAACTAAAGGACAAGGGGAGGATGGCAGAGGGTAAGAAGAGGTAAGTAAGAGTTGTATACAGGGATATCAGAGTTATATTGGTTGGCTAATGAAGATGCTTACATGGAATTGCAGAGGATTGGGTAGAAGGGAGAAAAGAGGCAAGATTAGAAGTCTGATTGTGGGCAGAAAAATTGATATTGTTTTCCTCCAAGAAACTAAGTTATCAAGTTGTTCCGAGTTAGTAGTGAAAGCTCTCTGGCCAAAAGCCAAGATGGACTATTTATTTGTAGATTCAGAAGGTAATTCAGGAGGTTTGCTATGCATTTGGGATCCAGGGATTTTCCAACTTTCAGATTGCTGTTGCAATAGGAGCTTTATCCTCCTTTCAGGTACTATTCTCAATTCTTTTGAGTGTGTTCTAGTTAATGTCTATGCTCCTACTGTGGTGGAAAGGAGACGGAAGCTATGGGATACTCTGGTAGGGTTGAAATCTAACTTCTCTAAGCCTTGGTGTCTTGGTGGTGATTTTAATGAAATCAGAAGTGTGGGTGAGAGGAGAGGCTGCTCTAGAAGGGACAGGGGTATGAAGGAATTTAATAGTTTCATTGAGTCCTGTGAGTTGTCAGATATCCCTTTGCTGGGAAGGCGGTTTACTTGGAGCAGAGCTCATGAGGGGGATAAGTGGAGCAAGTTAGATAGGTTCCTAGTAAATCCAGAATGGTTAGAAGTGTTTAAACTCAAAGTGTGGGGTTTGCCTAGAATATTGTCAGACCATTGTCCTTTAATTCTCATGGAGGATGAGAGGGATTGGGGCCTAGACCATTTAGGTTCATCAATGCCTGGTTGTTACACCCTCAATTCTCTGCCTTTTTGGAGACAGTGTGGAAGGAGTTGAATGTAGATGGGTGGGCAGGCTTCATTCTTCAGAGTAAACTCAAATTGCTTAGAGAGGCTTTGCGTAATTGGAATAGAGATGTTTTTGGGGATGTCTCAGCTAACCTTAAGGAGCAGAAGAGGAGTTGAACAAGCTTGATTTGCTAGCAGAAAATAGAGATCTTGTAGATTCTGAGAAGGCAAGGAGAAAAGTGGTGAATACTGAGGTGTGGAAGTTAAGTAGACGGGCTGAGTGGATGTGGCTTCAAAAAGCGAGACTCGACTGGGCTATGAAGGGGGATAAGAACACAAGATATTTCCATGTTATGGCTACTAGTAGGCAAAGCAGGAATGGGCTTAATTCTGTTGCTGCTGGGGATAGAGTGTATGAAGATCCGGGGGAAGTTAAACAGCAAGTGTATGGTCACTTCAGGAAGCATTTCTCAGAGGCTTGGTTAGTCAGGCCAACCATAGATGGTGTCTTCAGATCTGTCAGGAACAGTCAGGCCTTTGACATGCTAGAAGCAGAATTTACAGAGGAAGAAATTTGGGAGGCTGTAAAAAACTGTGATGGTAACAAGGCCCCAGGCCCCGATGGGTTTAACCTGTTATGCTTTCAGAAGCATTGGAAGGTGGTAAAGGGGGATGTGATCCAATTTATGAAGGAGTTTCATTCTCATGGCAAATTGGTTAAGGGGATTAATAGCTCTTTTATAACCTTAGTGCCAAAAAAAGAGAAAGCAGTGGGGTTGGAAGATTATAGGCCCATAAGTCTTGTGGGATCTTTGTACAAAATTTTATCAAAGGTGTTATCATGTCGACTTAGAAAGGTTTTGCCCGAAATTATTAGTGAAGCGCAATCTGCATTCCTATGTGGCAGGAATATTTTAGATGGAGTTCTAATAGCTAATGAGGTTGTGGACGGGTGGAAAAAGGCCAGAAGGCAGGGGGTGATTTTGAAACTTGACTTTGAAAAGGCCTATGATTCTGTTAATTGGGCCTTTCTCTTCTCTGTGTTGGCTAGATTTGGTTTTGGGGCTAGGTGGACTGCTTGGATTAGAGAGTGCGTCTCCACAGCTAGGTTATCAGTTCTGGTGAATGGCTCTCCCACAGAAGAATTCTCTCCCCAAAAAGGTCTAAGGCAGGGTGACTCTCTATCTCCTTTTCTTTTCATTTTGGTGGCTGAATGTCTGAATGTTCTATTGTCCAGGGCAGTAGAGTTGAATTTAATTAAGGGTGTAAGAGTAGGAGTGAATGAGGTACGTGTGTCCCATCTGCAATTTGCAGATGATTCTATCCTATTCTGTGAGGCCGATGAAGATGAGGTAGTCAATATCAAGAGGATCCTTAGATGTTTTGAACTAGTATCTGGATTGAAAATAAACTTTCACAAGAGTGTGGTTTGTGGGGTTGGGGTGGATTCAGATGTCCTAGTTGGTCTTGCTGCTAATCTGAATTGTAAGTCTGGCACATTACCTTTGAGTTATCTTGGGCTCCCTTTGGGAGCTAGCCTGAGTAAGAGAAAGGCATGGAAGCCAGTTATGGAAAGTTAAAGCCAGGCTGGCAGGGTGGAAGAGGAGAATGTTGTCTTTTGCGGGTAGGTTGGTGTTGATAAAGTCAGTTCTCTCTTGCTTACCAGTCTATTATTTATCTCTGTTTAGAATGCCGGAGGGAGTGGCTAAGGATTTTGAAAGAATCCAAGCAGCTTTTTTATGGGGTGGTTCAGAGCTCAAGAGGAAGGTTCATCTTGTCAAATGGGAGGAGGTTACCAAAAGTATTGCTAATGGTGGGCTGGGCATTAGACAGGTTAGAGTAGCTAATTCTTGTTTGTTGCTGAAGTGGTGGTGGAGGTTTGCTTGTGAATCAAAAGCTCTGTGGAGAAAAGTAATTTGTAGTAAATACAACATAGATGAGTGCTGTTGGTTGCCGAATTCTGGGGTTAGCTGGAGGCAGTCAAAATTATGGCGTGATATTTCCTCTTTGGCCTCTCTCCACCCTTCTTTGGTGGAGGGATTTCTTAATAATTTCAAAGTGCAGGTAGGAGATGGTTGTAGGGTAAGATTCTGGGAGGATATGTGGTGCGATGGTCACTGTCTGAAAGTTGAATTTCCTAGACTGTTTAGCTTGTCAAAGGAAAAGAAAGGAGCCCTTAGATTTTTTGTTGATCTTAAGGCATCCTCTGGGGAGTGGAACTTATTATTTAGAAGGGAGTTGTTTGAATGGGAACGAGTAGATTTGCTGAGATTGGTTTCTGTCCTCTCATCCGGTCCATTAGTTTCGAGGGCGTGTGTTGATTTCCCAAAGTGGACAGCCACATCTTTAGGTTTTTATTCAGTAGCTTCATTGTATCAGATCAGTTCTAGTGGTGTTGGTAGTCATCTGGGTGCTGTTAGAATGCTGTGGAATAAGGTTTTACCCCCTAAAGTACAGTTCTTTGGCTGGCTAGCGTGGAAACAGAAGGTTAAGACCTCGGTGTTCCTTCACAAAATAGGGGTCCTTCCTGGAAGTTCCTCTATCCTTTGTTGCTTTTGTAAGCATGATGAGGAGTCGGTCTTACATGTACTCCTTCATTGTCAGTTTGTGTGGAAGGTTTGGTCGGCCTTGTTAGAATGGTGGGGACTGTTTTGGGCTATGCCTAGCACAGTTGACTGTTTGCTTCAGTGGTGGGAGGGTGGTAAGTTCAAGAAGAGCGAGAGGGTGATTTGGAGGTGTGTCCCTCTTGTGACCCTTTGGTCCATTTGGAAGCAAAGAAATGAATGTGTGTTCAATAACGCAGTTGCGGATGTGGAGATCCTCTCTGATTTGATTAAGTTTAGAGTGGCACTGTAGCTTAGAACAAATTCAAGGGAGTGGCAGTATCCTATACATGACTTTGTTTTCAATCTCCATCAGATTAGAACGTGTATCAGTAGGGAGTAATCTGTTCAGTTGGAGCTCGGCAGTGTTTTGGTGGGTTCTGGCAGCGTACTACTGGGTTGTTCTTCTTCATTGGGGGCTAGTTGCTATGTTGCTGCTGGGCAAGTTGCGTTGTTGTTCTCCTTTGTGTGGGGGTTTGTCTCCTGAACTGGAATGGTTGCCTTCAGGTTTGGAAGTTTGGTCAGAGGGTGGGGTAGTTCATCTGGCAAGTCTGCTTCTGTTGATATGTTGATCATTCAAGGCTTCAGTTTACAAGTCTGCTAGTGGCCTGTTGCTGTTATGCTGTGTTGATGTTTTGATGCTCAGATTTGGTGCTCATTTGCTCAGTCCTGAAGGGGGTTCTGTTCTGTTTTGCAGTTTGCTGGGTTGTGTAGCTAGGTGGTTGGCTGTGCATTTGTGTTGCTGCATCTGGGTTGTGTAGCTGGTTGGTTGTCTGCTGCTAAGCACAGATGGTTGGTTGGCTTTGTTGTTTTGCCAGAGTGTGCTGTGTTAGTTGGCTACTGTGTTTTGCCGTTGGGTGTGGCTGCTGTGCTAGGTTGTGCTGCTGTTGGGTTGGGTGGCTACTGCAGTTGGGTGTGGCTGCTGCTGGGGGGAGTGCTTGTCTGCTGGGTTGGGTCTGGATGGCTGCTGGATTGTCTTGGTTAACTCTGAGATCTGTTCTCTTGCTGCTGGTGTCTTATTATTGTGGCTACCGTGTGGTACTCATGGGCCTTGGTCTGCATTAGCTCGGGTTGTGGCTGCCCTGTGTTCATTCTGGCTTTGGTTGCCTTGTGTGGGTGTAGTTATGTTATGCAGCATATGTTCATTCTTATGCTATTGTCTTTGTCTTTTTTCTTTCTCCTTCTCCTCTCTCTTGTTGGTTTCTCACCAACTGGCGTGTGGTGCTTCTAGCCCAAAGCGCCTCTTTATTGTTGTAATCTTCCTCTTGGTTGCATCAATAATATTTTCTTTGCTGATCAAAAAAAAAAAAAAGGCCCTCAATTTAATTTTCGAAGCGGATTATTCAAACAGATATTCCTACGGTGAACAGATAGAATTTCAAAATCACATATATTCACATAACGGCATACAAAATCATGTTAAACACATAATCATATTCAAATTAAGGACCAATTAGCATATTGCGGAACAGGGGTATTACAATATGAGTAACCTAGGGATAAAACACTGGAAAGCAATTATTAAAGTTCTGAGATGCCTCAGGTTTACTCATAACATTGGGTTATACTATACTCAATCTCCATCAGTACTTGAAGGACACCATGATGCAAGTTAGATATCAGATACTAGAGAATCAAAATCCACTAGTGGATATGTCTTTACACTCGAGGGTGCGGTTGCCTTGGAAATCTTCCAAACAGACATGTATTGCTAGGTCTAGTATGGAATCAGAGTTTTTTAGCTTTAGATAAAGTTGGAGAAGAAGAATAATGGCTTCGTCAGTTTCTTGAAGATATTCCAATGTGGCCAAAACCTATGCCTGTTATATGCATACATTGTGATAGCCAATCAGCAATAGGTAGAGCGTACAGTCATATTTATAATAGTGAATCACGACACATTTGCCTTTGATATAATACTGTGAGACAACAACTCTTTAATGGAATCATTTCCATTGAATATGTAAAGTCCAAGGATAACATAACGGATCCACTATCCAAAGGGTTAGCAAGAGAGTTAGTTGAGAATTCATTAAAGGGAATGGGACTTAAGCCTATTAACTAAGAGTTACCATAATGGCAACCCAACCTAATTGACTGGAGATCCCAAGATCTAGGTTCAAAGGGACCACAGTGTTGTGTGTAATTCATAAGGATCATTAGGGAGTCAAATTCCTACCCTTTTTCTATGAGGAAGTAGTGATATCTGCAAAGTGTTAGGATAAACAATGCTTTTGATGATTCTTATATCTATGAATACGCAATGGAGTATGGCAGGATACTTTTCATAAGAATCACTTATATGAGTGTGAACTTGACCGGTTTTATGAGAATTGTTAAGGCTGAAATTCTCCAGAGTACTCATGAAGTACGAGGTTATTCAAAGCTAAAATAAACACAATCGTGAGAACCATATTGTGTCTAGAAATATGTTGTGTGAGTTCTATTGTCTTAGTTTAAACAAACAGCTGAATGATTCAAGACATCATATTCCCTGACTAGCTAGTAACTTTGATTGTGTCTCATAAGGGAAGGTTCAAAATCAAAAGCTATCTATCCTACGTAGAATATCTCCAATTTCTGTATTCTCTTTAAAATCATCATGTTGTTGCATTTCTTTTTGTCAATTCCATTCATGTGGGGGATTTTTGGAAATTTGGTTTTTATAGGCTTATTTTGGGCTAACTTTGAGCCCAAATTCAAGTGGGACCCACATGTCCTTTAAGGTGGGTCTAAGTGGTGTTCTGTTCCTTGCCTGCATGGTAAGTCACACCTCAAAGTCGATTCCTCAAAATCATTTATGAGTAAATGGGAAGTTGACGTCATTTTCGACTTTGTGAAGTTCGAAGTTGAAGACACAATATGGGTTGCTCTAATTGTGTTGTCCCATATTGGAATAAGGAGAGAGTTTATGTGTGCATATAAACTCTAAGTTGACACACTTGGGTCAGGCCCAAGATAAACCCAAGTTTTGTGGAAGGGAAAGTTATGAACCAAGCATGCTTTGAACTGAACACCACACGCGCACATCGTCATCATCCAACTAGCGGAGCCGGGCTAGGCGCGGGTGGATGGTGTGGATTGTGGATCGTGTTCTACCTTTAATTTTTTAGATGAAATTCATTTGAATTTTCCTCAAATTTGTTATGAGAAATTTTAAATTTATGAAACAGTTTGGTTCAAAATTTTGAGGGAAAATTTTCAAATCCAAAATTAAAAATTCAAACCCAATAGGTGTGTCTCCTCTCTCCAGTCACCTTTCTTCCTTTCTTGCAATTCAAACTTGCACCTATTCGGAGGGTTTCCTGCCCTTCTGAACAACCATCACTATGCCTATAAATTCAGACTCCTCTAGCAGTTAAATTCATTCAATATCCTTCTCGTTTTTTGTTCTTTCCTGCATTATCCTACATATTAGTTTTAGAGAGATTTAATAGAGTTGTAGAACTCAGGTTCTGATTCACCGGGCAGATTCATTATAGTGCTACTTCAATCTGCGTTTTTAATTATTGTATCCTGAGAGATAGACGCCTTTAATCCATAAGCACCTGTGCGGTGGCGAATCTATTTTAAGAATATAGTGTCACACACTCGACTTGATCATCGAAGTACTAATCTGTTTTCGATAAATAAATTCTGTAAGTAAATTTATTTTATTTGTTTGATTTGTTTCTGTTTTCTTATTGTACACAGAATATATTTTCCAACAGTTATGACCAATGAAATGATAAACTAAATATGATATATAAATATGGTATAGCATTACGTATTGAAAAAAAGAAAAGAAAAGAAATACAGAATTCTTTCACAAAACTAAATAAACAGAGAAATTGCGTTTAGCTTACTATGACAGAAAAAATATCAGTAAAGAGCCATAGCTCCAACCTTGGATCATTACATTAGTCAATCAAAGAGCTCCATAGTCCCTTTTGATTGTTGTGTCATGTGTGCTTAAACTTATGGTGAACTTCACATTGGCAAAGTACTGTGGGAATCACCACAACATATATAGAGACATAAAAAGATATATAATTGCAACAATGTTGGACTTTATAGCACTGTACTAGGCATCGCTTCTTGTCCTTCCTCTTTGCTTTGTTGTTGATTTCAAGAACTAGATTCATTTGAGCTCTCTGATTTCTCCGTTCTTGTACTAAGATCAGTAAACACATAATGACTAGCAAAGAAATTGAAGTACATGAAATTGATCACTCCCAATCCAGCAATGAGGAAGTAAAAGTAGTCAAGCTTGTTGGTGTTAAGGTCATGACCACCCAACCATGGTTCCTTCCCGCCCCTCCCGCTTAACTCATGAACAAGATTGACAAGTACAGAGTTCAAGTAACTGGCCATTGACAAGCTGAGGAAAAAAACCGACCCTGCAACGCTTCGCATGCTTTCTGGAAACTGGTTGTTGAAGAATTCCATTATGGCAACAGCAGCAAATGCTTCAAGCAAGCCTGACAGGACAAACTGAGGCAACAGCACGGTAATACTAACTGGCGAAATGAAAGAGTGGTGTGCAATAGCAGCTTCGCGGCGCTTTCTTTCCATGAAACCTGCCACGAGCATGCACAGGATCGACATTACAATGCCAATCCTGATCTTATGTTTTGTTGACAATCTAACATCATCTCTTTTGGTTGTTCTCTGTCTAAAAGGGATGTACAAGCACTCGTAAATGAAAATCCACATTGCCAGGGCGATCATCGATGTCAATCCCAACCACCCGGGTGGGACTTTGAAGTCATGAATCAAAGTATTCGATTGAATTGCTTGGAGGATCCCCAATGTGTTCATTTGGTCCATGGAAACGAAACATGCGATTGCAGTGAACCAAACAGGCACGACGCCCACCAAGCATTTCAATCGCTCGACCTGTTGGATACTACATAGACTCCAATTATCATTGGGGACACCTTCCAGATTCAATTCATTCGGGTCAACAATCAGAGCAGCCTTGTCAAAGCACTTGAACCTATTGGTACGAGCAAGCATAGTAACTACTTTTTGATCCGATTCAATCGGGTTAGGATTGTAGAACTCAGAGTCTGGACTTAATGTTAGCTTGCTTTTTTTACGTGCAGCGCTGATTACTTTGGCAATGTCAACGAACACGCTTCCCTGAGGCTTCATGTAGATGTAGACATGGTGGCCGAGCAAGAAAATGAGGATGGAGAGGGCGAAGCAGCCGGTTGGGATGGCGAAACCGAGAACCCAACTGACATTGGTCTGGATGTAGACAACTCCAGTGAGAGCTACTAAGAGAGCTAGTGTGAATGAGAAGTACCACCAGTTGAAGAAACTCTTGAGTTGGGATCTCCCTTTCTCGGTTTGGGTATCGAATTGGTCGGCTCCGAAGGCGATGTTGCAGGGACGGATTCCGCCTGAACCGATGGCAAGGAGGGCGAGACCGGAGAAGAGGAAGGCGAGCTGCCATGACTGAGCCTCAGGGCAATTGGGCTCCCCTTCGCAAGGGGTGGGCCTGAGATCAGGTATTCCTGCAGTTAGAGCTACCATTCCCATGCCCTGTAATTTAGACACTAACTTGGTTAATGATTTTATGGAAAAATAGGCACTCACAAAATGAAGTGCAAGGTATAAATTTAAATTTAGACAGTATAAGTTGCTTTTAGAACGAGTCTAATTATCACATTTCGATTGTTTGTCAAAATTTTACGTATTTTTCTGAGTGTGCGTGTATTGTTGATGATTTTAACTACAAATTTGGGGTTTGAAACCATCAATTCTTATCATTGAGATGCACTTATCAAAATTATGAATTCTAACTATAAATGAACGCCAACCAACAGGCTAACTCGTTCGGTCAAAATGTCTGTACTTTATCAAAGGAGGTGGATGCTTTTCAGTTCATAATCTAGATGAGGAGTTGTTTGGGCCCGCGGAGCCTAGTAAGTTTTATTTTGTTGGACATTTCTTATATTTCATTTTTTAAAAAAAATTACATCAATCCAACAATATTAATCTATTTAATTTATCACATTTCTCAACAAAAAATCAAATAGTCTATTTTAAAAAAATAATTGTCATCTATTTTTAACAAATATAATTATTGTCTATTTTTTTAGTAACAAACACGATATTGAACAGTTATGATTATCGGATCGGCGTAATTTTGTTTGGTAAATGAAATAAATGAAATGTTTGAAAAATAAATGGTTCAAATCATCAAAAAAAGATGTATGATAAGCCCCACAAGCCCAAATAACACCCTCTAATCCGTATTATGAATCGGTGGGAATCCATTTCTATATTAAAAGGTTAATCATTTATTGAATCTCATTGTGAATAAAAACCTAAATGAATATGCCACTATATATTGGGAAACAGCAATGCTAGGTATCATGAAAATTTTTTCATGAAAATAATCATGAAAGCTTTGTGACCCTTGGATTACATTTAGAATAAAGCACCACACACTAATCAAGGTAATCTAAGGATCATAAATTTTTCATGATCATTTTCATGACAAAATTTTCATGATCCCTAACTTTTTCCATTGGGAAAAGTAATGGTTTAGCAAACATAATTTTTAATATAGTCATTCATAACTATCACTTAAATTTCACTTTGATCTGTTACTTTTTCATTGTCACAATTAAATCATTAAACTTAGTCAGAGTTATAATAGAATTCTATCTCTAACTTTTTTTATATTTTGACCCTTTACCATTTAATTGTAACAATTAAGGCATTAGACATTAACCCAAGTTCTAATATAGTCCTTCTATCATCATCATCCCATCGTTTAAAATTTAGATTTGAAAGTTAAAATTTGAAAGATTGAAGTGAAGATTTGTGTGAAAGTTAGAAGGTGAAAAATATAATTTTTCACTTAATGCTCTAAAGGCTAATGTGGCAATTGAGTACATTCAATTCATATTCCTTTTGGAGAATTAAGAGAAATTTTTGGATGCAAATACGGTAGGTGTTATGTGTTACCTTTTTCTTTTTTCATTAGTTGAGAGAGTGGGGATTATATTTATGTGTTGGGTAATGAGGAGACAACATGAGAGTCCATAATGTTTGTAATTGGTTGAAGGTACCATGTGGCATGCCACATGATACCCTATCGGCACCTAAGAATTTTTCATTAATAATAATTGATTACTAAATATTCAATTTCATCACTAAAAATACAACGATAATACTTTTTGCAACTACAATATTTCATCCCTAAAAATTGATTTTGTCTCTAAAACATTAATTTGTTACATTGACACCTTAAAAAAAGTGTATACCATATATCTCACTTACAGCATATTATGGTGTTCGTTATGACTTAGCTATATCCTTATTTTAATTTTGACTAAAGAAGTTTTTCGTTATGCCTCAAATAATGTTTGGTTATAATTCTTAACTATGACTCATTATGATATTAATTATTATGACTTGAATATAATCTATTATAGCCCTTTCAGTTAGGATTGAAACTAATTTAGTTAAGTGTTATAAGTTACATATTGTACACCTTCTTGAGGGTCATTCATAGTAGAATTACCTGTTTGATTTACCGTGCCATTTGACATAATTGTATAACTTAAAGGGTCCATCTTGTCTCCAGTTGGAGATCAATATTGGACCGCTCAGTTTGGTCTGTGGGCTGACTTTTGGGCCCCACTTCGATGATCCAAATCGTTCACATTTTAGGATTCGTCGAGCATTTTATACCTATAAAAAATCAAGTTGATTTGATAACAGCAACTACGTGTTCAAATTGGTTTTTTATGAACCATTTATTTTTTTACCGTCTATTTTTTTGTATATGAAATTGATTTGATCACGTAGTTGCTGTTATACGATCGACTTGATATTTTACAGAAACAGTGTACTTAACGAACCCTAAAATGTAAACGATTCGAATTATCGAAACGAGACTCAAAAGTAAACCCATGCATCGGACTGGACAGTCCAGTCTTGATCTCCAACTGGAGACAAGTAGGGGTGTAATTTTGGCCCGTGGCCCGAAGCCCGCCCGTGCCCTGAGGTAGGCCCAGCCGTTTAAGGCCCGGGCCCAAGCCCAGCCCGAGGCCTTGGGCCAGGGCCTGGACCTGGGCCATCGTTTTGAAGCCTAGCCTGGCCCATGGACCCGGCTCATCGGCCCGCTCAAAAGCCTGACCCACCCAAGGGCCAGTGTTATTTTTAATGGAAAATAATAAAATTTTGATGAAAAAAATATAAAAAAATTTTAAAAATTGTTTAGGCCCGCCCAAAGCCCGAATACCCTTGGGCCTGAGCTTAGTTTTTTGGCTCGTGGGTCAACTCGGCCCGGCCCGATTTTTGGCAGGTACCTGCAAGGCCCGATATGGGCCCGGGCCGGGCCAAAATTACACCCCTAAAGACAAGCTAAACCCTAAATTAAATTAGTTTCATCACTCATGTATTGGCTTACTAAATGGGATACATGCAAATAAATGTTGTCGTCGTAGTATTATTCCATCTAGAATAATGTTTAATAAGTTTAAAATGGATAAATTATACCTTTCACACTTTATCTTTCATTCGAGTTTTCATTTAGTCTCTCATCATCTAATTGTAATAAGTAAATTTTTAAACTTTAAACATTGTTCTAATATAGTTCTTCAATAAGTAACTATTAAAAATAGAGAAATTTTTGGGTGCAACTACGAAGTCCATAATGTTTGTAATTGATTGAAGGCACCATGTATCGGCACCTAAGAATTTTTCATTCTTTTGAGACAACTTTTTTGTCTAAAAAAATAAACATTTTTTGGGACCAAATTATTTTGTTCATAAAGTGCGTTTATTAATAATATTTTCAAAATTTTGTCGACATGAATTTGTTCCCAAATATTTTTTTGAACAATTCTTTCATTTTTAGGACAAAAAAATTTAGTCCTTAAAACTAATATATGTTGTAATGTATATTATCGAATTTTTCTAAACGGAAAAATATTTGAATATGATGATTTTAACATCACTGTTATGGATGTGATTGATGTTCCTAGTTGTCTGCATGCCATTTTCCTTTTGGGGAAGCGGTTACTTTAATTCATCAGATCATAACAATAACTCACAAAACTAAAAATAAATTCAAAATCATGAATAGTAATCTAAACAAACATTTAATGATGAAACCCTAATGAAAGAGAGATTTGGATAGGGTGAATGTGAGATGTGATCAACATACCAGAAAAGAGGAGATAGATCCAAAGAGGAGGGTAAGGAAGCGACCCAGATAAGCATCAGAGAGGAATGCACCAGCCAATGTGGTTATATTAGATGATCCTGACCATATACTCACCACATTCACTAATTCTATTCCTTCCATATTATATTTTGTTCTCAAATATACCGTTATATTTGCTATCAAACTCATCGATGCCAACTTTTCAAACGATTCATTGCCTACGATAAATCAAATGTACCCATGTTAAAAATTTGTAGAAATTAATGATGATATGAAAAAAAACATGGATTGATTGATTTATTTATTTGTGTTTACCTAGAATAAATGCAATGGCATTCCATCCTCCTGGTTTTCGAGGAGAATTAGGAACAAGAGCTGGGTCGCTGTCTCTACTGGAAGGAGAATCTCTTTGATCCTCCATCTCTCACTGATTAACTCTTCCCTTTACCTTCTCCCTCTTGTTTTGCCCTTCTCAATTTCTAAATTGTTTTGTTCCAAACTTTATATTCCATATCAGAGAGAGACAGAGAACCTGTTTACCTAGAATAGTAAATCAAATATGTTAAACACCTGTATTTTACAGCATTCTCAATCGCTCGATATGATGAGAATCTTCGTATGATAAAAATCTTCAAAAATGAAAATTTAAAGATACGATCGTGTGGCTAACAATATATTAGGGAAATGCTTTTCCTGATAGATCTCGCGACATAAAAATAAAATTAAAAACTAACATTGCTGGTCTGCATTATTTTGTTAATTTGATTATTAACTTTTTCAATTTGTATTTAAATGATATCAGTGTTGTTTTCATCTAAATTTTCGTCCAAATTTTAATAAAAATACTAAAGTTCTCATTATAAAATTTAGACCAAAATAGTGTTGGGATCATTTAAATATAATTTCAATAATTTAGAGTAAATTGGTAATAAATCCAAGCTAACGAGAGTATAAGTTATGGGTTTTTTTACCAGCTGGTCCCAATAATTGAATCTATTACTCATTAGATTTTAATTTCTATCTCATGCACCAGGAAGTCCTGTTATATTTTTTATCTCGATTTTGCCCCTGTTGTTATATTGTAGAGCCATTGATGAATTAGTGGTGTTGATGAACATGATAACTGCTAGAGCATTGATGAATTCGTTGGTGTTGGTTAACATGAGAACTGCATCTGTGGCCCTTGGATTTGAGAGAGATGGTGTTAGATCTGAGTAGAGATCAAGAAAATCAACATGAATAGAGCTGGGGTGTGTCGACATTGACGAGTTCCAAAGCCATTGATGAATTCGTTGGTGTTGGTGAACACGAGAACTGTCTTTGTGGCCCTTGGATTTGAGAGAGATAATGTTACATCTGAGAGAGATTAAGAAAATCGACATGAATGGAGATGGGTGTGTTGACATTGATGAGTTCGGAGCTCTGTATTGTTTAAACCAATGATAAATTTGTTTAAACTAAATTTATCATTGATGAATTTGTTAAAAATTTTACAAATAGCGGACTTGATTTGAGAGAGGGAGAGGGGGCATCACAACAAATTTATTACTGAATTAAGTAACAAATTTATCATTCATAAATTAAGTAACAAATTTATCAGATCAGTTATATATCTATACAAGATCAACAACACCTTTCAATGCACTAATTGGACACTTTGCATCCCAAACCGGTGATAGAGGAAGATGATGGCAACGGCGATGTCGAAGATGTTAGATTGGTGATAGAGAAAGATGGTGGCAACAATGATGTCGAAGATAGTAGATTGATGATGGAGGATTACGATGTTGAAGCTAGCAGATGAATGATGAAGAAGGAGCAATGGTGATGGCAATGAAGGAAAAGAAGATGATGGTTGGTGATGGAGGAAGATTAGGAAATTATGTGCCCCTGACAAAAATGAGAAAGAGATAGGGAGGGGGGATGTGTTTGTGTTTAAGGTAAAATCATTCAACTGAATATAAGGTGTAAAAATGGAAGATGAGTTGAATTATTTTGGGTCAGGACTTTCTAGGAATTAAGTCCGATCCAAAGGACCGACCCGTAACTCCCCCATAAATTATTAGGTTCAGTAATATATATATATATATATATTTTTTTTTGGTTAGAGCCCACCAAATAGTTTGGCAAGAAGTTCTTTTGTATGTTTTGAATTCTACCTATTAATTTATCTGTTGACTTTTTTTGACTATTTGCTCAAATTTATATCTATTTGTTCAAATTATTTTCTATCTATTTAAATTTTTTTGACTATCTATTCAAATTTATATATATATATATATATATATATATATGTTGAATTTTTTGCTTATCTGTTCAATTTTCTCCTTATCTGTTCAAATTATGTGGATTTCTCTCTCTATTTGTTCAAATTATGCCAGTTTCTCTCTCTAATTTGTCCTATCTGTTGAAATTCTTGTGTTAATTTTTCTTATCTGTTGAAATTATTGTGCTAATTTTTCTTATCTATAGAAATCTATTTTTATCTATTCATTTTTTTGAATAAAACCCTAACCCTCGTCACACTAAACAACTAAATTACAATTAATTCCTTATCTGTGTAAAATATTTTTTTTTGAATAAATATATACTTGTTTGGCTCTTACCAAACTAAAGAAGCAATTTGTGTTCTTATCTATTCAAACAAAAATAGATTGGAATCCAAACACATATCCGAATCCAACCTGAACATGATGGTAGAAGAAAAACTGTGTTCTTATGTGTTCAATCTGAACATTATGTGTTCAAACAAAACACAAAAGAAAACCATATTTCTTTAAACAAACACAAAGACAGATCAACTATAGGCCATCATCAATCTCAAAACATAAACAAAACACAGATCGAACACACTCACCAACCAAATCTAACAGATCTGAGTTCAAATGTAAAAAAATAAAAAAATAAAAAAACCTCGAAGAACAACAAATCTAACGTAGATCTGAGTTCAAATCTAAAAATATATATATCTAAAACATAGAGATAGAGGAACAGAAAGATGGAGATAAAGAAGAGAGAGAAAGGGGAAGTGAAAGTCCTCGTGAAGTCCCTCCAATTCAGGTGCGTATGCAATCCCTAGCGTAGCCTTTTCATCAATCCAAGGTTCATCTCCTTACACCAGCATCGCATCAAAAACCACCATAGCACCGGTAAAGCGATCAACTTAGTAGCGGTGAAACGATCGGCGACAGAGGCAGAGGCGACAGAGGTAATGGAAGCAATCGGTTGCTTCAACGGGATAGATGAGAGAGAGAGAGAGAGAGAGAGAGAGAGGGAGGGACTACCGTCTGTCTAGGTCCGTGTAAATGAGTAATATAAATATATAAGGGTAGTTTAGTCATTGTGCAAAAATATGTCCTTATGAACATAATAATTTTGTGCCAGAATTTTTGAACGAACGAAATTTAAATTTAAACTTTTGAACCAAGCGCCTAATAATTTAATAACTAAATCGATATAATTAAAATATGGGATTTTAAAATAAAATAAATTGCATACTTTTTAAACACTATGTTAGTCATTGAGGGATACGAGGGAAGTGTACGTGGTACTTTGCATATGTTTTTTATAGCCATTATTGATGTGGTGGCTCCGAAAGCTATGGAGATTAGTTGATTAGTATCAATCAATGCATGTCTAGTCGTAGTAACCTCTATGTTTGGTGAAATTATTTTAGTACAGACAAGGTATGTGATACATTTTTCTATTAAGGTGATTTTTTTTGTTTTAAATTTTTATATTAATAAAATAACAACAATACATAAGCACTATTACTATGATTGGCTTAACAGGGAGTTTATCATCAATGTCATGCATACTATTATAATAACGAAACACTGGTGAACTTTAAAAATTAGGAGCACTTACGTATAGTTCTTAATAGATGAACTTATTATCTAATAAGTCCTATGATAATCAATAATATTTTTAATTAAATACTATTAAAAAACATTACTAATTGTTAAATTTTAACAACGGTTTAAAAATTATCACAAAAAATCATTAATTATAAGTTTTAGCGACAATTTAAAAAAACGTCACAAAAAAAGTCACAAATTTTCAACTTTTAGCGACAATTTAAAAAATTTGTCTCAGAAAAATATCACTAATTATAAATTTTAGCAACAATTTATAAAAATCGTAACAAAATTATCAATTTTTATCTACAAATACACAAAAAAATTATTTTTATCAATGATTTTTTAAAACTTATTTTCAATAGAACTTGATGACCATTAAGTCCAACCATTAGGACCTATTAATAGTTTATCCTAAAAATTATTCGTAATTGTCATGTTTGGTACAATTTATTATAGAGAAAATTATTGAAAAGTCTAAATTAAGGAGGGTATAATGCATTAGATCTAGGGGATATTGTTTGTTGGGGAGAAATCCACCATTTGCGAAATAATTTGGTGAGAAATCCTTTGTGAATTTTGAAGAAAAGTATGTTTCTAATTTTGCCCCTTAATTTATCTATTAAATTTTTATTACCATCTATTCAAATTTATATCTATCTGTTCAAAAATTTTTTTTACTATTTGTTCAAATTTTTTCCCATCATCTGTTTACAATTTTCCTATTTATTGAAATTTACTACCTAATCTAATGAATTTTTACACATCTCTTCTCTCTCTGTTGAAATTCTCATTTTTCACTTATCTGTTCAAATTCTCATTTTTTAACAGATCATATCCACTGTTTAAAAAGATTATATGTTCAAAAAAAATTCTATCCATTCAAATCTTTCTTTTCTGTCTTCCTATATCTGTTGCAATATGTTTCAACATCATCATCATCATCATCAACAACAACAACAATAATAATCAACTACCAACCATCAACAACAGATAAAAAATAAAAAAATAATAATTCAGATCTAACACATATATGTTCAACAGATCTAATACAAATCTGAGCTCAAATCTATAATAAAAAAAAAATTAAAAAAAATGATCTATCTATTCAAATCTTTCTTCTCTCTATCATATGAAATAAAGATTAAAAAAAAAAGAAGGGAACTTATGTGTAGGCCATAATACGTGAACTTATTATCCAATACATTCTATGATAATTAATAACATTTTTATCAAATACTATTAAAAAACGTCATTAATTGTAAATTTTCAGCGACAGTTTAAAAATTGTCAAAAAACATATCACTAATTACAAGTTTTAGCAATAGTTTAAAAAAATTGTCACTAACTTTCAATTTTCAACAACAATTTGAAATTTTTGTTACAAAAAAAGTCAAGAATTGTTAGTTTTAGTGACAAAAGAAGTCACCAATTGTTAAGTTTTAGCTACATATGCAAAAAATTGTCACAAAAAATTACTTTTAGTAATGATTTTATTAGACTTATTTCCAATAGGACTTTAAGGAAATTAAGGCCTCGTTTGGGAACAAGCTATTTTACTAACCTTTTGACTTTTTAGCTAAAATATGAGGTAAAAAAAACTAATATGTTTGGAATGATTTTTGATTTTTTACATAAAGATGTACAAAAAGGAGAGAGAAAAAAAATGGAATCTTTGACTTTTTTTGTATAGGTTATAGGCTTTTTGATTTTTTTAATAACTTTTTTACTTTTAGGCTAAAATAAGCACTTGCCAAACGAGGCCTAAGTTCAACTATTAGGAGCTATTGGTAGTTTCAAAAAAAAAAAAAAAATCTAAAACTCTGTGATTCCAAAGCTAAGATTTATGTTGAAATAAGACTAATGTTGGCCATGAATAGTCACGGATTGAGCAGAATAAAAAAAAAAAGAAGAGAAAAATTAGGAATCATGAAATTTTTTTCATGCAAATGATCATGAAAGATTTATGATTCTTGGATTACCTTGATTAGTGTGTGGTGCTTTATTCTAAGTCTAATCCAAGGATCACAAAGCTTTCATGATTATTTTCATGAAAGGTTTTTCATGATACCTAGCATTGCTGAAAAAAAAATCAATTTGTACACACATATACACATGTTGATATGTATGTATAGGCATAGAGAGAGAGAGAGAGAGAGAGAGAGAGAAGAGATGGAAAATGTTTGCTCAGATGTAGAGAGAAAAATCGAAAGGGAAGGGTACAGTGAAACCTTAACCCTAACCTTACACAGATTACGATAGTGGTTGTGGAGCTTCGATTGGAAGATCTGGTGATTCGAATAACATATATGGACATCAACATATCCAAATCCAACTTCATTGCTTGCACCAAATTCGGCGTATTAGGAGACGACAACGAGGTTGTTGGTGGGCGACTCGACGGTGAGTGAAAGTGTCTGAGGTGGAGAAGCTCAAATCTGAGTCATCATCATCATCAGACATACACACACACAAAGGTCTCAATCTATGATGGAGTTGAGGAGCTTTGGTGCGAAGAACTAGAGACACGGGCAACACTCTGTTGCAACAAAATTCTAGTATAACGAGCTTGAAAGAGAAGGTGGAAGAGAGAAGCGGAGTAAAGAAAGGCTGAACGGTGGTGTTGAGATGGAGGGCGATGGTGATGGTGTCGGAGATGATGAGAGAGAGAGAGAGAGATTGATTGATTGATTGATTGATTGATTGATTGATTTGGTGGGTTTGATTTCGGGGTTCACCATATAAGAGCAACTCCAACCACGCTCTTCATTTTTCACTAGCTAAAGTACAAAAAAGATAAGCTCTTTATTTTACCTAAGTACTTTAGCTATTGTGTGTTCCAATTATGCTCTTTATTTTAATTAGTCATTTAAACAAAATTAACCAATTTTTAAAATAAAAAACATTATATATTACTGTTGACATAATTGTTGAGGTGGCATTTATAATAATATATTTTTTAACATATTTTAAAATAATGTTAGTTATTTTTTTTATTAAAATATATAGTGCATAAATTATTATTTTTTAATCAGCAAAAAAGGAAACTTTATTGATGACAATAGCATATAATATATATGTATGAGATTTCATCGATAAAGGAGGGGAATGCAAAAAGCTCAATCATGAGCAAGCACAACCACAAAGGTTGGAGAGGAACCAACACAAGCCAAAAGAAGAGGAGAAAAAATTAAGAGGCTCAGACCCACACTACTGCAGCATGTTGCTACCACAATGCACCAAGGCTATTATCATTTCAAAAACATAATAACACAAAACTCCAGAGTGAATTTTCCATTACTCAAGCAATCCTCATCACAACCACCCAAGGTTATCCTAATAGAATACACCAAGGCACACTGCAACAGATCAAGAACCAAGGCCAGACCAAAGCAAAGCCCAGACCCTGCCACAAAGCTACTGTTGCTCTGCTACTACTATTCTAACCCAGACGCCTTCTAACCTGATGCATATTGTATATCAGGTCATCGACACAAATGGAAGCTTACCAAAATTAAGAATTGAAAGAACACAAATTAACCCTGTAAAATAATTAAGTAGTTCAGCAAGTATGAAGAGATAGAAAACACAGAGAGTATATAGTTGAAACCTGTAAATAACTAACACTTCAACAAGCATTCACCTTTGTAATTAAACTACTAGTAGTTCAAGCATTCATTCATTTCAATTCCAACATTGTTCAAGCAAACAATAACTAGTTCCAAAATAAACTAATAGAAACAAAATTCTGCTTGCAAGGGGAAATTAAATCCACCAATAATCTAAGTCAAAAACATAGTTCGAAAATAACTAAATTCCTTTTTGGAGAATGTCCATTTGGCGGCGATGAATATATAGCAATGGAAGCATCAAACTCGTATCTATAGACATTATTCTCTCTTCCTCCTTTAGTTGTTCCATTTGCGTCTTTTTTTTCTCGTTCTGAATCCTTTCTTTTTCATTATCAATCTTTTCTTGCTCTTGCAGATAGGACCTTTCATACATTTCTATTTTCTTCTCATTCATTTTGTTTTTATCTTCCTTTAACTCTTCTAACAATATCATAATAGCCGACCCTCGTTGATCATTTCTATGATTTTTGCTCTTTTTTTTATTCAAACGATCCTTTTTAGCCTTCCTACTCGGTGGTCTTTCCAAGTCTACGTAGTTATCATTTGAGGCATCATTGTCTCCTAAATTGATTGAATTCATTGTAAGAGAACAAATGTCGGGAGTCACTGCTTTCTTTGTTTTTTGTTTCTTCAAGTTGTATTCCTCTCGCCATTTTGGTTGATCTCTTAACTCATTCCAACAATGTTCAAATGGAAATGACGATTTATACAATTCTTTATACAATTTCTTCGCATCACAAATCTGAAAATAGATAAAAGAACATTAATTATCATGTAATCAAACAACGACTACAATAATAAGTATAAAAAAATTGACGGCATTGATACCTTGTCTTTTTCAGTAAGACCACTTTGATTCAACTTTTGGATTTGGGAAAAGCACCCATAGAACTTATTCGTGGCAAGTTGAATCGCTGACCAACAATTCATTAGAGAAGTTTGACTACGAGTAGATGAAAAGGTTTTATACTGGTGGAAATAGTCCCAGACTCTTAGCCAATATGCCTTTGATTTTTGTTCATTTCCTTGAACTGGATCTAAGCTCATGTTAAGCCAAGCTGATATGATCATAGCGTCTTCTTCTGTAGTGAAGTTGCCACCTCGTTGTGATTTCTTGGTGGTGTCTATTTGAGGGAGGATTACAGAAGATTGCCCCCCTTGGTCAAAAGGTTGATCTACAAATTCATAGTTGGTACCATCGTTTGTCAAGTTGGTGTAATAAGCATTTTATTGATGATCCATCTATAGACAATACCATAAACATTTTTTGAATTCTTAAAACTCAAAAATAAAGCATTACAATGTAGTAATTTATGTAAACATAAGACCACATAAAAAAGAAAAGCAAAAGAACAAGCTAAATTGAATCAGTTACATTCATCCAAAATAAATTGAATCAATCACATTCATCCAAAATAAAATCACCTTCAACAGTATTAAAAAAACCCAAAGAAAATTGTTATTCCATAAGGAGGTTAAGGTATGGTCATTCCATTCCAGTATATTTTTATTTCAATGAACCAAACACAACCTCGAAGTTAAAATATCTTCAAGAGAGGCAATCATTCTAATCAAATAATGACCCTGTTAATCAATGCATTCAAGTTGATTATTAGTGTCATTCAAGTGGTTTCATTGGGCTCGTCTAAATCTCTTTTCCACCAATAGCTCTAATTTACACACAACATAATTTTAAAGGAATTAATATTATGGTAAAAAAAAGATTACACTATAGATAAAATTACACATACATATCAAGATTTCATGATAGTTAATTGGCCAGCAACAATAAACTTTTCTAATCCATCAATTGAAATGAAAATTATTAGTTACCTTTCAAACATACAGAACAAATTAAAAAAGTGACCAAACACATTGACGAACCAAAATAACAACCAAATCAAACCAACATGACAATAAAATAAATAAATAAAATCCTACACCTCCTACTAAATTGAATATATTTTCCCTTTTCAATATTTTTTTATATTGAATACAATGTTACTTTTGCTAGAAAAAGATAAATAAATCAGAGATTGAATAGATTTGGGGTATTTAGAAAGCAGAACAAATCATCATCAAACAATTCCCACCAAAATCTATGGATTTCCAAAGCCATCAAATGCATATCACTGTTGTGGTCTCACTATATATATTTCTGATTTCATAAATCAATCTAGTCGAAGGGGGTTACAGGGAGGGAAATTGGGGTTTAACAGAGGGGTTTGGGAAGAGGATTTCACATATAGGAGATGTCAGAAGATGGGTTCTAGTGGTATGGAGTGAAGGAGTTGTATAGAGAGAAAAAGAAAGGTTGAAGAGAGGTTTTGAAATAGGGTTTTGTAGGTAGGGATGTGGGGGAAGAGGGAAGGAAGGGAGAGAAATGGCTTTGCCAACCATGGAGGAAGAGAGAGATAGATTGAGAATGATACATACCTTAATGAAGGAGAGAACTGCAGAGATGGAGTTGCCCAACGATTTCGCAGGAAAAGACTACAACTGTATTATTTGGAGAGCTTCTTGTGCTCTTCGAATGTAGCCAGCGGGTAAAGGTGATGGTAAAATACCTAGCCTTTTGGCCAGCCCATTGGAGGGCCCAAAATGGATTGAGGTTGGCTAAAATGCCTAACAAGCCTGTTTTACCTAGCCCTTTGGAGTTGCTCTAACACATGTATATATATTAGGTAGTTTGGTCATTTTGTAGGAAGTTTTGTTTATGGACAAAGTAGTTTGTAGTGTGAACTTTTAGGCAAAGAAAAACTAATTTGGATTGATGAATCGAGTGCTCTTAATTATAAATAAAAAATTGATAATCAAAAAGTAGAAAACAAAAGTATCATTCTTCCAACTTTGAGATCATCAAATTTTTTTTTTTTTTTGGGCTTATTTAAGTTCTTTTTGTCTAATATATTGTGAATAGAAACTGCATCAAACACTCTAACATTAACTCCTATATCAAAATAAATTATAATTAGCGCATTTAAATTGCAACAAATAAACCCTAATATATCTCAATTATTATAAAAAGGCTTATAAGAGCATCCGCAGGAAACCCCCTAAATCATTCCCTTACCTATTTTAAGGGATTAGAGCTCCCTGATACCACCCCATTAGCTCCCTTATAAGCCACCAGAATCTAATATTTGCTACGGTGACTCCCTATTAGCAAGGAGTCACTGTAGCTCCCTCATATCTAACAGTGGTCGTCTATCCAAATGTCCCAGATGAGTGATATGGGCAAAACTTGCTTTGTCGCTCGTCCATCCAGACGTCTGGCCAGTCGACCTCCCGGACATCCAGCCGGTTGACCGACCGGTCAATCGCCCCTTAGTCACTACTCTGCTCTGTCCATTATCATACCTTTAATGTCTTCTCTCTCTCTATATATATATATATATATTTGTATATGCATGACAATTACAGAAGTGGAAGGTAAAGATCATCTATAGTTTCTATCCATTCTCAATCTATATTTTCTCAAACCATCAATGTCTTCTCTCTTTCTTAATGATTTTCTTACAGAGTTTTGAATTATAGTTTCTGATCATCTATAAGGGAGCTGATGGGGATGCTCTAAAGACATGTTTCAAGTAGCGAAGGGTATCTACCTCAATAAAAAAAATAAAAAGCAGAAAAAAAAAAAGTAAGGAAGGGTAGTTCTATAAATCCAATCAGCTGAAGCTGGACAACATTCCCTAGGGAGCATCTATTTACTAGGGATGGGCATAAGGTTATCCGAACCGCCCAACCTGAATTGATCCGCATACAAATGGGTGGTTTCGCAGACACAATGCGGGCGAATGTGGTTTAGAATATGACATGATTGCGGGTTTAACCTGCACTCGCAAGAACCCACCCGTACTTTTTTTTAAAAAAAAAAAAAAAAAAAAAACTTGGACTGTTGTTATTTTATTATTGCATTTTTTATGAATGTAAAAGTTAATGAAGAACTACCTTTAGGTAAGTTTAGGATTTTGAATGATTTTACTTTAATTGTATTGTTGGGTAGTAGATGGTGAATGAGACGGATGATCTAATTTATGATTTTGAAAGATGTGCTTGTGTTAGTTTATGGTTTGATTTAAAAGTTTAGGATTTTGAATGATTTGTTTGTGTTAGGAATTGATTTTGTTGTGTTTTTAATTTTATAAATTTTAATTCATTAATTATTAATGTTAGAGCATTTTAGAAAATTGGAGGAAAAGGACCCAAAATAAATATTTACAAAATGGGAAAAAAAAAAGGCTCCAAAATAAATTTTTAAAGAAAAAAGTCCAATCCGCGAACCGCTCGCACATCCACGAACTCTAACTGCACAAACAGCAACCCGCACTGTGGGCGGTTGCGAGTTGAATTTTTCCCAAACCGCATACATGCAGGCGGGTCTAAACCGATCCACAAACTGTCCAAAATAGAACCGTGACCACCTCTACTATTTACACACCATCAATTCTCTCATCCCATACTATTTATTTATTCACTCCACACAATTTTTTTAAAAAAAAAATCTTTTTCTCAATTCACACCCCAAATCCTCACATATCCTTTATCATTTTTCCACTAACTCTAACCCTAACCCTAATGCTGCTACCTCAACTGCCGGCACTGGAGCCAAAGAAACTCCTCCCTTAGCCGTCGTCCCACCATCACCCTTTCCTATCTCTCTTTAATTCCTTTCCCTTTCTTGTCACCCACCGCCACCGCCACCGCCACCTCTACCTGGCCTCCACCACCATCATTCTTGTCGTTTCTGCCGCATCACCATCACCCCCACCTCCCCTCTCTCTCTCTCTCTCTCTCTCTCTCTCTCATCGCGATCTACTGTTTTCGTCAGATTGTGGAGGTACAATGAGGTTAGGGAGTGGATGGCAGAGCTTGGAGCTCTCATGAAGTAGACGGTGGAGGTGACAATGACTGGTGGTGTTGGGGGACTGAGAGGAGTGGTAGAAGGAGGGTGTTAGAAAGAGAAGTAGTTAGGGAAGGTGATGGGGAGGTGCTGTGAGGGTTGTAGATGGCGTCGCCAACACTAGACTTGTAGAGACAGAACCCTAAAACCTTAAATTTGTCCTCTTTGATAATTTTCTCGAGGGGCAAAATGGTAATTAAAAAGATAAAAAAAAATGGTGCGGGATAAGAGAATTGATAGTGTGCAAATAGAAGCTTCCCAATTCCCATGTTTGATACTATATTTTTTTCCCGTCTTCCACGATTCTTTTACAATTTCAAAAAATTAATTAGTTAATTACCCAAATGATTTCTAAAAATAAATGTCTTAGACCATCTCCAATCCTTCACCAAAACTGATATCAGATTTAAATTCTGATGAAAATGGTACTGTTCACCCCTCCAACCCTTCACCAAAACTGATATCAGATTGATAATTCATCAAATATTTCATCAGATTGAGGACGAAGAAATGAATTCATCAAAACACTGTTACGGACCGTTGGAAAGAGGAGCCGGTTGACCAACCGGTTGCCCGGCCGGTTGACCAACCGGTCAACCAGTGAAAGGTTCAAACAGTTCAAGTTCAAACCGTAAAAAAAAAAAAAAAAAAAAAATTTTGCCTAACCGGTCGACCGGCCGGTCGACCAACCGGTCGACCACTCGGTCGTCCCGGAAAAAGTTCAAAAAGTTCAAAAAAAAAAAAAAAAAAAAACTTTTTTTTTTTTTTTTGCCTAACCGGTCGACCGGCCGGTCGACCACCCGGTCGCCCCACTAAATTTGATGCAAATTTGATGCAGCGTTGGAGTGGGTGATTTGAGATTTGGTGAAATGGCTTATTTTGAACTCAAATTTGATGAAAAATTAGATATAGCGTTGGAGATGCTCTTATGTCATTTTGGTATCTAATTTTTCAAATATGTCAAATTGGTTTCCAACTTATTAATTTTGTCACTAAATAGTTCTTACTTCCATTTCCATCTACAATTATAATGGAAGTAAAGACATCTTCATCAAACCACGACCCTAAATAAGATGGAAACTAAATTGACACAATAAAAATATTGGGATTAAAATAAAATAAAATAAATTATATACTTAGGGGACTATTTTTTTTCTCATTTAGTTGATTTTTGTGCGTACCGGATTCCGCACTAGATGAAAATGGATCGGGGCTCTGCGCACAGTTGGACCATCCAGGGACTGGGGCTCCTGCAACAAAAAGCACCGTCAGAGCTGCCCGGCCGGGGTTGGCCGGATAACCCCTCCGGCGTGGTAATCAGTGATCGGTCTAGGAGTATAGAGTCGAATGGGTATGTATGTGTGGTGAAGGTTGGGGTTGTTCCGTCCCCTTCAATGTGAAGCTCATGTTATATATATAGTGTTCCTTACTTGCTTCTCAAGGTGAGTTCATGGAGTATAGGTGCTGCCAGGTGTCCTTTCAGCAGTGCTCCACGTGGTGGACCACTTGATAGTTGCCATTCATTGTATATTCTCATTGTAAGCATGCTGATAACAAACCACATTCCCTTGGCTTAACAGCTTCCGTGATTTTAGGCGTGGGGGACCGGCTGAGGTGGCATCCTGCACATGCTTGCACTCACAGATCCCACGTTTCTTTACGAGGCTTCTCCAGTTCGGTAATTCCGTTCTTCAGTTCGGTACTGGTGTACATTGGCTCGGCCTTTTCCAGGCTCATTTACAGAGATGGGCTGGGTACTTATCTGTTCGGCCCACACACCCCGTCCTGCAGCTCGGCCCAGACCAGCGCTACGGCCGGGCTGACCTTTCCATTGCGAGTCGGGCCCAAGTGCTAGTGGACTTGGGCGTACTATTGATCACGAAGCTGGGCTCAATTGATCGGTCCATATACTCATCTGACCCACTTGGATTTGGGCTTTGTCGGATTGGGCCGTTCCAAGGCTTGGACCCGACCCATTTTACATTCAGCCCCTTCATTTGCCCCCTAGCTCGCGTCAAGGTTCCCTTGGGGGGAGCTATTGTTCTGCCTTCGAAGCGTCGCGTCGTCTCGGCTTCTCCCCAGTTCGGCCTTAGTGACGGTTCAATCCTGACACACAGTCCCTGCATGCGTCCTCTCGTGTGACACGTGGCAACGCGTGATAGGTGTGCAGAGATTATGCGTCGATTCTATACTGAAGATCGTGCTTTGTGTGCCTGCGCGCCGACTAGTGCAATAAATGCCCAGGCTTATCAATTCAAACCCCCCAATTTGATCTTCTCATCCCCCTTGTGAGTTCCAAAGAAAGAGAAAGAAAGAGAGAGAGAGAGTGCCTCTTCCCGTTCCACTGGATCGATCTCGCCGGTGCTCCGCTTGGGCTTTTTTCACCGCTGATTCTTGCTTCGTGGTCACTACTGTGATTTCTGTAAGTTTTCTTACGATTCTTCCTCTCTTTCTGTCTCGATCATCTGGTCTGGTGTCTCGTTTCTGTCCCACTAGTTTAATCAAATGGGGAAATTCCGTTCTCTGGTCGATACCCCGGAAGCCATGGCCGTGTTCCGTTTAGATTACAACATTCCTCATGATGTTACCTTGTCACTGGCGAAGGTGGATGCCAAACGCATGGGCACGAGGAACAACGTTGCCTTTCCCGTCGCTGCTATCGTCGAGGGAGGGGTGCGGTTTCCTCTTGACCCGTTGTTGCGCCGTTTTTTGCATCAGGTCCAGTTGACCCCGATGCAGGTGTCTGTAAATCTTTTCCGCGTTGTCTGTGGAGTGTCTGCCCTTAATAGACGATTAGGTTTGAACCTTGATATTTGGGATATTCTGGGATGTTACACCCTTTCTCACAATAAAGACCATAGTACATACTACCTTCGTGTTCGTTCCGCTGATTGTCATCTAGTCACTGGACTGCCGGACTCAGATAAACACAATGATGATTTCTTGCAAGTTGGTGGGAACTGGGAGTTTCCTGCTGGGACCGAATTTCAGTCTGAGAGGATGCCACAGAAAGATGGCTATCCAGGTTGGGCCTCCTTTTTTAATGCCTTCTGCGTTTCTTACTTCGTTCTGAATATTGTTCTGATGGTTTGCCTTCTTTTTTACAGAATCTTCCCGTTTCCAGCGAAGACCGAATCGGGAGAATGCTGAGGCCATCAAGGCTGCCTTGAGGTACAAGAGAAGATCTGCTCCTGAGTTGTTGGATTATCAGTCAAGTTACCGCTCTGTTATGCCGAAGAAGGCGAGACTCGCTGCTGCTCTTTTGGATTTCGATACCGAGACCGAGGTGTCTCTTACCCCACTGGTTCCGAGACGCCGCACTGTTCAAGATGCTCCTGAGGGAGCGCCCTCCCCTGCCCCCAGTTTCACAGGGAGCGGATCAGTGGCGAAGAGGAGGGTGCTGGTGGACTTAGAGGCTGAGGCCTTCGGAGCCCCTAGCGCTTTGCAAGTCCCCGTGGAGAAGACCGAGACGAAGAGCCTTATGGAGGTGAAGAAGGAGGTTGGGGCACTTGGGACCCCAGTAACTACCGCCGAGCCCTCCGCCTCAGTCGCCGCCCGAGCAAAAAAGAGAAGGAGGGAAACTGGCAAGGCCGTGGTGGGGGAGACTTCTCAGGACCCCGCTGAAGATGAAACTTTTGAGAGATGGGAGCCACCGATATCATATGATGGCAGGCCCGTCTCCACCTCTGACTCAGTTGTTGCTTCACAGGATTTTGCCTTTAGTTTAACCAAGTTTTTGTTGATGCCGGTTGATATGGCTGGACATAATGGGCCTCGTGACATTCCTATCATGAAGGGGACCCTTCAAATGTTGACTGCCGTAGGTTCTTTTTTCTTCGCTTTCCTTGACCTTACTGTTGTATTGCCATCTTCCTTTTTTCTAAGTTCTTTGTCGTTCTTTGCAGTGTATCCAGAGAATGCACCTGTCCATTACCCGCGCTGAGGAGCTGGAAAGGGCCATGTTGGAGGCTGCAATGAATGCAGAAAGACTGACAGTAAGCTTGGAGTCGGAGAAGGAGGGACGCCGAACCGCTGAGAGGGAAGCCTTCCGTTTGAACAAAATTGTCGCTTCCGCTGAACAATCGAAGGAGGCTGCTATTGAGACCCAGGCCCATCTTGAGGGGAAGGTGGCCGAGCTGGAGGCCGTTATTGCTGTGATGGCTGCCGAGCGTACTGCACTGGAGGCCAAGTACTGGCAACAAGGCTGGGATGAAGCTGGAGCCGCATACAAGGAGGAGGTTCTGGTGCTGCGGGATAAGCTCTTTGTGAAGGGTTGGACGAGTGCCTTAGCTGCTGCGATGGTTCCTGAAGGCTCTTCTCTTTACTGCGATGTCCCTGTTCCCTCGAAGTCCTCAGGTTTAAAGACTACTCCTGCTGTTCTGCCAGACAATGTTTCCCCTGAAGATGACCCTGTGAATGAGACCCAGAGCATGGATGTTGCCACTGAAACGATGGACATTGAAGGGGTTGCCACCCTGGAGACCGAGGCCATGGAGGATGTAGTTAAGGTGGCTCCTACTTCTCAGGAAGTTGGAGCTCCCTCTACTGCTCCTCCCGCAGATGGTCTTGACAAGATTGCTGATGCTGCTCCGGAACTGCCCGCTGTTGATGGAAGTTGATTGTTGAAGTGATGAAAGTTGAAAGTTGAACCTTTTACATTTCTGTTCTGATGAAGACAATTTTTCCTTTTATTTTCTTTTTTGGTTTTTACTGCTGGTTATGAGGCCTTCTGTGCCCCTTGCTTGGATGATATGGTTTCCTTTTTTGAACTCTGCAATTTGATGTTGTTTAGCTTCTATGTTTGAACATTCCTTATACTTGCTTGCCCCCGGCCGAGCATTGTTGGGACCTCGGGGCCGAATAGATGCTCGGTCTGGTTCTGTGTTGCCTTTTAATGGATGTTCTGTCTGATTCTGTACTGCTTGCCCCCGGCCGAGCGCTGTTGGGACCTCAGGGCCGAACTGATATTCTGTGTAGCATTGTACTCATTTGCCCCCGCCGAGCACTGTTAGGACCTCGGGGCCGAACTAGTGATCGGCGTGGTTAACGGATATATAGTATGGCTGTGCTTTAAGCTCATAAGTGGGTCTTTCTTAGGTCCAGGTTGGTTTTGTAAGAAAACAATTGTTTGCCCCCACCTGGAGCTAAGTAAGATCGAAATTGTTTTGTAAGAATTGCTTGAGTCTGTTTCAACTTTGATAGTATAAGTGTGTATGAGAGAAATGCAAGGAGAGATGTCTTACTCAGGTCCAGGTAGGCTTTTTGAAAACGATTGTTTGCCCCCAGCTGGAGCTGAGTAAGGCTGATGCTAGAAGTTTGCCCTTGGCGTAGCTCGGTTGAATTTGTTCTTACTCTGGTTACTCTGGTTGTTGAGTCAATACTGAAGTGTTGTTGTGCTGATACTTAAGAAGTTCTGTAGGTGCACAGATGTGTGCTTAGGAAATGTCAGTGCAACTTCCACCAAGTAATGCCACTTAGCTAAGATAGGGGTGTTTACTTAAGACATGTTAGTATGGTTTCCACCAAGCAATTCCACTCGGCTAAATAGAAATGTTTACTTAAGATGCAATAGTGCGGTTTCCACCAAGCAATTCCACTTGGCTAAATTCCAATCCAGTTGCCAAACATTTTCCACCAAGCTATACCACTTAGCATGTTTGAGTGCTAACTGAATTTAAATTCCGTTCAGTCGTTCTGAAACTGGGCCATTTGGGTTAAACACCAAAGTTGATTCCGTTTGATAAACATCAAAGCTAATTCCGTTTGGTAAAAACCAAAGCTAGTTCCGTTTGGTATGGACCAAAGCTAATTCCGTTGGGTAAGAACCAAAGCTAGTTCCGTTTGGTAAGAACCAAAGCTAGTTTCGTTTGATAAACATCAAAGCTAATTACAAGAATTGAATAAATCTGAGTGGAATGGGGAAAACATTCGTATTGGTCAACAAATAAGTGCCTTTACATCCTGATAAAGAGGTTGGGAAATGACCCTACTGGTAGTATTTCTTGAGGTTTGCTATGTTCCAGGGCCGAGGTATTGCTTTGCCATTCAGATCCTCTAAGTAGTAAGCTCCATTTCCAACTACGGCTGTGATTTTGTATGGACCCTCCCAGTTCGGCCAAGTTGCCCTCACCAGCACCCATTTATGATCGCCCCACCTCTGAGGGACCAGGACTCCGTTTATATCCATGACCTTCCTCAAAACACCCTCAAAACCATTCTCCTGGTATAAATTGCCTTGGGAAAACTTTTTGGTTGAAACTTCTGATGAGCTGTTGTTGATATGCTTCAAGCCTGATCAGTGCTGCCTCTCTTCGGCCCTCTGCCATATCCAGTGCTTGCGCGATGGCTTCCTCGTTACTGGAGCTTTCAAATAATTCAGACCGAAGAGTTGGGAGACCTACTTCAAGTGGGATGATGGCCTCCATTCCATAGGTTAAAGAGTAAGGTGTTTCTCCCGTGGGGCGCCGTGCTGTAGTTCGGTAGGCCCATAATACATGTGGTAACTCCTCAACCCACTTGCCTTTGGCGTGTTCAAGCCGCTTCTTTACTCCATTGATGATGGTTTTGTTCGACGCTTCTGCCTGACCGTTGCTCTGTGGGTACCCTGGAGAAGAGTTCCTATACTCGATTCTGAGGTCGGCACAAAATTTCCTGAAGATCTTTCCATCGAACTGAGTCCCGTTGTCCGCGATTAGTACCCGCGGAATGCCGAAACGCACTACCACACTTCTCAAAACAAACCGTTTTGTGTCTGCCTCCTTGATATTTGCCAGTGCCTCAACTTCAACCCACTTGGTGAAATAGTCGGTTGCAGCAATGAAGAATCGCTTATTTCCAGTGCCTCGCGCCAATGGTCCAACAATATCCAGACCCCATTGCGCGAAGGGCCATGGACTGGTGAGTGGAGTGAGAGTTTTGGCTGGCTGATGAATGAGTGGAGCAAACCTCTGACATTTGTCGCACCTTTGCACGTACTGCTGTGCATCTTGCTGCATTCGTGGCCACCAGTACCCGTGTGTTAGGGCTCGGTGCGCCAGTGACCTCCCGCCAACGTGGCACCCACAAATCCCATCGTGAATTTCATAGAGAACATTCTCAACGAGATTCGGATGTACACATAAGAGGTAGGGACCGAGGTAGGAACGTCTGTAAAGCTTCCCGGACGGTGAGATCCAAAATCGAGCTGATTTATGCCTGATCTTGTTGGCTTCCTTTCTGTCTTCGGGGAGTTTACCAGATTTCAAAAAGACCAATATTGGATCCATCCAGCTCGGCTCTAGGTTGTTGCAGAGGACTGGAGATGCAATACTTGGTTCTGGTATGAACTCAACCCAAACTCTTCTGGCATCCTTTGTGTCCACTGATGAGCCTAGGCACGCCAGAGCATCTGCGTGGCTGTTTTTGTCCCGACTGATTCGCTCCACTCGTATGGATTGAAATTTTCTGAGTAGGTCTCTGGCCTTGCCTGCGTACATAGTCATTCTTTCATCCCGAGTTTCATAGATCCGGAAAGCTGGTTTACTACTAGTTGTGAATCGCTGAAAACAAGAAGCTGTTCTGCACTGAAGTGTTCGGCGCTCCGCAGGCCGGCTAATAATGCTTCGTATTCGGCCTCGTTGTTCGAAGCTTTCCAGCCAAGCCTGAGAGCCTGTTCCCAGATAAATCCTTCTGGCGAAATAAGGACTACTCCTGCCCCCGAGCCTCGGTTATTGGATGAACCATCGACGTAGAGTTGCCAGATGTTTCCAATAAAGAGTTTCCATGCTTCCGAAGCGCTAGGTTTTTCTTGTTCGGCGGTGCATGGCACCTGTGCCGAGCTTAGATTCACCGGTTCGGTACTCTGGGTGGGAGTGAATTCTGCTACAAAGTCCGCCAAGACCTGGGCCTTGATTGCTGTTCGGGGTTGGTACCTAATGTCAAACTCACCAAGCTCTACTGCCCACTTCGCTGTTCGGCCAGAGAAATCGGCTCGGCTGAATACAGATCTGAGGGGGAATTCAGTGAGGACATTAATGGTATGCCCCTGGAAGTAATGCTGCAGCTTTCTCGAGGCAATAAGCAGCGCGTAAGCCAACTTTTCCAGTGGTAGATACCGTGTCTCGGCATCTAGTAAAGTCTTGCTGACGTAATATATTGGTCTCTGATCCTTGCCAACTTCTCGAATCAACACTCTGCGCTCACGGCGTGATCTGACACTGCTAGATAGAGATACAGCTCCTCTCCCGGTTCTGGGGTGGATAATAGAGGGGGTGTACTGAGGTATCTTTTGAGGTTCTGCAGTGCTTCAGTACATTCGCTATTCCATTCAAATGCTGCCTTTTTCCTCAAGAGCTGGAAGAAGGGCTTCATCCGATCTGAGGATTTGCTGATAAACCGGTTCAGTGCGGCTGCCATTCCGGCTAGTTTCTGCAGTTCCTTAGACTTTGTTGGCACTTCGAGATTCTGTATAGCCTTGATCTGATCCGGATTTGCTTCAATTCCTCTATGAGTGACCATGTATCCCAAGAACTTCCCTGTTCCCACCCCGAAGGCGCATTTCGAGGCGTTGAGGCGAAGCTGGTGGGCTTTCAGGATGCTAAATACTTCTCTCAAGTCTGTGAGGTGGTTTGTAGCGAGCTTGCTTTTTACCACCATATCGTCTATGTAGGCTTCCATGGTTTTCCCCAGTTGATCTTTGAACATCCGAGTGATCATCCGCTGGTAGGTCGCTCCGGCGTTCTTGAGGCCGAACGGCATTACCCTATAGCAGTAAGTCCCTCTCGGTGTAATGAACGCTGTCTTTTCTTGATCCGGACCGAACAACGGTATTTGATGATAACCGCTATAGGCATCCAGAAAACTCATGCGCTCATGCCCTGCTGTTGAGTCTACTAGTTGATCGATGCGAGGCAATGGAAAACTATCCTTAGGGCAGGCTTTGTTCAAGCAAGTGAAATCGACACAAACTCTCCATTTTCCGTTCTTTTTCTTGACTACAACTGTGTTGGATAACCACTGCGGGTACTGCACTTCTCTGATTGCGCCTGAGGCCAGAAGTTTTTCGACTTCGGCGATCACTGCTTCGGTGTGCTCAACTGAGGATCTCCGGCTTTTCTGTACAATAGGCCGAGCTGAAGGATTGATGTTGAGCTTGTGGCAGGCAAATTCTGGGTCCAACCCTGGAGTATCATATGCTGACCACGCGAATACCTCCATATTTTCCCTCAGCAGTTCCAGCAGCTGAAGTTTCTCATCAGCGCTTAGCGAGGTACCGATAAGGAAGTACTTTTCCGGGTCGGCTTCTTCTATTAAGATTTTCTCCAAATCCTCCACCATCTTTTCCTCTGGAGTTCCTCCCACATCTTCTAAGACTGGCTGTCCGGCCACTTCCACTGTCTGTACCCGGTTGCAGAGTTGCTTTGTTTTTAACGCTGCCATGAAGCAATGTTTGGACGCAACTTGGTCCCCCGAAATCTGCTCTACTCCGTGTTCCGTAGGAAAACGAATGAGCTGGTGATAGGTTGAGGGGACTGCTTCCATTCGATGAATCCATGGGCGGCCGAGTATGGCGTTGTAAGGGGATGGTGTATTAATGACCAAGAACTCTATCTGGAGGGTTTTGGTTCCTGCTACGACTGGCAATACTATTCGGCCGAGCGGCCACTCCGGCTGTGAATTGAAACCGACCAACGGGGCTGTCGCTGGGGTGAGATGCTGCTCGGAGAGGCCGAGCTTTCTGAACAAATCATAATACAGTATGTCTGCTGCACTGCCCTGATCTACTAGGACTCGTTTCACATCAAACCGTTTCCCAATCCCAACAGTTATGATCAACGCATCAGTGTGTGGGTGCTGTATGTTTTCTAAATCTTTGCTAGTAAATGATACAGTACACAGGGGGGATTGTGGTACGGTACGTACCTTTTTCGATGTCGGCTCCACTGACATGATTTGCTGAATTTGGGCAGCCTTAGCGATCTCTTCTTTCAGTGTTTCCTCAGACTCCGGAGCCGCTGTCCCATGGATCACATTTATTATCAGCCGGGGTGGATGCTCTACGTTCACTTCTGGAAGTGGGTTCCCCAACTCGGCCACTTCCTTGCCCTGATCTATGTATTCCCTCAAGTGCCCGGCTGCCACCAGGTCCTCCAAGTGTTGCTTTAGTGCCCTGCAGTTCTGAGTCATGTGTCCTCTGTCTTGATGGTAGGTGCACCTGAGCTTCTGATTGCGCCGAGCTGGGTCTCCCATCATTTTCGGCGGCCAGACAAAGAAGGGCTCTCTCTTGATCTTCTCCAGGATTCGGTAGATTGGCTCTTTGAACACGGTCACAACAGCTTCATGTGATTTAGCCTTATCCACCTCATTTACTGCAATCCCTCGGTGTTCTCCTCGATCCGTTTTCTTCTTCTGCCGGGCTGCTTGCTCCGCCGATACTACCTCAATGGGAATCTGATCATCCTCCAAGCGAGCATACTGCTCAATCCTGGCGCGTAAGTCTTTCAGAGCTGTGGCCGGGCGCTTAGTGAGTGATTGTCTTAACTTACTTTCCGGACGCAAACCATGTTTGAAGGACATGACGGCCATTTGCTCGCTGCACACATTTTCTTCCAGATCGTTATACTCTTCCCAATATCTCCTAGCATAACTGCGCAGCGTTTCCTCTTGCTCCTTCCTGAGGCCGAACAGTGTGTCCGGCTCTTTCGGGATCTTAGTATTGGAAACGAACCTGGCCAGGAACTCTTCGGAGAGCTGCTTCCAGCCATGAATTGATCCAGCGGGGAGTCGATCGAACCATCGGAGTCCGGTTTCTCCCAAGCTGGATGGGAAGACTTTGCACATCAGTGCCTCATCTCGGCTCCAAAGGGACATCATCTGTCTGAAATGACTGATATGCGTCAGAGGGTCCGACTTTCCGTCGTAGGAAGTGAACTTTGGTGGAGTAAACTTCTTTGGAGGTCTCATGGTCTCTATCTCCGGAGAGAATGGCGAAGAGACAAGTCTGTCCAGTGCTCGATGTTCTCTCTGGTGAACAGTACGGTCCAAATGATCTCGATGTTGCTCGTTCTGTCTATTGCCAATCAGCCAAGTACGCAGGTCCTGAGGAGGGTATTCAGTTTGTTGACTACCCGTCTTCTGCCTCTTGGCCCTCCTCCGGCGTGACCCACGGGTATGACTACTCGCCGCTTCGCTCTGAGTTGGGATTGGTTGGCTTCGTTGCCCAGAATCATTCCTGGGGAGTTTCTTTACTGGCAACTCTCTAGATGAGCTCCTTCGTTGCAAACGAGAAGGCTCTGCTTCTGTCCTCTTCTCCGTCGGATCACCCAACACCCTCTTTAGTTGAGCCTTCAATTCCTGTATCTCCATTCCCATGGAATCTATAATTCGATCTCTATAATCCTTCTCCAGAAGGAAATGATGAGAAGAACCTCCGGCGAAGGGCAATCGATGCTCGACAGATTCAGGGGTTCGATTGTTGTTTCCGGTCTGCTCCTCCAGAACTGTCGGGAGTGCCAAACCTTTTTCCTTCGTCTTCTCCGTCTGCGGAGTATGTGATGAAGGCGGAACGTCCTCAATCCCCATCGCCGAAACTGAATGCAGAGCTCAGAGATGAAAATGATCCACGCTCACCGCACCAATTGTGCGTACCGGATTCCGCACTAGATGAAAATGGATCGGGGCTCTGCGCACAGTTGGACCATCCAGGGACTGGGGCTCCTGCAACAAGAAGCACCGTTAGAGCTGCCCGGCCGGGGTTGGCCGGATGACCCCTCCGGCGTGGTAATCAGTGATCGGTCAAGGAGTATAGAGTCGAATGGGTATGTATGTGTGGTGTAGATTGGGGTTGTTCAGTTACCTTCAATGTGAAGTTCATGTTATATATATAGTGTTCCTTACTTGCTCCTCAAGGTGAGTTCATGGAGTATAGGTGCTGCCAGGTGTCCTTTCAGCATTGCTCCACGTGGTGGACCACTTGATAGTTGCCATTCATTGTATATTCTCATTGTAAGCATGCTGATAACAAACCACATTCCCTTGGCTTAACAACTTCCGTGATTTTAGGCGTGGGGGACCAGCTGAGGTGGCATCCTGCACATGCTTGCACTCACAGATCCCACGTTTCTTTAAGGCTTCTCCAGTTCGGTACTTCCGTTCTTCAGTTCGGTACTGGTGTACATTGGCTCGGCCTTTTCCAGGCTCATTTACAGAGATGGGCTGGGTACTTATCTGTTCGGCCCACCACCCCCGTCCTGCAGCTCGGCCCAGACCAGCGCTACGGCCGGGCTGACCTTTCCACTGCGAGTCGGGCCCAAGTGCTAGTGGACTTGGGCGTACTATTGATCACGAAGCTGGGCTCAATTGATCGGTCCATATACTCATCTGACCCACTTGGATTTGGGCTTTGTCGGATTGGGCCGTTCCAAGGCTTGGACCCGACCCATTTTACATTCAGCCTCTTCAATTTTTAAATGTGGTTTGACGAAATACCCTTCCGTTATTAATGGTAGATGGAAACAAAGGCAGGAACCATTTAGTAACAAATTTTATACGTTGAGGACTAAATTGTCACATGTGATATATCAACAACCAAAATAGGAAACATACTTTGGGAGATGAAAAATGTAATCAACCCAAAAAATAAAATAAAAGTGTTTCTATGATTTTTTTTTTTTTTTAAAACTTCCCCTCGTCGTTTTAAAGGAAAATGCACAGCAGATGTGGCAGTGAGTTAGAGAGTTGCTAGAAGAAAAACAATGTTGAAGAGTTTGATTTCTAATTTTCTTCCAATTAAACATTCAAGCAAAGGTTCGTACAGATCATGAACAATTTATATTATGTGATCTGCCTCTTTAAAAAAATTGCACATAGTAATTATGATTATTTCTGAATAGTTTGGATTCTCCCATTGAGAGTCGCTTTGAAAGTATTATTGTTAAAAACTCTTTCGACTGAATATGATAAAGTCTATAAAGCAACAAATTATTATCATTTTTTAATTATAGATTGAGATATTCTTCTAATAGTAGTAAATAGCATCTTTCTTATGACCTTTTTCGGATCTCAGACGGAAATTAAATTAAGTTGTGTCATTGGTTTTGTTTTCAATTCCTCCATTAATTTGTGGAAAAATTACAAAAAAAAAAAAATAATTAAGTAAAAAAAATCTAAAGTTTGACTCTTGTGACTTTTTGGATCTCAGATGGAAATTAGATTAAGTTGTATCATTGGTTTTGTTTTCAATTCCACCATTAATTTCTGGAAAATTTAAAAAAAATAAATAATTAAATAAAATTTTTAAAGTTTGACTCTTTTAACATAATAAATTCTAAGTTTTTATTTTATCAATTTAAATCTTAATATTTTGATTTACTTATTTCAATCTAAATTATCAGTCTATTTTCGTTTAAAAAAATAATATTTTAATTATTAAACTTAATGTAGGTTTATAATAAATGTTTTAAATATTCTTTTTTGTTTGGTTTAATGAGTAAAATAATATTTTTTATATCAATTTTATTTAACGGTAATAGGCATATGATTTAATTAAATTGATAAAATTTAAAATTTATTTTGTTATGAAAATCAAACAGAGATTTATTTATTTTCTTGTACTTTTTTTCTTAACTTTTTCTGGGACTATTTTAGATCCATGTGACATGGGAATTGATGGGCCTAGAGTTTAGTTCCCAAAATAATCAAATACCCAAAACTTGATTCATCTAAAAAAATATTAAAATAAAAAAAGAAACATTACACGGAAGTCTTATTTAAAATAGTAGAAGTCTATTTAGTCTCATAATCTTTTGGATACTCTTAAAAATTTACTACGTATTTTTCTTCTTCGTTCTTCTCTATGCATTCGTTTCTTCTCTGCCTCTTTCTCTTTCTAATTTCTGGCAATCGACGACCACGCTTTGCTTATTCTCTTTCTCTTTCCAATATATAATCATCGGCGACCAATAACCATAATTGATTGGGGTTCATCGGCAACTGGCAACTAACAACTACCAACTACCGACTCCTTACTTCACCCTTATCGATAGCGAAGGAGACGAGTTTCCGGCGAAGAAGATGAGTAGATTTACTCAGATCTACATCAGATTTGAGTAGATCTACATGAGATCCGACTAGATCTAAACCAAAAATAGTTATCAGAATATAATCTTCTCTCTATATTTGTTTCTCTCCTTCGATCTCTTAATTTTTTCTACTTTTTCTCTGCTACACACTTCTATTTTCCTGTTTTAATGAAAAAAAAATTCAAATTCTGAACAAGTTGTTTTCGAGTTTTAGTTACTAGCGGTGAAAATTGAAAAATTTTACAGTTTCATTTTTTTTTTTTGGTTCTAAAATGAATCATGCTTTAAAACTATAAAATCTTGCAATTTCATAACATTCTTTCGAACTGTAACATTTTATAGTTTCATAACATGTTTTCTAATTTGCTTAATAAGGATAAATACTTAATAGGATCATGTTTTGAAACTATAACATTTTGTAGTTTCAAAGTTTACTTTTCAGTTTGATCAATATTAGAGATTAGTTGCTTAAATTCTACAAAAAAATTGAAAAATAATATATGTTTTTTTCCCATTATTGTTGTTTGCTGTTGTTATGTTTTTTCCCCCTTATCAATATTTAGCACATTTTGCTATGTTTTTCAATATAATTTCTTCATTTATTCTTTTTTTTTCCTTGACAATATTTTTGACATTCTGGTAAGCCTCCGATGATATTCTTGACGACCAGTGAACATTTTGGACATTTCGACGAATTCTAATGACGTTCAGAACACTTTGGTGATACTCTGGCAAACTTATGGCGATACTTCGGCAAACATCCTGGTGATGTTAAATATTCTAGCAAGTCTTTGGTGACCGTTTGATGGAAGTCCAGCGGTAGTAGGATGTAATAGCGTTTTTAAATATTTTTTTTAAGAAAAAAAAAAGGTAACAATTAAAAATACGTAAGACTAATTGGTGTAAGTGTTTTGTTTTGGGACTTAGAGCATCTCCAATAGCAAATGCTATAATAGCATTATCATTGCTATAATTTGGCAATGAATAGTAAAAAATGGTAGAATTATAGCAATGTTGCTTCAATGGTCAGATGCCATTTTGGCAGAATCAAACACAAAAATTGGTGCGTTCGGGACGATCGGCCGGACGACCGCTTTGTCGACCGGGTAGTCCGGCCGGTCGTCCTGAATACACCAATTTCTGTGTTTAATTCTACAAAAAATGACAATTTTGTAAAAAATAATTTGTTTTGCTAGGAGGGAGGGAAGAAAGAAATTAGGGAAATGGTTGGTTTTGACTGAGTTGCTGAATATGGCAGTTGCCAAATTTGGTTGCTGCCATATTCACCATTAGAGCACCATTGTTGTTATATTATAGCAATGACATCCCTAATGACAAACTATTGGAAACGCTCTTAGATGGGTTTTGAATTTTCTGTTTGCGACTTATTGGTAAGTGTCTTAATAAAAAATAAATTCAAACAACCCATTTCATGAAGGCACAGGTAACCTCATAAACCCAGCTCTATTTTTCTTTCAACTCAGAAGTGGAGCAAAATTTAAGGCCCATTTAGTAATGGTTGTGTTTTACAATGTTTTGGTTATGTTTATAAAATTTTAAAAATTAGAAATAAATTTTTTTTTTTTTTTTTGTGAGGGTATTTGAGAAGTGGCTATTTTAATTAACGTTTTGACTTATTATGAAAAAAACATGCAGAAAAATAGAGATTGATAGGGGTGTAAACAAAACGGTTCAATTCAATCGATGTTAAGAGTATATTTAACACCAAATCGATCCTTTCGTTATTATGATTAAGAAACTGATACAGATCGCATTTTACAGTTTGGTTTTATCAATTTATCGATGTCCTATCGCCTGGGGGTACCCGCGCGCTAAACAGTTCCGACCCTCGAGTTCTTTGATCTAATCTCACAAGTGCAATGTGAAATATAGATGAGAGTCCAAATCTGAAATTTTTTTTTATAGAAAATCCATTTTATTGCAAAACCTTTGCCAAAAATGGACTACATCACCAAATCTCAGAGCCACCGCCTAATATTTTAGGAAAATTGGGAAAGTCGTGACTCGTGTCAAGGCCATTTTTCGTTGTCATCTCAACTTGAGAAAGCGTTTGGACTTAGTAAGCCATTTTGGAATTGATTTCGGTGATCCGAACCATTCACTTTTTAGGACTCATCGAATAGGATTAGACATCGGTAGCTATATGTTTGAATTGTATTTGTTTAAAAAAATGGATGAAAGATAATTTTAAGAATACCCATTCATTTTTTGTAATACAAATTTGATTCAAACATATATCTACCGACATCTTATCATTTAATTTTTTGCATAAATATTCTACTCAACAAATCCTAAAAACTGAACGGTTTGAATCCTTGAAGTCGATCCCAAAATGGACCTATCAAACCTAAATGCTCTCTCAAGTTGAGATGGCCAACATGAGAGAAGCCCAACCAGGACAAATATACCCCATTCTTAAAATACAAAATTGATGGTAAGCTTCTTAACGATTTCAGTGTAATGTTACAAAAATGAAAATTTAAAAACAAAAAAAAAGAAGAGAAAATTAGTGAAAAGTCTAATTTAAAGAGGCTATAAGGCATTAGATTCAAGGAAAAACCTTATTTAGTGAAAGGACATATTGGAAAAGTCGTTGCCACCCAAAAAAATCACCAAAAAAATTCATCGGCGCTAAAAAGTCACTAAGAAATTAGCTATCAAAGTCGCTAGTGACTGGTGACCAATGGCAGCAAGATGTGGTGGTTGAGGTAAAGAAATGTGTGATATTCAACAAATAGACATGTGTCACTGTAGACACCCCATTTTTGACCGACCTTAAGACTCAGACGTCATCGATTGAGCACTCGATGATCGCGCATGTTTGTGCTTGTTTCGAGTTTCCGGAGTTTTCGGCTGAGTGCCTTGCCTCCGGGCCTCTGAACTCTTTGTGTTTTTGGCTCGGTTTGTGGACCAAGCCTTGTTGACCTTGCTTGGAGGGGGAGAGAGGTCCGTAGACCACTTTTTGTGGTCGTAGACTATTTTTCCTTCTTGTAGACTAGTTTCTAGTTTCCGGAGCCTTCGGTCGCGCACCTTGTCTCGGGATCGCTTACCGTTCTCCTTTTGGCCTGGTTTTCGAACCATGCCTTGTTGCCTTGGTCTAGAGGGACACAGAGGTCTTGGAGACCACTTTTTGTGGTCGTAGACTACCTTTCCCTCGTAGACCACTTTTGGTGCCCATAGATTAGTTTTCGAGGCTTCCGGCTGCGCGCCTCGACCCCCGGACTCTTGTCTTGCATCCTTTTTGGTTTGTTTTTGGCACAAACCTTGTTTTCCTTGCTTGGAGGGTGGAATGAGGGTTGGAGACCAGTTCTCTCCTTGAAAACCACTTTTCTTCCCCGCTAGCTAGTTTTTTGGTCGGCCAACTGGTCTTGGTGACCTTTGGATCACCAAAAGTGGTTGGCAGCCATGCCACCACTTTGCTTTCTTGGTGCAGACCACCTCTCTCCCCCCCTCCCCTGCCGACCACTTGGTCTTCTTGCAGACCACTTTAAGTGGTCGGCCGACCAGTGCATGTAGCTGGCCTGCAGATATTTTGGTGCCAGCTGTGACAGCTGATGAGCACAGAAACCATCCTCCATACACGTGTATGGAGGGATTGCATCTAGCTTCAAGCTTGTTCAACAAGCTTGAGGCTTGGTTTTCTATATAAGGGAGGCCCTCTCTCCCTTCTCCAGGTTCTGAAATTTTCTTAGAAGATATACATACATATCTATCTCTATATTTCTCTCTTTGTCTCATTTTTGTGCTTGAAAGTGCCTTTCTTTCACACTTTTGCACACAAACACATAGTGAAACACCACACTTTTGTTGCTGAGGCACCTAGAAGCTGGTTTTAGTGTTTTTGGATTGGTTTGAGCTCAGAAAAGCTGCTGGAGTTGCAGCTTTGAAGTTGTTCTTCAAGGGTGAGTCAACTAGCCCTTTAAAGCTTTATTTTGATTAAGCTTTTGGACCTATTTGCATGCTTATTTTGGTTTGACTTTCTATTGCAAAAAGTTCTAATTTCAAGTGTTTGAAATGTTTATTTAAGGCCTTGTTGGTGTTGGGGGTGGTCTACCCCCTCTTGTGCCTTGTTTGGCCTTGTTTTTGTGCTATCCTTTTAAGCTATTGGGACCACCTATTTTGGGCCTTCTCACCACTGAAACTCAGAGGAATTTTAGTGGTGGAAAGTGTGTTTTGAGGTCCTAAATACGAGGGGGTCATCCCCTCTCCTTGTATCTTGAATGCTTGCCTTTTTAGCCTCATGTTTGAGCATGGTTTTCTAGCATGTGTTGGCTTGTTATCAACTTGTTTTTGGTGTTATTTTGACGTGGAATACCTCTATTTTAGCTTGGTTGAGTCACCACTTGCATGCATTTTGCACTTGTAGTGTAATCTTGCATGTTAGCCTAATATGCATCATGCTTTCGGACCATAATTTTAGCATGTTTTGGCTCAACTCCAAGAAGATTTTGTTCATGTTTTACCATGTTTAAGCTCTGATTTAAGTGTTTTGGGCCATGCATGCCTTGCTTTGTATAGCTATGGTTCATTCATGCTCACTAGCTTTGAGTTTCCAAGCCACTAGCATTCATTGCTTGGGCTATTTCCATGATTTAGCATCATTCGTTATGTGATTTCAGTGCATGTAGTGTGGTCATGCCCTCACATCTTTCACTCATTCAATGCATTGGAGGGTTTGTGCTTTATGCCTTAAATATGAGCCCATGTGTATGCCATCTTGCCTAGGCTTTTGGGCCACCATTTCAGTGTGTATTTGGTCCTATTTTGCCATGATACAACTCTGATTTTTGTTGGTTAAGTCATCTCATGCTTGGTTTTGGTAGGTGTAGTGTAATCCTCCTTGTTGGCCTTGCATGCTTGTTGTTTTGGCTCTTCATGCTAGCTTGTTTTGGCTACACTCCATGCATGTTTTAGCCTTGATTTGACATGCTCTAGGACTTTTTTGGGTTGCATTGGTCATATGCTTCATGTATTGCATAGCTATAGTGCAAGTGCCTATGCTAGTTTCAAGCTTTGAGTCTCCTAGCATGATTCAGTTGTGACATGTACATGATTTGGCATCATTTCACATGTTATTTCAAAGCATATAGCATTGCCACGTTCCCATTTCTTTCACTCTTGAGTGCCTCTAAGGGTCATGCATTGTTGCCTTGTTTGTGGCCTAACTTGTATGCATGCATGCCTAGACCTTTGAGCTCCCATCTCAGCATGTTTTGGTCCTTGTTTTGACCTATTTGAGCTCTGACCATGGCTGGTTCATCCATTTATGACATGTATTGTATGCCTCTTGTGTAGTCCCCTTCACTAGCTTTAATGCTTAAGGACCCTAGCATGCTATGCTTGCTTTGTTTGAGTGATTTGGCATCATTTCATACCTAATTTCAATGCTTATAGTGTGGCTACACTCTTACATTTGTCACTCCTTGAGCACTTTTGAGACTTGTGCTCTTGTGCTTAATTGATAGGCCATTGCCTGAGCATGCATTTTCTGGCCTTTCATGCCATCTTTTAAGAGTGTTTTGGCCATTGTCTTGGCATGCATGAAGTATATTTGAGGTTGGTTTAGTCCATTGTGCATTGCATTACATAGCCTTAGTGTTGTGTGCCTCAATGCTTAAGAACTTTGTTTTGACATGCTCATGTTGCATTGCATTGTGTGTGCATGCCTTGCATTATGTTTGGAATCTTGCGCATGCATTGCATTGTGTTTTGATTGGGAGTTAATCCAAACACGAGAAACGAGGGACATGTCATACTTGAAGTGATGAAACGTGCCTCATTTCTCGGTCGCCGACCCTCTTGATCATGCATGATAGAGGTTAAGGCTTTATATGTTATTTGTGCATTCATTTACATTGAATTGTGCAATCTTGGATTCTCGGCCATCGTGCATTGCGATGCTCGGTTGGCGGCCCGAGAGTCGAGAACCGCACTCCCTTGAGCTCATGAAATGATAGGGAGGGTGGTTGTGCACACATATCTTGCAAATACATTGCCATGCCCCTTCTTGTTCTCTGTTGCAGCAAACTGGAAGTGTGCAGCATTTTCTGGTCGGCAGACCAGTAAAATTGGCTGGCCGACCACTTTTTCTGGTCTGCAGCAAAGGTAAGTGGTCGGCAATGCTCCTGGAGGTTCCCATGATGGATTAGAAGCTATCTGGAGCTTTTCACAGTATTCTGAAAACAAATGCAAACAGAGGCAAGTTGGGGCATCGCGATGGATTTCCGAACGAGGTGACCAAGCATGCATGCGCTTCTCGCTCCGAGGCCCCTTTTATTTTCTTTACTTAGTTGCTTTGTTTAAGCTAGCTAATGCATTGGTTTTTGTACTTAAGTAGTTAATGCGATTAGCTACTCATTTGTATTTAATTAGCTAGTGTAGTTAGCTAATTAGCTTGTTTTGTAATAATTAGTTAACTTGTTAGTTAATTAGCTTTGTTTTGTAATAGTTAGTTTAATTAGCTTAGATTAGCTAGTTAGCTTATTATTCGGACCCTCCGTCGAGAGGGAAAATGTTGTAATAAGCGTGCGTGTGTGTGATGCATGTCTTCCAACCCCCATTTCTTTCTCCCTTTTATTTACCAGCTTTTGATGGTTAGTTTTAGGGCATGTTTCAATTAGCATACTTATGCTTTGCATGTTTGCATTCATTCATCTGTTTTACATGCACCGGGCTTGGCGCATCATACAAAATACATTGTATTTCAATTCCTATTTGAATACATGTATCAAGTGTTGCATTCACATGACATCTTAGAATAGCCGAGCCTATCTTAGTTGTATTTTGCATGTGTTGCATTAGGCATTCTTGATATAGTTAGGATCATGCATTGATATAACTTCTATTTTGGCTCGGAGTACTAGGTAAGCTTTTACACTTTAGCATACTGCATGAGATGTGTATGTTGCCATGTTATCATGCTTGCCATGAGGCTAACTGCTTAAGTGTTTAACTGCATGAATGCCTGTGGGTGGAGGCTTGATTGCCTGAATTGGAACAACTGGTCAAAATGTGAGATTTAAGCCCACTTAATTGTGGCAAATCATGTTTTCTAAGCCCACTTGAGAGTGGCAAATCCGCGACTTAGCCTATTTGAGGATAGCAACTTCAAACCATTTTCGAAAAACAAACATGCGATGTTTTATTCCAACTTGAGCGATTTAGTCTATACTTGTATGCTGTGCGCATCACGTAGTAAGTTAGATTAATAACCGGAATAAGAACACATGTGTTTTCAAAAACAACATATCATTTTAGTAGAGGCTGATCTTTGATCGGGCGAGCAGGGGTGCTCATTTCAGGACCTTCCCCTCTCGTACCCAAGTTCCCGAGCTGAGGCAACTTTGGTGATGACGGACACGTGGCCTTAGGCACGAGTCAGGGTTTCCTAAATTTTCCAAAATAAAATATTTAGGTGGCGACTCTGAAATCTAGCAAAGCAGTCCATGTTTGGCGCTTTTTGACTAAAATCGATTTTCCAAAACGATTTGCCGGATTTGGACTCTTTGGTGATTTATCAGTCTCACATTGCACTTTGTGAGATTAGATTCAGAACCGTGACATGAGTCCGAACTGTAGTAGCTAAGAACAACGATTCGCGCCCTCGCGCACGGAGTAGAGTTCGGGGCGGTCTACAGTCACATTTTCAACAAATAGATAGTTTGGTTCAACAGATAGGAATATAGTTTTGGTGAATTTCAATAAATAGACAAATTAGATGATTTAAAGAGATAGACAGATAAGTTGATTTCAACAAATAGTTGTCTTTTTGGACAAATTGCGTCATTTTTGCTCAAAGAGATTAAAACTTGAGCCTAATTGCTCAAAAGATTAAGAAATAAACTTATGGTGTAAGTGCCCTAAAAAAAACTAAAATTATCATGTAAGAGCCCAATAAACTTTTACAGTAAATGGTTTTTCAATTCTCCTTTGTTTATCTTCTTTTTTATTTTTTATATTTTATTTTTATTTTTATGTGTTATATCTTTCATTATTTTTATAACAAGTTAATTCAAATTAGAAAAAAAAATTAGTTGGAAATTATTTTTGTTTGGTTGAATTTTCAAAATTTATTTTGAAAAATCAAAAATTAATTTAATAAAAATAAATACAAAAAAAGATGCTTTTATATTTTTAAAAATTATTTCAATACCAAAAAAAGAAATAAAAAGAAATAAAAAGTTAAAATAGAAGGAAAAAAGAATAAGGGTGTTTTGGTTATATTATATATATATATATATAAATTATTAAATTTAGGTCTCGTTTGGAAATATATTATTTTAATAATTTTTTGACTTTTTACGAAAAGATGTACATAAAAGTTGAGAGTTATGTGATAATTAGTGACTTTTTGACTTTTTAGCTAAAATATGTAGTCTCCAAACGAGACCTTAGACTACATTCAAGTTTTTACAACTTCCTATATTAATGGAGATAGTTATACCCATTTAATAATTTCTTAACATATGCCCTACATGTTAAAAAAATAAAATATTATTATCTTTTATATGATAGTGTAATACATAAATCACAACTCCTATTAATAAGCTCTCGAAGTGTCCTATTTAAAAAAAAAAAAATGCTCTCTTGAATTTCACAAATAAAATTTAGGAGAAATCACTATTCAGTGAAGGTTGGAAAAGGAAAAAAAAATACCATAAATATGGAGAGGTGCAATTTGCCCCTCCACAACTTTTGACTGGCAACCCACAGAATGAATTGCACCCCTTATGTTTTGTAATATATATATTTTTGGGGGGGCAAAATTCACTTTATTCTTTGTGACTTTACCCTGGAGCACTTTAAACCCTTATAGTTCAAATATAAGAAGAAAAAAAAATCCTCTTATGATTTTGAACTAAAGTGCAAAATTAGCATTGTTAAAAGTAAGGGTAGAATTATCTAAATACTCCTAAGGTATATTCCCTTTCTCTCTTCTCTAATTGTTGGCTATATATTTTGTATAAGCCAATCGCAGCTTAACTGGTGGCTTGTAAAGGGTAATTTGGAGAGTTAAGTCAAGTCCAGTCAACGACAGGCACGTAGCAGTTTGTATTGGTAACAATGGATCTACACAGTATTGGAGCAGTTAGAAGATGCAAGGTGACGTGATTCAACGATTGCTCACAATTCAAATTCAAATTCAAATTCATGAGGGAAGTCCAACTGCAAAAATGGCGTAGTGGAAGCAAACTGTTCGAGGCCATGACCAATGATCGTAGAAGGGCATTTCGACGGTTAGAAGACCACCTCGACGGTTACCATTAGAGGGTATAAATAGAAGAGAATGCTAATAGAAGAGGACCCAAACTCAGATCCAAAAACCGATTATTTATTTTATATTTTTTTTCCAGTTTTTACATTTCCAGTTCTTTAATTCCTGTACTGCACTTCAATTCTTAGGAGTAGTTCCAAGCAGTCTGATGCTGTAAAACCCTTCGAGATTGTGGAAGTGTGAGGATATCATTGTAAGTTCTTATTATTTAATGAAATTCAGTTCATGAAATTGTTTTTATCTATTGTTATTGTCAATATCTTTAATTTTCTCCTAAGCAAAGCCACCAGTAAAAGTCATCTTCATTAAGGCTAAAAAAATTTCAATACAATCGTCTAGTAATTGGTTAGCTATTAAAATTTCTGTAAGGATTTATTGATCCTTGCTAGCAAGCTTAAAATTACATTATTAACCTTCAAAAAGCAAAAAAGCCATCGTATATTTTTTAGCGCCCCTAGTGGGACCTGAAAAACAGCTAGTTGTCGAACAAGAGGAGAAAATGACCACCTCGAATAAGGTGTAGAATGAGCTAATATCGAGGAGAATGTTGAGCCACATCCTGAAAATGTGCCTGTTTCAAACAATCCTCCACAGTTGGTTGAAGAAACCATTACTTTAGGGTATACAACCCAAGTTCAGAATATTGGGCAAGGCCATGAAGCTGGCCCTTCGACTGTCTTATCAACATAACTAGTTAATCAATGGGGAGGTTTAGTGGATATTATGGGACAACAGTTAATGTATACAATGGAAAGATGGGCAGTATCCTTTTTGGATCGAATACATACATATCAACCACCTATTATTAGACAAGCTGAAGAAAACATAAATCTGCTTTAGCAGCAATTGGCTCAAAATAGACAGCCTATACAAAATAATGGGCAAAACAATGGTCAAACTAGTAATCAAACACCTGAAAGACCAGTACCGTGCCTCAATCATGGTATGAGCCCCTTTCTAGAATGCCAACAAGCCAAAACATGTCTATACCTACCAACGAATCCATAAATATTAGTGGAGTAAGATCAACACAAGGAAATGGTAGAACATATACTAATCCCATGTTCGAAGTTACACCTGGGGGGTTGGATGGGATTCCTACAATTGGAAGAGAAACAATGTCTGTTCTCCCTCCAGCGGTTCCTTTTGCAGTACCTTTTGTAGGCCAAGCACCTGCCCAAAGGGGTCAACCATATCCTCAGGCTTATTAGGCACAACAGGGACAACCAATCCCAAATATGCCTTTGCCTGGACCAAGGGGACCCCAAGCGCAAGTGGTTCCTCCAAACCCAGTGTTTGCTCTCCTAATAGTGGCTCAATTAGCACCAAACATGGCACCTAGAGACCGCATTGCTAATGTAGTAAGAGAAATTTGTGGACCTATGGCTCGGGGGGTCCAAACTTCTGTCTATAGAAAGCCTTACCCAGAATGGGTAGATAGGCTGCATGAATACTCAAGGGGATATCAAATACCAGATTTTGTCCTTTTTTATTGGAATGAAAACTAGTCAACCATTGAACACATTGCTGAATTTACAGGCCAATGTGGTGAGTTTACCAATAATGATTATATGAAACTATGACTTTTTTCAAATTCTCTAACTGGGGCAGCTTTTATCTGGTACACAAACCTTACACCTGGCTCTATTCAAACTTGGCAACAAATGGAGGAAATGTTTCATGCCCAGTTTTTTCAAACAGAGCCTGAGGTTTCTATGGAAGACTTGGCAAGATTGAGCCAAATGCTTGATAAGAAGACTGCTCAATTCATTGCCAGATTCAAAAGAGCATGTAACAAATGTAGGGTCATTTTACCCGAACCTGAATTTGTTAGATTGCCCCAAAATGTGCTAGAATTTAGGCTTCGAAAGAAGTTTGATTCAATAGAGTTTTGAGATCTAGTAGAACTCACTTATAAAGTTTCTAGATATGAAACCTTACTTAAAGAAGAACAAGACCAAAGCAATGCATCCTATAGGACCTATTATAGGGACCCTAATTTTGAAATTGATGCAGTAGAGATCATAGGAAAAGAACCTATGACCTGTGAAGCATTGATTCAGAAAGATACTACAATTGACTAACAATTTAAAAAGAAAGACATTCATAGGAAATATTCTTTTAACATAACAAAAGCAGATGACATATTTGATCATTTGCTAGCAGCACATTTCTTAAAGTTGTCTAAGGGAGTTAAGATCCTAACTTCTGAAGAACTTAAGGAAAATTGTACTGCAAATGACATAATTCTTAGTCCCACTCAACTAAAAACTGCATTGTTTTTCGAGACAGGATCTAAGAACAAATTCGGAAAGGGAGACTAAAATTTCCAACCAAGACTGAAAAGGCCATGGAAATTGATACCAACCCATTTCCATAAATTGGAGATGTAGCAGTTAATGTTGGTATACCAGATTTCCAGAATCTCTCTTTGAAGGAATTGGAAGAAGCCAATGTGTAGATACATGTTGCTAGCCAGGTGTAGACACCCCATTCTTGACCGCCCTTAAGACTTGGGCGCTTTATTCCAAACACCCGATGATGAAAGTTACACTATGCAATCTTTTGAATTCTTAGTGAAGAAATTTGGATTCAAGTTCTAATCCCAACCTTATACCTCATTTTGGCAAAACTATTTTAGACCTTAAAACTCTCTTTTTCAAAATATTTTTCCAAATGTTTCTACGATGTTCCAAGGCTTGCATTTCGTTTAAAATATTACACTTTTCGGTAAACCGAGCAAGGACAAAGTGGAAATAAATGGAAGGGAGGAAAATCTTTGAAAAATCTTTAAAAACATCTTATTTATAGGTTTTGAAGTTGAAGGAAATAGGAGAGGATGGAAGAAAACTAGTTTAGGAAAAGGTTGAGCATCAAACCGTTAAGAAAGAAATGAACAACCTTCACTAAATTAGGCATATGTCTTTGCACACTTAGAATTTAGATGTGAGGGTACCACCATTGGAATGTAGACTTCTGGGGTATCAATTTAGGCTCAAGAATCACCTAAAACCAAGTCCGGATGAGGGAGATATGCCCGTTTGAAGTCGGGCTTGAAAGCAGTCTTTTGGACCCCGTCGGGTTTGTTTAGATCTTGCAGTGGCTTGTTTAGACCCTGCAGTGGCTTGTTTAGACCCGGTCGGGTTTCAATGAAAACTTGTCCAGAGTGCCTTTTTAGACCTGGCCTTGCATTATTTGGTTCGGCCGTGGGTTTTTTGGGCTTGGCCGTGTGTTTTGTGGCCTAGCCGGGTCTCATTAATGAGAAATAGGACAACTGGTGGGAATTCGCCAGCTGTTGTTTTTTGAAGATATTTACGACCAATTTGGCTCAAACTCTATAAATTCGACCTCTCCATTCAGAATTGAGGGTTAACAAATTTTCCAAAAGCTTTGAAGAGCTAAAGAGACCCCCTCCATCTTTAACACATTTCCGTACTTTCAAACCTTCTTTAGCTATACATACACAATACATACACCATTAGAGCTTGTTCTTGGAGCTTTTTGTTGAGATTTCAAACTAAATTTCAAAAACTTGAGGGTGTTTATCATCTCTTTCAAGAGGTATAAGCTTGTCACCTTTTTCCTTGCTTTCATTTCAACCTTTTTCTATCTTTTTCTTTTGTTTTCCTACTGTTTTGGATCCATTTCAAGTGTTGGAACTTGGGGTTAAAGAGCTACCAAAGGTAGAGAAGCTTAACACCCTTTCTTGCACCTAATCTCATAGCTCATACCCTTTGTTTTTTCACTCTTTTCTTTGGTTTACATATTGATTTTTAGAGTTTAAAAGTGCTGGAAAATATGGTTTAGAAGTCCCAAAAGTGGAGGGGTTAGCCACTCCTCCTTAGTCTTGTTTACTAGTTTTGTATCCCTTTGTTTTTGCCTATATTTTGTGCTCTTTTAACTTGGTTTTAGCTACTTTTTTTTTTTTTTACACTTTAGGGGCTGTTTACGGCTATTTTAAATTATTCAAATAGTTTATGCTTTGAATAGTTTGCTTGTTGTATTGTAAGTTCTCATGGCTTCAATTGTTTAGGCCTTAGACACTAGGTCATTCGAGTTGATGGCTTTCTTTACTTAGTTTTCATGTAAAGAGTCCCACTTTTGTAACAATCAACTTTGCATAATCATCTCTGCACCCCCCTTCCTTTCTTGGTTTTCTTAGTTTGAGAGTTGTTTCAAACGAGTGTTGTTTAAACTTGAGAAAAAGACATTCCATGCTTAATGGTTTAATCTCTTCGGAGGTTCATTACTAGGGCATTACATCTCTCTCATGCCAAAAACAACTTTTTGTTTGACACTTCCCTCCTTTTAGTGGACTTTACTCTTATTTTTTGGACAAAATGATTAAGTAATGGAAAGGTAAGTTAAAAAAGGTTAATAGAATCGGCTTAAAATTGGATCAACCGGCATAAAGAAGCTTAACAACATTGGTTGGATTCAGTCGAACGTTATACCGAATCCATCACTTCTAGAGTCATCACATACTAATTTGTGATGTTTGATGATTCTCGAGGCATGTCTACCTCCCTTCTTGAATTAACTTCATGATAGGAGAGAGGGATGGTGTGTCTTTCATTGCATTTATTAACTCTTTGTCCAAATGTGTCCAAAACCATCACGCAATCAACTTGCGACCATTGATGGTTTCGGAACTGAATCCGTTTTCCTCTTGAGTTTCCCCATAATAGAGAAGAGCAGAAGGGACAAACAGGGCTTAGAAAAGCTATGTCTGCATTGTTTTCACCTCAAAGCACAAAAAAAAAAAATTTGCATGAAAATAGGGCACGGCCGGGCCTCATTAGGGGCCGGTCGGGCTCCAATGTTTGGTAAACAGAATCCTTTTGATAGAAACAAAGGGCAGTGGTTGACGGTAAAACAGAGCAATTGCACAGAGGGCAGACAGAGCAGTTTCTACAAACGGCCTTCATTCATGTGCATATGATCCTTGTGCTTTTTTTATATACATTAATGTTGTAGTACTAATGTTCATATTGTTGTTATAATTATTATTATTGTACTTATTGTGGTAATGTTATATCGTTATAATTCTTATTGTTACACTATCCTTGTTGTAATAAGTTAGATAGTTTGTTATTTATTTAGCATTCATTCGATTTTGTAATAAGTAGTTAGTTTATTTATTATTCATTTGGATTTGTAATAGCTAGTTTTAATTCGAACACTTGGACATTCGGATTCCCCTGCACGAGGGCAAATATGTAATAATTGTGTATGTCTTCCAACTTTTATTTCTTTTTCCATTTTATTTACCCGCTTATGATGGATTGCACATAGCATCATATTTTCTTTAGCATTTTTCATGACTCGCATCCATTTGTTTTGTATGCATAAGGGTTTGGCTCATCATACTAATCAATGTCAATTTCAAATCCCTTACTCGAATACATGCTTTATCGCATGTTTTGAATTGACTCACATGCCATGCTAGTAGCCGAGCCTAGTAAATACATGTTGTATGCGTTGCATTAGTTATGTTGCATTATTTAGGATCATGCATTTTTCTAATTATTTCAGCTTTCTTTGGCTTGCTTTGGAGTACTAGGTGAGCATTTCTTGTTTTAGCATGTTGTATGTGTTAGTGTTTCCATGTCAAGTATGTTACCATGACGCTAAGTGCTTAGTTGATATACATGTTTGAATGCTTGTAAGTCGAGGCTTTTCGTTTAAGATGAGATGATTTGAATAAATGTACATATGAGATCACTTTTTCAAGTAGTACATATTCAAAACAATTTTCAAACAAACATAAGATCAAAATGTTCCAACTTTTGCAAATTAGTCTATACTTGTGTGCATCACCTAGTAAAGATAGCCTAATAATCGAAACAAGAGCATGTCATGTAAATAAGAATCACATCATGATTAGTAAAGGCCAATTTTTAATCGGGTGAGTGGGATGCTCAATTCATGACCTTCCCCTCTCATACTTAAGTTCCTAAGCCAAGACACTTTTGTAATGACGGATAAGTGGCCTTTGGCACGAGTCTCGGGTTTCCTAAATTTTTCAAAAATATTTAGGTGGCAACTCTGTAATCTAGCAAAACAGTTCATTTTTTGTATTTTGATTCAAAATCGATTTTCCAAAAAATTTGTCGGATTTGGACTCATTTGTGTTTATCTATTTCACATTGCACTTGTGAAATCAGATTCAGCATCATAGGAGTCTGAACTGCAGGGCTATCTGTAAACACCCCATTTTTGACCGCCTTTAAGACTTGGGCGCCACTGATTGTTTACTTGGTGATGAAAGTTGTGCAGTGCAAAGCTTCGATTTCTTCAGCAAGAGGAGCTTCAAATCCCAACCTCACACCCCATTTGAGGACCAAAACCATTTTGACTAAAATGTTTTTTTTAGACCTTAAAACCCTCTCTTTCAAAATAGTTTTTGAAAAAGTTCCTACGATGTTCTGAGACTCGCATTTCGTTAAATGTTGTGCTTTTCGGTAAACCGAGCAAGGACAAAGTGGAAATGAATGGAAGAGAGGTGAACTCTTTGAAAAATCTTCCAAAACACCTTATTTAGGGGTTTGGATTTGAAGAAAAGAGGAGAGGACAGAAGAAACCAAGTTGGAGAAGAAGTTGGGCATGAACCGTTAAGAGAGAGTCGAGCAGCCCTCGCTAAATCGGGCCTATCCATTTGTACAATTGGATTTCAGCTATGAGGCCACCATCGTTGGAAAGTGAACTTTCGAGGCTTCATTTTACATTCAAGAATCTCCTCAAGCCGAGGCCAGATGAGGGAGATATGGCTGGTTGAAGTTAGGCATCAATCCGGTTGGATCAAAACTGAGCAGTCTTCACTAAAAAAAGCATATATTTTTTCATAATTGGAATTTTGATATGAGGCTGCCACCATTGGAAAGAAGACTTCAAGGGATTCAATTTAGGCTCAAGAATGACCTACAAAGGATTCCATATGAAGGAGATATGCCCATTTGAAGTTGGACCTGGAGAACAAATTTTTTTGCCGGCCACTGGTGAAGAGTGCCGGCCATTGATGATTAGTGCCGGCCACAAATGAACCTACGCCGGCCATCAATGATGGTCGGCCGGCCACTGATGTCAAAACTCAGATTTTTTGTAGATATTTACCTCTAGATGTTCCCACATCGCTCCAGCTGTACTGTATTCAAATATTTCGACCTGAGGCTTGTATATTGCTATATATGGAGGTCATATCTCTCATATTAGAAGGTTAGCAAGTTCGGGAGCCTCTCTCTTTAAAATCTCTCTCTCTCTCTCTCTAGATTTCCCTCTCTCTTGCCCTTTTGTGTATACAAGTAGAGAAACACTTCTAGTTTGCCTAGACATCCTTGATTAAACTTGACCACCATTGGGCTGAGATTCCTTGTGACCTTCTTTGAGCTTTAGAAGGTGATTTTAGCCTGATTTGGTGCCTCATTTGTGCCTAAAGTGTGCTTGGCTTCAAGAGGTATAAGACTTACCTTTAAAACTTGTTTTGCATAACTTGTTTCACCATCTTTTTGTATTGTTTTTGGCCTGGTTTTCAACTATAAAAACCTCTGTTTTTCAGTCCTAAAAATGGTGGTTTGAGCCTTTGTGAGTTAGGGGGTTGTCCCCCCCTTTTGGCTCTTTAGCTTGTGAAGCTTTTTGTGCCATCTTTCATCACCTTTCAAGCCAACTCATTTGGCCTTTTAACCACTGAAACTTAGAGGTTTTTCAGTGATAAAAACTTTATTTTGAGGTCCAAAAAATGGAGGGGTTGGCCTCCCCTCCTTGTGTCTCTCTTCCATGCCTAGTTAGCATTGCATAATAGCATTTTTTTTTTTTTGGCTTGTGTTAGCTTATTTCAAGCATGATTTAGGCTCTGTTTTGGCATGTTTTAACTCTATTTTTGGTTGGTTGGTTGGTGCACCTGTTGCTTGCTTTTTGTACTTATAATGCAATTGTGTTTACTAGTCTAGCATGCCTAATGAGTTAGCCTATTTTTCTAGCTTGTATTAGCTTAACTCCAGCTTGTTTTAGCTACTATTTTTACCTAATTTAACTTTGTTTTGGGTCGGTTAAGTCCTTCGAGGCTTGTTTTGCATGGCTATAGTGTAACGCTCTTCACTAGCTTAATGAGTTAGACTTTTAAACATGTTGTGCATGAGTTGCTTTTATGTTGTAGCATCATTTTGCATGTAATTTAAGTGTATATAGCTCTGTCACACTCTCACTTATTTCACTCTTTCATTGCTTTCGAGAGTTGTGCCTTGTGTCTTACTTGTGAGCCAACATGTGAGCATTTTTTTTCTTGCCTTTTATGCTTCTATCTCAGCATGTTTTAGCCACTGTTTTGGCATGTTTAAGCTCTGTCCAGAGATGGTTTGGTCATTGGAGCTTGGCATTGCATGTCTCTAGTGTAGTGTTCTTCACTAGTGTAATGCTTTTGGCTTTTGAGCATGTCTTGCATGTGTTGCTTGCATGATTTAATGTCTTTTGCATGCCATTTTAGCACTGAAAAGTCTACAACCTCCCTCATTTCTTCATTTTTCCATTTGTTTTGAGGGTTGGTTAACCTTATGATTGTGTTTAAGCTTGAGATAGAGCTTGTGCTCAATGGCTTTAACCCTCTTTTGAGGGTTCCTCCTAGCCAAAGGCATGATCTCTCTCATGTCTTAAATCATCATTTGGTTGATCCCTCTCTCATTAGAGGACAATCACCTTGGACTTAATTGACTAAAGAATGACTTGGCAATGCTAAAATGAGTAAACAAAATTGAATCAAGTAAAACATGACCAAGATAAGCATGTTGTGTTCGCATTGCATGTGTTCAATCGGACGTTATATTGAACACGAGGTAGATTGGTCCATTTCATACTCAAAGTGATGAAATGAGCCAATCTCCTTTGTCTCCATCACCTTTGATCATGCATGATAGGGTGGTGGTCCTTTGTGTCTTATTTGTGCATTTATTGAAAGTGTACAACTTGGATCTTTGGCCATCATGCATTGAAAATGCTTGATTGGTGGCTTTGGATCCAAGAGTGCCACTCCTTTGATGTTTTGAGATGATAAGGAGGGGCACAGTACAAACATATCCTTGCAAAACCCTCCATTTTCCTCTGTTTGTGCTCTGTTGTAGTGTGGTGATTCAGCACACCAGTGGCCGGCAGTGGCTCACTGATGGCCGGCAGTGGCTTCATCCTTGGCTGGCATAATACACTTTTGGCCGGCAGATGGCCGGCAGCAAGAACTCATGGCCAGCAGGCCACTGGTGCATTCCTCAGCAGTGAATTGGTAAGGTGGAGCAGAAAGTTCTTGGAGTAACCCTACAAACAGAGCCTCTCAAGAGCAAACCAGAAGGCTTTTTGGGGTGAAAACTGAGTGCATGCATCTTCTACTTCCCGGAGCAGAGTAGTAGCAGCATAGTTTAATAGGTTATTTACTTAGTTAATTTGCATTGATTGTTGTAATAATTAAGTAGCTTTAGCTTAACTATTTCTTTATGTTGTGTTGCAATAATTAGTAATTAGTTTACTAGTTATTCAATTGGTTTGTAATAATTAGTCTAAGTAGTTTAATTAGATTAGTTAGCTTAGCTTAGCTTAGATTAGCCTAGTTTATTCATTCGGACCCTCCTTCGCGAGGGCATAGTGTTGTAATAAGCGTGCTTCTGTGTGTGCATGTCTTCCAACCCCACGTCTTTCTCCCTTTTATTTAACCTCTTTCGGTGGTTAGATTAGGGCATATTTTGATTAGCGTACCTCATGCTTGCATGTTTGCATCATTCATTTGTATTGCATGCACCGGGCTCGGTGCATCATTCAAACTGCATTGTATTTCAATACTTATTTGAATACGTGTTTCAAAGCATGTTATCAAATTGTTGCATTCATATGCCATCTTAGATAGCCGAGATTATTTAATTGCATTATTGCATCTGTTGCATTAGGCATCTTAACATAACTAGGATCATGCATTGATTTCTAACTAGCTTTTGTTTTGGCTCAGAGTACACTGTAAGTTTTATGCTTTAGCATACTTGCATGAGTGTGAGTGTTGCCATGATCGCATGCTTGCCATGAGGCTATTTGCTTACTTGCTTAACTGTATGAATGCCTGCGGATGAAGGCTTTGTTGCTTAAATTGGAACAATTCGACAATTGTGTGTTTTAAGCCCACGTTGCGAAGTGGCAAATCATCATGTTTTTAAGCCCACTTGAGGGTGGCACTTTCAAACCATTTTCGAAAACAAACATGAGTTGATTTGTTCAAATTCTTGCGATTTAGTCTATACTTGCTTGTGTGTGTCACATAGTAAAGTTAGCTAATAATCAGAACAAGAACACATGTGTTTATCAAACAACATATCATGCTTAGTAGAGGCCGATCCTTTGATCGAGTGAGCGGGGGTGCTCATTTCATAACCTTCCCCTCTCGTACCCAAGTTCCCGAGTTGAGGCAACTTTGGTGATGACAGACACGTGGCCTTTGGCACGAGTCAGGGTTTCCTAAATTTTCCAAAAATAAAATATTTTGGTGGCGACTCTGTAATCTGGCAAAGTAGTCCAGTTTTGGCATTATTTGATTCAAATTCGATTATCCAAAATGATTTGCCGGATTGGACTCTTTGGTGTTTATCAGTTTCACATTGCACTTTGTGAAATTAGATTCAGAACCGTGACAGGAGTCCGAACTGTAGGACCAATTCGAGCTCTCCGAAAGGGGGCATGAAGATAGTCGAGTCCACAATTTCTGGCGACTCCGCTGGGGATTTAGAGAACTTGACTCGAACTCATGATATGTTGTTTTATCTACATTTATGTGTTTCTTTGGATTGCATTTGCATAGGTGTGCTTAAGTCACAATGTTTGCCATCTGCTATTCCTGAGCGGTTTGCCGGAGGCTTGCTTGGAAAAACGTGCCATAAGGCTGACCGGTTACGAGCTCTACCACGATGGGAACACAAACCTTGGATCTGGACTACCGCCGTACCATTTGATCCTCATTTCACTTCTCGGTGTTAGGAGCGAGAAGTATATTAGGTGGTCTTGCTGAGGCACCTTTTTTGACCAATTGGCCTAGTTGCATATCGGAAGCCTTAGAGACTGTTCCAAACCAGGACAGGTTGCTTACCCAAATGTAGGATTGTTTGAAACCGCATGTTTGCATAGTGAACCCCTAGCTCCTGACGAAACTAGGATAGGGTAACCCTACCCCATCATAGGGGTGTTTTGGCTTTTACTTAACTGGTATGTGCTTTACAATGAGAACTGTACATGGATGTGCATATCAGTTGCCTAGTTGGTATCTGTTTTGGGGCAGAATTTAGTAGAGAACACGGTCATTCAGTCGTGATCATATCCGTTCTAGTGAAATTGGGCTGAGATGCTATCTATTTTCTCTTTTGCAAGGTAGTCTTGGAACCATAGCTTCGGAAGGCTCCAATATCCCCCGGTTACACTGGACTTGTGTTGATAGACTTTGTCAGGTTGGAGATTTAGTTTGAGGGCAACCAGTGTTTCCTTCGCTAGAGGCAAGGCAAAGAAAGGCCAGTCAAGGCTCACCGATTCCACTGATCCGACAGTCACCAGTTAGATCACCTTTGCCAACTCAGCAGATCCGTGATGGCACAGAGTCCGGAAGAAGTTGTGGCTATGATAGCGGCATTAAACCAGGGAATCGCCATGCAGGGTGAGACCAATGCTGAAATGCAACGTCCATCTGGGGCACCTACCACACATCCAGTCTCGGGACCCCAACTGAACTTTGACCCACTTCTGCCAGCTGAAGATTCGTATGGTCCAGATCCCCAAGAAGGGTTGGCTCAAGCTCAGGTTTTCTGACCTCTGGTGCAGCCTAATGAGAGGGTTTATCCCCTTGATATTAATGATCTCGATCCGACCTCGGTGAAAATTGCGAACCTTGAGAAGCAATTCAAAAAGGCACAGGGCCTTAACTCCATTCCCGACATTGAGGATGGGTACACCGAGGCTGCTGTAAGGCTCCCAGATAAATTCAGAATGCCACATATTGACCGTTTTGACGGGTCTGGAGATCCTATGGTGCATATCCGACTTTTCCTGGATGTCCTGAAACCAATGGGTCTGACTAAGCCTCAAAAACTCTCTCTGTATAAAAGAACCCTGTCGGGTATAGCAGCCACTTGGTACGCCAAGTTAGAAGATGCAGTGAAGCTGAACTGGGAAGAGTTGGCTGAGGCCTTTGTCGATCAATACTCTTACAATACCCAAGTTGAAATGACCACCCAAGAGCTTGAAGCAACCCATCAGAATCCTACAGAGTCTTTTGTAGAATTTGTTGCAAGGTGAAGAGCAAAAGCAGCACAGATGACAAATCGCCCTTCTGAGAGGGACCAAGTGCGAATAGTGGTGCAGAACCATGAGCATGATATGTTGCAAAAGTTAATAGTCGCTCCACTATTTATTTTCAAAAGTTTGCATGAACTGGGGGTTCAGATCAAGAGTGCATTCAACAGAGGGATTATTCCCAGAACAAGTGAACCAATAAGGAGGGTTTTTTCCGAGAGTACCCATGCTGGTAGTAGCATTATTCCCAAACCCATTGAAATCAATACAGTCGCCACAGCTGACCCTTTTGCCAAACCAAGCCTACAAACAGTCGACCCAACCCAAGCTCAGGGTATAACTCTCACCCCCCTCTATATGAGCCTAACTAGCGCACTAAAAGTCCTGATGGAAAGAGGGTATCGCAAACCCCTTGATCCTCAACCTCTGCCTGACCCACTCCCTGCCAGATATAACCCCACCAAATACTGCATGTATCATTAGCAGCATAGTCATGGCACCGATCGTTGCTACCACCTTCATCATTAGGTCCAGAATCTCATCGACAACCGGACGATAGCTCCACCTCAAGACCCCAATGACCAAGCACCTCATCCACACCTCAATCTAATCCGTATACTGCCATCCACCTACAACCCCAGCATATACATCACCCCAGCCCATCTACCCAAGCTTGAGGTGTTTATCCCAGAAAACATAGGCTTATGCATGATGCATGCACTCGAGCCCCAATCATCTCAAACCCGTGAACCCACTACTTCTGAGCTGATGAGAATGATTGAAGATCTTCAGAGAACTGTGGCATATCTGACCTTTGGGATATTGGCTCCGTCATCGACCACATCACATGCCAGAAAAGGCTCTCCAATCTTGGGGCAAGCTGCAATTGAAAATGGCCAACCTGAAGCCATCTCAAATCTGAGCAATGACATGTCGACAACAACTGGGCTTCACTCTGATATAGCGACCCAATCCCTTGGCAAAGTGGAGGCAAGTGGTAAGAACAAGATAGGGGCATACATTGGTCCCTATGAACACCTTCAGTGGGTTGTTGAGGCTTTGAAAGCTGAAGGACTGAACAAACAACAAGTGCTTGCAGTTGTTGCAAAGACTGTGGATGGCACTTTTGCCACTCAAGATGAGAGCATTCTGAATCAAGGGGCAAGCCGGAAGAAAGGCTGTCATACCAGAAATCCCCCTTTCAGCTCCAATCCTACACTCGGAAGAGATCATCAAACCCAGTCAGCATATGCCAGCCCCTTTGTTGGTACATCCATAACTTCACAAACCTTGAAGTACCAACCCCGGGGCTAGAGGGTCTTCGCCCTACTGTATATGACCTTGTCCAAAGCTCTCCAAATCCTTATAGGACAAGGCCATCTCAAACCCCTTGAGCCTCGTCATTTCCCGCATCCCCTTCTAGCTACGCATGATGCTACCAAATACTGTGCCTTCCATAAACAAACTGGTCATGGCACCGACCTTTGTTTTCGTCTTCACCATGAAATATAAGATCTGATTGATAAAGAGGTCATCGTCGCACTAGGTCCTGCAAAGTCTATCGGTACTGGATCGATGAACTTGGGGGATAATGTGACTATATGATTGGGGGATGAACCACCTGCTGATGACGCTCAATTTACTCCAGATATGGTGGATGGCACGCACTGTTTTGAGCAATTTGCGAATGCTATTTATTTTACTTTCTGACTTGGGTGTTAGGTTAGTCTTGTTGTATTGTATTGAGTCAGTCTTTTCGTACTGAATTAGTTGAGTCTGTCTTGTTGTATCGAGTCAGTCCTGTTGTGTTAGAGTTGGGTGATTGCGGGGGTGTTACCTTGGGCATCACTTGCTTGTTTTGTGTTTGTCTTGTACACTCTTTCTTTTGAGTCTGTTTCTGCCATGAAGCCAATTGTGCCAGCAAATTTGAATGAAACGGTAGTGCTTTTCACCTACTTTTCTGTGCCTTGAAATCATTGCATTGACCTAAGTTTTTCAAAACTTTCCTAACACTGTGATGAAAACAAAAATGAAGGAATTCTTTGGGATTTGTAAAAATTTAATCAATTGAGAGGAAGAGAGGCATGCTAAGCCCTTAATGGATGAGCTCATGTTTGTTAATGTGAGTACCCAGAAGGATCCTGGCTTGATCCAAATGGGTTATGCAATGTCTTTACGAGCGACTAGTCGCGTTCTTAAAAGATTTCAAAAAATGTTTTGTGTGGTTCTGCGAAGACATGCATGGAATCGCTCTCGGGATTGTGCAGCATAGGATCACTCTCAGTCTTAGCCTCAAGACTCGACCCCTTTTGCTTTCAAATCTTGAACTTTGATTTAGAATGTTCAAATGATCAACCAAAACATAAGGCTTGTATGGCTGGATCAGAAACAACCCTTGAACTAGGGGCAAGAAAGTCAGATCAAGAAGATCAAATGTTATCAACGGAAGCTTGCGAAGCTAGATCAGAAATAGCCCTTGAACTAGGGGCAAAAATGTCAAATGTGCTCAAAGATTCAAAATATGGGTCATTTCGCCAACTAATGAAGACTGGCAAGAAAGCCAAATTCGAGCAGCTGAAAAAAGGAAGTTTATTACTGAAGGACAATTGAGTTCCTATCCACAACACTAGGGGCAAATTCAGATCCGATTGGATGGGCTGCTACATCATCAACGAACAGTAGCCATTCTCCTGGATTCAGATGGCTTTGAGATCTCAAAACCGATCAACATAGACAAGTTACACTTTTTTTTATCCTTGAGAGGCTCGCTGGGCCGAAAACCCGGAAGGGCGACCCAGGCAAAAGTTAGAGCATGAAAAAAAACAAAAATGAAGAAAATGAAAAGAAAAAAAGGAAAAGAACAAAAATGAAAAAATGCAAAGAAAGAAAAAGAAAAGAAGAAAAGAAAAAAATGAAAAGAAAAGAAAAACAGAGCTCGCAAGGTTGAAAACCCAGAAGAGCAGCATTGGCAAAAGTTAGAGAGTAAAAGGAGAGTGTTAACACCCGAGTGAACCTCAATCCGGAGCTACGTCAGGCCTGATTCCCATTTTTGGGATACGTAGGCAACTTCATCCTAAAGTCCGGCGCCAATCATTTTCAGCCTACTTGGCTCATCCATGTTGATTGGTTTGTCCTTGTTCAAACTCGGCTATCTTATCCATGTGCAAATTGGCTTGTCTTCGTTCAAATTGGGTTGTCCTGTCCTATTACAAGATTCAGCTACAAGAGAATCAAATTCAGATCTGAGGTTGTGCATCTCAAGAGTAAATTCTATGTTGGTCGAGCAATGGCCATTTACAAAAACAGTTTTTGAGGATTTTAAATGAGGTTGACTAATTCGCTTGAAAATTATTCCATTTTTCCAAAACTGGACCATTTCTTGGACCCAAAAAAGGAAAATTTTCAGTGCTCACAACTTGACTTGCATGATTTCGAATAAAAAAATTGAACAAGAACATTAATCTAACTCTCATGTTAGTCAAAATTGTTTTAGCAGAAAGCCAAAAACAAAAAAATGGCCAAAATGATTAACTAGGGGCACAGTTGAGTCAGGTTTTCTGTCTTTTCCCCGTTGTCAACATACTTTCCAGAAAGGGCACCATACTTGCCGGAAAAGGGCACCATACTTGCCAGAAAAGGGCACCATATTCGCCAGAAAAGGGCACCATATTCGTCAGAAAGGGCATAACTAAAGCTAACAACAAAGGACCGAAAGCTCTCTCATCCTCCAAGCAGTGAGGTATCAAGCTAAGTGCGAGGCACGAATTGGAAATGAAGCTGGATATTCGTTTCCCTCATCTAGGACGATCACACCCAAATTGGCATCTGACCCAGAATGGGGACGTAGAAAATGCAATGTGTGAGACCAATCAATTGTATGCCTGGCCGGTGGGACATGCTGTAATTCACCTTGATCAGGCTAAGGCAGGGGCATCGTCAACCGATGTGAGTTGCATATTTGCTCCAATTACATCACAACCCCTCTGTGGGAAAGCTCACTGTTGTGAGCGAAAGAAAGAGAATCTAGTAGAATACTAGGGACAAGAGCCCACAACTTCCTATTTATCCATCAACCACCTCGAGGAAGGATAAAAAATAAGAGAGATTGAAGAATAGAGAGATGTGCGTTGAGAGAAAAAAGTGAGAAAAGGGCTTTTTCAGAAAACTAGAGATTGAGTGCCAAAGTGATGTGAGAATCACAAATAAGAAAGGGTGGGAAACAATACCCGGAGAAGTTGTGGGCTCCCCGTGAACTGAAAGGTCTCTCGCCATTGGAACACATTCGAGTGTTGTGTTTGTTGTTTTTGTTTGTCTTGATTCTTGTTTTGAGTCGTTTTGAGTGTCAATAGATGTGTTTAGGTTGTTTTACCTTTGTTTTCCTTTGTTGAGTCGTTTTGACGGTAGTTAGTCATAGGCTCAATACCCGATTAAGAACTCATTTCTGAATTTCAATTTCAAAAAAATAAATCGTTTTGTGCTTAGTGCTGTGCCGTTCTCAACATATGTGCAAAACAGGATTTGTTCTTTCATAAAACTGCAGGGTTCAACCCAGGTCATGCGAGAACAATAAAACCAAGACCTATCTGAAGCTATCTGGGTTCCAGACTGCAAAGCAAAAGAAAAGAGGGAAAATTTAAAGCATCTTAGTGTGTTTCAACTTCAGCAAATTCCAAGACTACATTCTAGGTGCACATTCTCAGGCCTTGCCTTTCTCTGGAGTATGAGTGTATCTCAACCCCAAGCTTAAGCCTGCTTCAAGTCAGAATGGCAGTCCAAGCAGGACCCGTGGTTTTCACATGCAGATGTTACTCCTCGCCAATATGAATAGGGTGTGTTCTTTTTGAGTTAAGCACGTTGCAAAGTCCTATGAGAGGTAAATTGGAGGCACCAAAGTACATGTTTGATGCTCTTTTATTGCATAGAATGTGCCCTTTCATATACACTTCTGGTGCATGCATGCCGCGCATCGTTTATGATTCTTGCATAGAATATGCTTTCAATGTTGCATAGAATATGCATGTCTCTTGCATAGAATATGCTTTCAGTATTGCATAGAATATGCTCTTGTTTCATGCATAGAATATGCTTTCAGTGTTGTTGCATAGAATATGCTTGTTTCATGCATAGAACATGCTTTCAATCAACATCATGCATCTATCGCACAATAAATCTCATTCAGTGCATCTATTTCACAATTTCATATCACTCGCACTGTCTTGTGCACCTTGTGGTTGTGTGCCACTCGCACTGTCTTGTGCACCTTGTGGTTGTGTGCCACTCGCACTCTCTTGTGCACTTTGTGGTTGTGTGCCACTCCCACTGTCTTGTGCACCTTGTGGTTGTGTGCCACTCGCATTGTCTTATACACTTTGGGTGTGTTTGATTGGGGGGATAAGGGGGGGGGGGGGACTATCCACTATTTGGACTCCATGTCCGGCCTCCCTTCTTATCCGTCGTTCGATTTTTTTTTAGTCCGCCGGACTCCATGTCCCCCATATGGGGGACTATCCTGTCCTGGGGGGGGGGGGGGGTTGTTTTGGGGGGACTAATCACTGTTTGGATTAGATGTGAAAATGACAATTTTGACCCTCTACTATTTAATTATGTATTATATTTAATAAAGTTTAAATGTCTTAATTTTAAAATAAAATAATTTTATTTAACTTTTTATTAATGTTTTATTTATTTAATTTTTTAAAATAATTTTTTATAGATATTTTATTGATGTTTTATTTTAAAATTTTGTTTATGTTTTATTTAATTTCATTATTTAAATTTAATAGATGTTTTAATAGATGTTTTATTTAAACAATTAAATGTTTAATTTCAACAATAAATAATTTCATTTATTTAAATTATGTTTTATTTAAACATTTAAACATCTGTACATCAACATGTTTATTAAATTATTTCAACATTTGTACATCAACATGTATATTTATTTAACATCTATTAAATTATGTTTTAATACATCAACATTTGATTACATCAACATTTGTTAATTGTTAATTCCATCAACATTTGTTAATTGTTTAAACATAATCTGTACATCAACATTTATTTAATTGTTAATTGTTAATTGTTTAAACATAATCTGTACATCAAAATAATTTCAATGTTAATTGTTTAAATAAAAATTTAAACATTTAACCATTAGTATGTTTAATGTTTACTAAAAAATTTTATTTGTTTAAATAAAAATAATCTGTACCAGTCAAATTTTTTTATCAATATTAGTATGTTTAAATATCTTTAAACAAAATTTAACCATTAGTATGTTTAATGGTTACTAAAAATAATTAAAATATTAAAGATATGTTTAATATTGCTATTACTTAGTAAACAATTGAAAAAGGGTAAAATAGTCTTTTGTTCATTTATCCTATCCAGTCCGTCCAACCAAACGTTGGATTCACTGAAAATAGTCCTATCCAGACATCTAATCCCATGAAAAAACAAACACAGGATACATATCCAATCCAACCAAATAGTCCGGGGGATTCACAGTCCCAGGACTCAAGTCCGATGGATTCTAATCCCCTCTTTTCCAGTCCGTCCAATCAAACACACCCTTTGTGGTTGTGTGCCACTCACACTGTCTCGTGCACTTACACTTTGTATCACATTCGCACTCTCTTGTGCACCCTCCTGGTCTGGGAGACCTTAAAATCCTGCATTTACACTCGCGCTTTCTTGCGCATTGCACTTTCTTGTGCAGTTTACACTCGCGCTTTCTTGCACATTGCACTTTTTTGTGCAGTTTACACTTGCTCTTTCTTGCGCATCGCACTTTTTTGTGCAGTTTACAATCGCGCTTTCTTGTGCATTGCACTTTCTTGTGAAATTTACACACGTGCTTTCTTGCGCATCGCACTTTTTTGTGCAGTTTACACTCACGCTTTCTTGCGCATCACACTTTCTTGTGCAGTTTACAATCGCGCTTTCTTGCGCATCGCACTTTTTTTGTGCAGTTTACACTCGTGCTTTCTTGTGCATCGCATTTTTTTGTGCAGTTTACACTCGCGCTTTCTTGCGCATCGCACTTTTTTGTGCAGTTTACACTCGCGCTTTCTTGCGCCTCGCACTTTCTTGTGCAATTTTACACTCGCGCTTTCTTGCGCATCGCACTTTCTTGTGCATTTCATTACATGCTCTTATCTTGCATAGAATGCTCGTATCTTTTGCATAGAACTTGCTTGCTCTATTTTGCGCACCTTACTTGCACTTGTTTGTGCATTGCGTTGCGCTGTTTTGCGCACCTTGCATCGCATTGTTTTGTGCACCCTGTATCGCACTATCTTGTGCACCTTCACTCGCACTGTCTTGTGCGCTTGCATCGCGTTATCCTGCGTATTCACCTTGCATCGCATTGTCTAGTGCATACTCGCATCGCACTGTCTTGTGCACCTGTACAGCACTGTTTTGTGTATTCACCCTCACTCGCACTGTCTTGTGCACAATATATTTTTGTATCATTCGCACTGTCTTGTGCATTGCAATTCAATCGTGCTATCTTGCGCATCTCATTGTCTTGTGCACCTGTATAGCACTATTTTGTGCATTCACTCTGCATCGCACTGTCTTGTGTATTCATCTGGTCTAGGAGACCTTAAATCCTTTGAAGGTGCAAGTCCTTTGGTGTTTGTCGTGCCCCGAACGACTTCTAACGGTCTGGTATAGCCACCTGCTTGTGTTTGCGGTGAGTTCCTAGGAGATCAACTGAGACGGTGGAAACTAGAGTTCGAATGGCTGATGCCTAGAATGCAAAGGTTCGGAATTTTTGAGACTAAAGTCTAGTTTAAATACCCAGGGGTGTATCCTCGGCTTGAAATCTGTATGGTAGCCCCATAGGTTGAAGTAGTGTGTATGCGCCTCAATTTTGAATACTGAACCAACCTAGTCTGTCACCCTGTTGGAGAATAGGGAAAGCTGCGACCATAGCCAGGGAGAAAAGTAGTGCCTGCGGTTTGGAAGCACAATCAAAAGGGGAAGATCCCCAGCAACATAAGGTCAGTCATCGCCGATTACCCCTGTAAGGTACTTTCACTTCCTAGCTGCTACATCATTTATTACGTCTATTGCATTGTATATAGCATCTGTCGCATGCATCTACTGCATTATCTATTTTATCGCCTGCATCTTTTCCATATTAAGCTTAGTTTGGCATGTGCCCATACTTTTTACATTAAAGCATGGTTCTGTGATATTGTGTACGCGCTTATTCCACTAAGAGAATTGTGGTTTGAGGGTTTCGGCACCTTTTCTATGTTAGACGTGGTTTGTTTTGTGTCCATGCCTTTTCTAAGTAAAACGTAATTTGGCCGCGCGCCTTATTCACTACATCCATTGTATCGTACTTTGTTTTGTTGCATTCAGCATTTAGGATCATGATCTTTCCTCAGCAGATCATTCCTCACTTATATCATCCCACCCAATTACTTGTATTCTTTCTCTGAAACACACAGTTCTGCATGTGCACACGCCTATTCCACAAAGAGAATTGTGGTTTGAGGATTCTGGCACCTTTTCTGTGTTAAACATAGTTTGATGTTGCATCTCCATCCCTTTATGATATTTGTGTGGTTTTGCACTGCTTGTGGTTCGATGATTCAATTACATTGCATGTCATTTGCATTGTTTCGTTACATTGTATATCATTTACATTGTTTTGTTATATTGTGTATCATTTTGCATCCTGCCCCTGAACTACGTTGATTTGATTCCTTGCAAAGGCATACGTAGGTAGCCTGCGGGCGCAACCATTTGTTTCTGCATCTATATTTTCTTTGTTTGTCCAAGTGTTCGGCCTTGTCAAAAATGGGTCGTCTCCGGGCTTTGACATTCACTCACGTCATTTCATGACTGTGAGCTCTGTCAAAGAGGAGCAACTGTAGACACCCCATTTTTGACCGCCTTTAAGACTTGGGCGCCACTGATTGTTTACTTGGTGATGAAAGTTGTGCAGTGCAAAGGTTCAATTTCTTCAGCAAGAGGAGCTTCAAATCCCAACCTCACACCCCATTTGAGGACCAAAACCATTTTGACTAAAATGTTTTTTTTAAACCTTAAAACCCTCTCTTTCAAAATAGTTTTTGAAAAGTTCCTACGATGTTCCGAGGCTCGCATTTCATTAAATGTTGCGCTTTTCGGTAAACCGAGCAAGGACAAAGTGGAAATAAATGAAAGAGAGGTGAACTCTTTGAAAAATCTTTCAAAACACCTGTAGACACCCCATTTTTGACCGTCCTCAAGACTTGGATGTTCTTGCAGGTACATCCGGTGACAAGTTTGATTGCTCGTCGAGTACTCGAATTTCGCAGCGGAACGTCATAGGTTTGAGCTTTCCAAACCCTATATCCTTTTTGCCCCATTTTTGGACCATGCTTTGGTCGCTCTAGCATGCTTCTCTTGGTGCACTGCCAGCCATGAAATGGGACTGTTGGCCATGCACTTTGGCTTGCCGGCCATTGATGAGCCCTGCCGGCTATCAATGAGCCCCTGTCGGCCATCACTGATGGCCGGCCGGCTACCAGTGCATCAGTAGATATTTTTCTAATATTTTTGACAGCTATTTGCACAGATTGACCCATCTGCTTGCACGTGGATGGCTAGATTTCTTTCAAGGCTTCTTGTATCCTCTATATATAGGAGCCATCCTCTTGCATGTGAGGGGTTACAAAAATTTTGTGAGCAAAGTTTCTCTATCTCTCTCTAGAATCCTCTCTCTCTTGATTTTGTGCTTGAAAGGGGAAATTCTCTACACATTTGTTCTGAGAACCTTGACCAAACACCCTCACCTTGGAGCTGAGGTTCTTTAAGGCTTGGTTTGAGGTCTTAAGCTTGGTTTTGGCTCAGAATTTCAGCTGTACTTCAAGGATAAGGACTTGTCCCTTTTAAGCTTTGTTTTGGTTACGTGTTTGGCCATCTTTTCACAATACTTTGAGGCTGGTTTTAACCTCTAAAAAACTATATTTTTAAGGTTTTAAAATCATGGTTTGAGCCTTATTTAGTTAGGGGGTGGTTTCCTCCCTTGGCTCTTTGGCTTGTTAAGCATTTTGAGCCACCTTTCAAAGCTTTTGAAACACCATTTTCTTGGCCTTTTAACCACTGAATTCCAGGGAAATTTCAGTGGTAGAATGTTGATTTTGAGGTCCAAAATAGGAGGGGGTGGCCTCCCCTCCTTGTATCTTGTTTGCATGTGTTGATGGCCTAACATATGTACATGTATTTCTACCTTTTTGTAGCTTAGTTCAAGCATGTTTTTGGCTTTTTTTTGACATGCTTCAACTCTGTTTTTGGCTGGTTGGGTCACTTCTTGCTTGCTTTTTGCACTTGTAGTGTAATTATGCTTACTAGCCTAACATGCCTAATGAGTTAGCTCATCATTCTAGCTTGTGTTAGCTTGACTCTAGCATATTTTTGCTAATGGTTTGGCATGCTTTAACTCTGTGTTGAGTGGTCTTGGTCATATGACACATGTTTTGTATGGTTGTAATGTAAAGGCCTCACTCGCTTTGTGTTTCAAGGCCTCTAACATGCTTTGCTTGTGTTGTTTGCATGGTATAGCATCATTTAGCATGTGATTTCAATGCATATACCTCTGTCACACTCTCAACGTTTTCACTCTTTTATTGCTTTTGAGAGTTGTGCCTTATGCCTTGCTTGCGAGCCAACATGTGTGCATGACTTTCTTGTCTTTTGTGCCTAAATTTTAGCATGATTTAGCTACTAATTTTGCATGTTTTAGCTCTGTCTAGAGCTGGTTTGGTCATTTAAGCTTGATGATGCATACTTCTAGTGTAGTGCTCTTCACTAGTTTCAATGCTTTTGGCCCTTAACATGTTGTGCATGTATTGCTTGCATGTTTTAGCATTATTTGTCATGCCATTTTAGCACTAAAATTCTACAACCTCCCTCATTTCTTCATTCTTAATTTGCTTTGAGGGTTGGTTAGCCTTAGGGTTGTGTTTAAGCTTGAGATAGAGCTTGTGCTCAATAGCTTTAACTCTCTTTTGAGGGTTCCTCCTAGCCAAAGGCATGAGCTCTCTCATGTCTTAAGTCATCCATTGGTTAACCCCTCTCTCATTAGAGGACAATCATCTTGGACAAATTAACTCAAGAATGGCTCGGTAATGTAAAATGTGTAAACAAGAATTGAGCAAAGTAAAACTTGTGCAAGATAAGCATTTGTGTTGCATTGCATGTGTTTGGATCGGACGTTAATCCAAACACAAGAAATGCGAGACGTTTCATACTCATAGTGATGAAACGTGTCACGTTTCTTGGTCTCCGTTACCTTTGATCATCCATGATAAGGTAGTGGACTTGAGTCTTTGTTTTGTGCATTTATTGAAAGTGTACAAGTTGGATCCTTGGCCATCATGCATAAAAAATGCTTGGTTGGTGGTTTTGGATCCAATAGCCCCCCTCCTTTGATGTTTTAAGGTGATGAGGAAAGGGTGCAGTACAAACATGTCCTAGAAAAACCCTCTATTTTCCTCTGTGTATGCTCTGTTGCAGTTTGGTGAATCAACACACCAGTGGCCGACAGTGGCTTACCCTTGGCCGACAGAGGCACACTTTTGGCCGGCAGATGGCCGACAGCAAGCACTTATGGCCGGTAGGCCACTGGTGCACTCCCCAACAGTGATTTGGTAAAATGGTGCATAGAGTTATTGGAGTAACCTTGCAAACAGAGCCTCTCAAGAGCAAACCGGAAGGCTTTTCAGGGCGAAAACCGAATGCATGCATGTTCAACTTCTTCAAGCAGAGCTGAGGCAGTGTTGTTTAATGCTTTACTTGTTAGTTAGCATAGTTTTGTAATTTAATTAACTAGTTTGCTAATTAGTTAAGTATTGTAATAATTAGTAAGTAGTTTGCTAGTTATTTGTTTTGTTGTGTAATAATCAGTCTAATCAGTTTAATTAGATTAGTTAGCTTAGCTTAGCTTATTCATTCGGACCCTCCTTCGCGAGGGCATATTGTTGTAATAAGTGTGCGTGCGTGTGTCCATGTCTTCCAACCCCACGTCTTTCTCCCTTTTATTTAACCGCTTTCGTTGGTTAGATTAGGGTATATTTTGATTAGCATACCTTATGCTCGCATGTTTGCATCATTCATTTGTCTTGCATGCACTGGGCTCGGCGCATCATTCAAACTGTGTCGTATTTCAATATACTTATTTGAATACATGTTTCAAATCATGTTATCAAATTGTTGCATTCATATGCCATCTTAGATAGTCGAGCCTATTAATTGCATAATTGCATTATTGCATGTGTTGCATTAGGCATCTAGCATAGTTAGGATCATGCATGATTTCTAACTAGCTTTTGTTTTGGGTCGGAGTACATTGTAAGTTTTACGCTTTAGCATACTTGCATAAGTGTAAGTGTTACCATGTTTCGCATGCTTGCCATGAGGCTATGTGCTTAAATGCTTAACTACATGAATGCCTGTGGATGAAGGCTTTGTTGCTTGAATTAGAACAATTCGATAAATGTGAGTTTTAAGCCCACTTTGCGAAGTGGCAAATCATGTTTTAAGCCCACTTGAGGGTGGTAAATCCACGCTTTAGCCCACTTGAGGGTGGCATTTTCAAACCATTTTTGAAACAAACATGAGTTGATTTGTTCGAATTCTTGCGATTTTAGTCTATACTTGCTTGTGTGCGTCACATAGTAAAGTTAGATTAATAAACGGAATAAGAACACATGTGTTTATAAAACAACATATCATGTTAGTAGAGGCCGATCCTTTGATCGGGCGAGCGGGGGTGCTCATTTCAGGACCTTCCCCTCTTGTACCCAAGTTCCCAAGCCGAGGTAACTTTGGTGATGACGGACACGTGGCCTTTGGCACGAGTCAGGGTTTCCTAAATTTCCCAAAAATAAAATATTTAGGTGGCGACTCTGTAATCTGGCAAAGTAGTCCAGTTTTGGCATTATTTGATTCAAAATATGATTTTCCAAAATGACTTGCCGGATTGGACTCTTTGGTGTTTATCAGTCTCACATTGCACTTTGTGAGATTAGATTCAGAACCGTGACAGGAGTCCGAACTGTAGAGGCCCAATCCGCGCCTCTCCGAAAGGTGGGGGCGTGAAGGAAGTCGAGTCTACAACACCTTATTTAGGGGTTTGGAGTTAAAGAAAAGAGGAGAGGAGAGAAGAAACCAAGTTGGAGAAGAAGTTGGGCATGAACCGTTAAGAGAGAGTCGAGCAGCCCTCACTAAATCGGGCCTATCCATTTGTACACATGGATTCAGCTATAAGGCCACCATTGTTGGAAAGTGGACTTATGGGGCTTTATGTTACATTTAAGAATCTCCTCAAGCCGAGGCCAGATGAGGGAGATATGGCTGGTTGAAGTTGGGCATCATTCCGGTTGGATCGAAACTGAGCAGTCTTCACTAAAAGAGGCATATCTTTTTTCATACTTGGAATTTTGATATGAGGATGCCACCATTGGAAATAAGACTTCAAGGGCTTCAATTTAGGCTCAAGAATGACCTACAAAGAAGTCCAGATGAAGGAGATATGCCCATTTGAAATTGGACCTGGAGAGCAGATTTTTCTGCCGGCCACTGGTGAAGAGTGCCGGCCATTGATGATGCAATGCCGGCCACAAATGAACCTATGATGGCCGGCCAGCCACTGATGTCAAAACTCAGAGTTTTTGCAGATATTTACCTCCAGCTGTTCCTATATTGCTCCAGCTGTCCTGTATTCAGATATTTTGACTTGAGGCTTGTATATTGCTATATATAGAGGTCATATCTCTCATATTAGAAAGTTAGCAAGTTTGGGAGACTCTCTCTCTAAAATCTCTCTCTCTCTCCTCTCTCTCTCTCTCTCTCTCTATAATCCTCTCTCTCTAGATTTCCCTCTCTCTTGCCCTTTTGTGCATACAAGTAGAGAAACACTTCTAGTTTGCCTAGACATCCTTGATTAAACTTGACCACCATTGGGCTGAGATTCCTTGGGACCTTCGTTGAGCTTTAGAAGGTGATTTTAGCTTGATTTGGTGCCTCATTTGTGCCTAAAGTGTGCTTGGCTTCAAGAGGTATAAGACTTACCTTTAAAACTTGTTTTGCATAACTTGTTTCACCATCTTTTTGTATTGTTTTTGGCCTGGTTTTCAACTATAAAAACCTCTGTTTTTCAGTCCTAAAAATGGTGGTTTGAGCCTTTGTGAGTTAGGGGGTTGTCCCCCCCTTTTGGCTTTTTGGCTTGTGAAGCTTTTTGTGCCATCTTTCATCACCTTTCAAGCCAACTCATTTGGCCTTTTAACCACTGAAACTTAGAGGTTTTTCAGTGGTAAAAACTTTATTTTGAGGTCCAAAAAATGGAGGGGTTGGCCTCCCCTCCTTGTGTCTCTCTTCCATGCCTAGTTAGCATTGCATAATAGCATTTTTTTTTTTTTTGGCTTGTGTTAGCTTATTTCAAGCATGATTTAGGCTCTGTTTTGGCATGTTTTAACTCTATTTTTGGTTGGTTGGTTGGTACACCTGTGCTTGCTGCTTTTGTACTTATAATGCAATTGTGTTTACTAGTCTAGCATGCCTAATGAGTTAGCCTATTTTTCTAGCTTGTATTAGCTTAACTCCAGCTTGTTTTAGCTACTATTTTTACCTAATTTAACTCTGTTTTGGGTCGGTTAAGTCCTTCGAGGCTTGTTTTGCATGGCTATAGTGTAACGCTCTTCACTAGCTTAATGAGTTAGACTTTTAAACATGTTGTGCATGAGTTGCTTTTATGTTGTAGCATCATTTTGCATGTAATTTAAGTGTATATAGCTCTGTCACACTCTCACTTATTTCACTCTTTCATTGCTTTCGAGAGTTGTGCCTTGTGTCTTACTTGTGAGCCAACATGTGAGCATTTTTTTTCTTGCCTTTTATGCTTCTATCTCAGCATGTTTTAGCCACTGTTTTGGCATGTTTAAGCTCTGTCTAGAGATGGTTTGGTCATTGGAGCTTGGTATTGCATGTCTCTAGTGTAGTGTTCTTCACTAGTTTAATGCTTTTGGCTTTTGAGCATGTCTTGCATGTGTTGCTTGCATGATTTAATGTCTTTTGCATGCCATTTTAGCACTGAAAAGTTTGCAACCTCCCTCATTTCTTCATTTTTCCATTTGTTTTGAGGGTTGGTTAACCTTATGATTGTGTTTAAGCTTGAGATAGAGCTTGTGCTCAATGGCTTTAACCCTCTTTTGAGGGTTTCTCCTAGCCAAAGGCATGATCTCTCTCATGTCTTAAATCATCCTTTGGTTGACCCCTCTCTCATTAGAGGACAATCACCTTGGACTTAATTGACTAAAGAATGACTTGGCAATGCTAAAATGAGTAAACAAAATTGAATCAAGTAAAACATGACCAAGATAAGCATGTTGTGTTTGCATTGCATGTGTTCAATCGGACGTTATATTGAACACGAGGTAGATTGGTCCATTTTATACTCAAAGTGATGAAATGAGCCAATCTCCTTTGTCTCCATCACCCTTGATCATGCATGATAGGGTGGTGGTCCTTTGTGTTTTATTTGTGCATTTATTGAAAGTGTACAACTTGGATCTTTGGCCATCATGCATTGAAAATGCTTGATTAGTGGATTTGGATCTAAGAGTGCCACTCCTTTGATGTTTCGAGATGATAAGGAGGGGCACAGTACAAACATATCCTTGGAAAACCCTCCATTTTCCTCTGTTTGTGCTCTATTACAGTGTGGTGATTTAGTACACCAGTGGCCCGCAATGGCTCACTGATGACCGGCAGTGGCTTCATCCTTGGCCGGCATAGTACACTTTTGGCCGGCAGATGGCCGGCAGCAAGAACTCATGGCCGGCAGGCCATTGGTGCATTCCTCAGCAGTGAATTGGTAAGGTGGAGCAGAAAGTTCTTGGAGTAACCTTGCAAACAGAGCCTCTCAAGAGCAAACCGGAAGGCTTTTCGGAGCGAAAACCGAGTGCATGCATCTTCTACTTCCCGGAGCAGAGTAGTAGCAGCATAGTTTAATATGTTAATTACTTAGTTAATTTGCATTGATTGTTGTAATAATTAAGTAGCTTTACCTTAGCTATTTCTTTATGTTGTGTTGTAATAATTAGTAATTAGTTTACTAGTTATTCAATTGGTTTGTAATAATTAGTTTAATTAGATTAGTTAGATTAGTTTAGCTTATTCATTTGGACCCTCGTTCGCGAGGGCATAGTGTTGTAATAAGCGTGCGTGTGTGTGTTTATGTCTTCCAACCCCGCATCTTTCTCCCTTTTATTTAATCGCTTTCGGTGGTTTGATTATGGCATATTTTGATTAGCATACCTTATGCTTGCATGTTTGCATCATTCATTTGTGTTGCATGCACCGGGCTCGGCGCATCATTCAAACTGCATTGTATTTCAATACTTATTTGAATACGTGTTTCAAAGCATGTTATCAAATTGTTGCATTCATATGCCATCTTAGATAGCCGAGCCTGTTTAATTGCATGTGTTGCATTAGGCATCTTAACATAGCTAGGATTATGCATTGATTTCTAACTAGCTTTTGTTTTGGCTCGGAGTACACTGTAAGTTTTGCGCTTTAGCATACTTTCATGAGTGTGAGTGTTGCCATGATCGCATGCTTGCCATGAGGCTATTTGCTTACTTGCTTAACTGTATGAATGCCTGCGGATGAAGTCTTTGTTGCTTGAATTGGAACAATTCGACAATTGTGTGTTTTAAGCCCACTTTGCGAAGTGGCAAATCATCATGTTTTTAAGCCCACTTGAGGGTGGCAAATCCGCGTATTAGCTCACTTGAGGGTGACACTTTCAAACCATTTTTGAAAACAAACATGAGTTGATTTGTTCCAATTTTTGCGATTTAGTCTATACTTGCTTGTGTGCGTCACACAGTAAAGTTAGCTAATAATCAGAACAAGAACACATGTGTTTATTAAACAACATATCATGCCTAGTAGAGGCCGATCCTTTGATCGGGCGAGCGGGGGTGCTCATTTCATGACCTTCCCCTCTCGTACCCAAGTTCCCGAGCCGAGACAACTTTGGTGATGACAGACACGTGGCCTCTGGCACAAGTCAGGGTTTCCTAAATTTTCCAAAAATAAAATGTTTAAGTGGCGACTCTGTAATCTGGCAAAGTAGTCCAGTTTTGGCATTATTTGATTCAAAATCGATTTTCCAAAACGATTTGCCGGATTGGACTCTTTGGTGTTTATCAGTTTCACATTGCACTTTGTGAAATTAGATTCAGAACCGTAACAGGAGTCCGAACTGTAGGACCAATTCGAGCTCTCCGAAAGGTGGCACGAAGAAAGTCGAGTCCACACTATCTGTCACGCCCCAAATCCGCCCCTAAAAATTTGGGCATGACCCATTCGAAATGGACACCAAACCTAATAAATATTATCTATGGGGCCTGAACGGAAGCATTTAATATCATATAATAGTATAAAATAATATCCATTGAGCTACCACTACTATGCCAGGATCACAGACAGAACATAATGCAGATAAATATACATTGACGTATATCTGGAGATAGCTAAATACATATACATATACATCAAGCTTAATAAACACTTAGGGTACAAATTAAAACTTAGCAAAACTCCATAACTTGAACGGTCAACACCTAAGAATCTAGATACTCAAGGCTTGGCAACTGGTAACGGAAGCCACAGGTTAAGGTTGACCCCCAGGTTGAGTGCCTACAGAAACAGACATAAAATAAAGTGAGTCAAGCTCAGTGAATAATAGTAAGTAAATCATGTAATATTCAACTCAAACAATAAAGTATATAACTGTAGAAGTATATGGTTAACTACATTCTGAAAAGATGTCTCAAACACACATGGGTCTAGTTTCCGTAACAGAGCAGCTTATCAGCCCAGAAATAACAGAATAGCCTTTCGGCCCAGAACAGCCTTGCGGCCCAGAACATACTACTATGTACGTATATCTTTTCAACATTTCATTCTCATTGAGTTCCAATCAACACATATGCTAATATTGTAACTGACGGAAATCAGAATGTCATTAACGAACATTATGTCACAAAACATACATTGAATCAAACAGAAGTTAATATTCATGTTATGCATAGCACAACCGGAACAGTAATAGAAATAACATCAGTTTTCTTAAAATACCGTTCTGCTTAATAAGGACAGAATGACCCACATTCTAACGTGAGTCTCGTAATAATGTTAAACATTTACATGCGTATCATAGATTCTCAACGACTTCGGGTCCATGTGTAACACAATGGAATATTCTTAGTTTCATACAGATATTTGGTTTAAAGATAACATAATTCCGTTTATTCATTAAGAATTGCTTATAGATAATAGAGAATTATTATTCATCATCGACAGAACAGGGTCATTTCAAAGTCATACCGATGTATGCCGACCTTTCAACGTTCACATTGACTTTCAACCATCATAAATGTTTGTGTAACATGTTCGTGTAACACTTACAAGAAACAGAGCGTTAGTGATAATAATTATCGATGCTAAATAAAATGTATATCTTTGTACTATTACTCACAGAGCATTGGTGAAGCATTGGTCCTCCCGAAGCGTGTCCTATACACACATGAAGTCGCACATTAATTCTTTAAATCATTTCCCCTATTTCCTTTCTCAATTTAACATGATTTACAATGCCCATAACAAGGTTCATTCGTAAATTTGAACATTATTTCGAAACATCTCAGAAATCCAATTAAACTTGTACGTGTACAATTCAACCCACTAATTCCATGATTCTATTTTTAATTTGGGCAAACTCATTATTTATCATCACCAATTAATCTAGGGTTCCTAGACAAATTGAGAAATTTCAAGAAACTTTAAACTTCTTCACCCATTACTCTTTCTTCCAATTACCCTTTGATTAAACATCCTAGGATCATAATTTATAATCGAAACACAACAAGAAAGCCTCAAACTCTTCAAACCCGAAATCCCTAAATGTCTACAAAATAACTCTATATGCTCAAAATAGAGGTTTTGCATTTATATACTCTTAAATATCACCAATCTATTTATAATGAAAGCATTGAAGTAGAACTAAGACCCCTACCTCAAGAATCAAGCAAAAGAACGAAGATTGATGAGAATCCTTCGCAAATCCAAGTTCCAATCGGTTGAAAACGTTAATCTTCTCTTATTCTCCATTCTTGATGCAAGAATCATGGTGGATTGTTGATAAATGTGGAGGAAAATCAAAGGTTTTGGGCTAGGGTTTCGGACCTATGCAAGAGGGAAGAAGAAGGGAAAAGAAAAATGGAAGAAATGATCTCAAAACCGTTTTTTAAAGCTGCTGTCCGTAATTTCCGCTCGAGCGGACTTATTTCCGCTCGAGCGGACCTGCCCTCAGCACAGATTTCGAAACTTCAAACATGCGTAACTCTCCCATCCACACTCCGTTTTAGGTCGTTCTTGTGTCCAAATTGAAGCCCCGAAAATAAGCTTTCCAACGATTCGAACCTCACATCCAAAATCAAAGTGTGGAAAAAGAAAAGGACAAATGAGTGACGGTTGGTCGCAAACAAATTATTCAAAATAAAGTTTTTGATCCAATCTTACTCTACCATCATATTATCATCTCAATTAATATCCCAAAATAAGGTAAGAACATTTCAAATACACTAAGAAGAACATCAAAATGAATCCACATGCTTCAGAATCAAACTTACCCAGGCGACCCGCTCGAGCGCCCAACCTTGCGCTTGAGCGCGCAGACCAACAAAGTCGTCCGCTCGAGCGTAAACTCCCCCGCTCGAGCGGAGAACCACAACTCCCAGAATCTCAGGCCATCTGAAAAATTGCTGGAAACCCCAAAAGTCCACTCGAGCGGCCACTCCTCCGCTCGAGCGGAGGAAAGGATTTCTGGGTCGTTACATCCTTCCCTCCTTACAAAAATTTCGTCCTCGAAATTTGAGAAAACCAAATAGAAAATAGGTCAAACATATACAGAAACACACCTTGTAATGTTCCAAAACTAGATCCACACTTGGGATAGAAAAGGATCACAAATACTTTCGATCAACATATACGCATCAAAATTTCAACGGCCAAGGAACAACACTAACCAATTATAATCCCAAGGCCCATAACAACTTCTCAATTTCAAAGACAATTCACATTATACGGTCCATCACCAAAATTCAATTGCACTTCAATTAGTGGCATCACCAACTCTTTGTTTCATTGACACTAAAAACATAGAATAGTGAGGACCATCATACAATTACCCCTTAAAGACACTCACATAGAGGCTCCTACTCAACTTCAAGAGAGGTCAATCAAAAGCTCAACATACCTTAAACTTTAAAATCTATACACCCTTTTCACTTTCTCATTTACTTCTTTTCTTTTCAATCCTTATTTCTTTCTAGGCGTAAGAAGACTTGGATATATATATAGATGGTCATACCTAAAACATATGGGATACAATCCAATCGTTTAAGTATTCCAAAATGGAAATCTCGTAAACATACTTAAGATTACATAAGAATTATGCTGGTCACAGATACATAATCAATTTCAGATAATTAACCCTTTAAGGTTTCAAATTTCTTATTCAATTATGCGAAATGAGTTCCCACAACATGCATTAAGTTCACTCGTAATGAAAGTACCCTCCACAAAGTCTCTAACTAAGTCAGCCCATCTGTAATAGTTCCATACATAATTTTAATTAGAGAGTACATGTTCGAACTTATCTTCTAATGCAGTTTACTTGGTGGTCCCTGACCATTACGTAGTTCCCAAGTAACTTAATTACATGGTTAGACTTAAATCCGATTATGCATCATTGGATCAGATTTCAGAACTTACCAAATAAGGTTCTGCCTAAGAGGTACCACAACTTCCATTTACGAAAATATACTAAGATCATAGCATTACATAGGTTTTAAATCACATTCTCTACTTCTTGACGAAATCTGAATGGTGGGAAGAAAAATCCCCATTATAGACACCTGATCATGCCGTCATATTGAATTCAACATCATACTTGACTAATCATTCATAATCGTAAGGTATAACATTTTCCTTTACTAGCGCTTTTCTTGTTATAGCACAAATTCATTTGGTTCCCCTTTCCCTATTCAAACAATTCTTCCGTTTCTCACTGGCAGAGACAACGTCACTCACATGGTTTCGTCTTTACAACTTATAATTATAGTGGATCAACAACGGTCGAGCAGAAAATAGAGACCAATCATTTGGCCCGGTTAGTTAACAAACATAGAGCTTCCAGTTAGTCCTCGTACGTAGATTCTACCAAGTTCATTCATATAATTATAACTCTTATTACGTATATAGTAACCATAAAAAAAAAATCACATCTTTCCAGAGTCTATAAAAGCAACAACTTACGCAATAGTATAACAAAGGAGCAATTTGATTTCGTGACATCCCGGTTCAGAATTCTTAATATTAATTCAATGTGGTAGTCAATCAATTTGTAATCATGTAGTGAATATTGTCCAAAGTTGTCTAAACATGTAAGAGAAGGTAAATGTCCTTAACAAAATGGAATATTTCCATGTCCTTTATTTCCACCAGAATCCACGAGATCGTGCAAAACAGTTCACATCATAACTTCCATATAGGTGATATAGAACAATGTCACAACCTCTAACATTTGCATAGTTAAATAAAATAGTTCACAGAAATGAGTTTCTCAATCTTAAGTCACTTAATATACAAAAACAGAATTTGAATTCCTGCAGTAGCTTAGCTACTTACTGATCATTTAGGTTGACTTCGAAGTAGTCAACAGCTGCCATTTTTCTTTCTTTTTTTTTTTTTTTTTTTACCACCCTTATATATCACAAATCAATAATTTCACAACCAAATCCCAATTACACGTAACCTGAACTCATTCGACACTATCAATCCACATCATGTTATCACATAGCATAAACTGAACAGATAAATAGAAGCATATTCGTACAGATTCTTAGTTATACTTGAATCAGAAACAAAAATCAGAACTTATACTTGATCATAATCCACCCGTACAAGACCGTCGGTGGCAAGAGATATCTTGTAACATACTTATACCACGGTATTTTTTACCCCCGAGCAAGGGCCCTTAATACTTTTACATACATGGATCATCATTCCTTAATTCTTAACATAACGTATCAGAAAATGAAACAGTGCTTGTCATATCATGTCATTATCGTGCACTTAACAGAATAGAATAAGTCACTTCTTACATGGGTCCAACTATTATCCAAAACACAACTTATCAAAATACATATCACAATACCTTTTTAAATCATAGGTCCAAACAATACCATAACAAGAAAGACATCACTATATCATAACTAAATCTTTCATACTTAGTGTTTAAGCAATTTATGACAACTGAAACAGATTCAGATATATGCTCATAATCATATTCATATTTAAATTTTGCATAAGATCATATATGGCTAACTATCAGATCAGGTAGGTCCGAAGACCACAACAGGTAGGTCCAATGACCACAACAGGTAGGTCCGAAGACCACAACAGGTAGGTCTAAAGACCACAAAATTGATACCAATAGCCACGGTATTGTTACCCCCGGGCGAGGGCCATAGGCCGCGGTATTGTTACCCCCGGGCGAGGGCCATAGGAATTAAGGGTGCCACAATTACTTATACCATTTTAACAGATTGGCATGTTGGCCCAGAATTATCAGATTGGCCTTTCAGCCCAGATAGCCTTTCGGCACAGATATATCATAAATATACAAAAGTGTGTATGGACTCAAGAGGTGGCTCGTACGGATTCTAGAGGTGGCTCCCACTAAAGTGTAGCACTTAGTTCCGTACAGCACTTTGCTCCACACCAGAAGTCAATAAGTCTCATCATGTCATATCATAAGCAAAACGAGTATCATAGCGGAACAACCATAATGTCATCAAAATAGGCTTTTCAAAAATCAATCATTTCGTATAATAGACATGAGAGGTATAATAGACATGGCTCATAATCGTTAACGTACACAAATTACTCTTAACGTTGCTATCAGTCTTTTCATATGCACTAAGGATGTCATGCATGAAGCCTAAGTCTTTTCTAGACATCCTACAGCTCAATGGATCCGTGTGTGAGATAGCAACTCGTGCTCTGATACCACCTGTCACGCCCCAAATCCGCCCCTAAAAATTTGGGCATGACCCATTCGAAATGGACACCAAACCTAATAAATATTATCTATGGGGCCTGAACGGAAGCATTTAATATCATATAATAGTATAAAATAATATCCATTGAGCTACCACTACTATGCCAGGATCACAGACAGAACATAATGCAGATAAATATACATTGACGTATATCTGGAGATAGCTAAATACATATACATATACATCAAGCTTAATAAACACTTAGGGTACAAATTAAAACTTAGCAAAACTCCATAACTTGAACGGTCAACACCTAAGAATCTAGATACTCAAGGCTTGGCAACTGGTAACGGAAGCCACAGGTTAAGGTTGACCCCCAGGTTGAGTGCCTACAGAAACAGACATAAAATAAAGTGAGTCAAGCTCAGTGAATAATAGTAAGTAAATCATGTAATATTCAACTCAAACAATAAAGTATATAACTGTAGAAGTATATGGTTAACTACATTCTGAAAAGATGTCTCAAACACACATGGGTCTAGTTTCCGTAACAGAGCAGCTTATCAGCCCAGAAATAACAGAATAGCCTTTCGGCCCAGAACAGCCTTGCGGCCCAGAACATACTACTATGTACGTATATCTTTTCAACATTTCATTCTCATTGAGTTCCAATCAACACATATGCTAATATTGTAACTGACGGAAATCAGAATGTCATTAACGAACATTATGTCACAAAACATACATTGAATCAAACAGAAGTTAATATCATGTTATGCATAGCACAACCGGAACAGTAATAGAAATAACATCAGTTTTCTTAAAATACCGTTCTGCTTAATAAGGACAGAATGACCCACATTCTAACGTGAGTCTCGTAATAATGTTAAACATTTACATGCGTATCATAGATTCTCAACGACTTCGGGTCCATGTGTAACACAATGGAATATTCTTAGTTTCATACAGATATTTGGTTTAAAGATAAACATAATTCCGTTTATTCATTAAGAATTGCTTATAGATAATAGAGAATTATTATTCATCATCGACAGAACAGGGTCATTTCAAAGTCATACCGATGTATGCCGACCTTTCAACGTTCACATTGACTTTCAACCATCATAAATGTTTGTGTAACATGTTCGTGTAACACTTACAAGAACAGAGCGTTAGTGATAATAATTATCGATGCTAAATAAAATGTATATCTTTGTACTATTACTCACAGAGCATTGGTGAAGCATTGGTCCTCCCGAAGCGTGTCCTATACACACATGAAGTCGCACATTAATTCTTTAAATCATTTCCCCTATTTCCTTTCTCAATTTAACATGATTTACAATGCCCATAACAAGGTTCATTCGTAAATTTGAACATTATTTCGAAACATCTCAGAAATCCAATTAAACTTGTACGTGTACAATTCAACCCACTAATTCCATGATTCTATTTTTAATTTGGGCAAACTCATTATTTATCATCACCAATTAATCTAGGGTTCCTAGACAAATTGAGAAATTTCAAGAAACTTTAAACTTCTTCACCCATTACTCTTTCTTCCAATTACCCTTTGATTAAACATCCTAGGATCATAATTTATAATCGAAACACAACAAGAAAGCCTCAAACTCTTCAAACCCGAAATCCCTAAATGTCTACAAAATAACTCTATATGCTCAAAATAGAGGTTTTGCATTTATATACTCTTAAATATCACCAATCTATTTATAATGAAAGCATTGAAGTAGAACTAAGACCCCTACCTCAAGAATCAAACAAAAGAACGAAGATTGATGAGAATCCTTCGCAAATCCAAGTTCCAATCGGTTGAAAACGTTAATCTTCTCTTATTCTCCATTCTTGATGCAAGAATCATGGTGGATTGTTGATAAATGTGGAGGAAAATCAAAGGTTTTGGGCTAGGGTTTCGGACCTATGCAAGAGGGAAGAAGAAGGGAAAAGAAAAATGGAAGAAATGATCTCAAAACCCGTTTTTTAAAGCTGCTGTCCGTAATTTCCGCTCGAGCGGACTTATTTCCGCTCGAGCGGACCTGCCCTCAGCACAGATTTCGAAACTTCAAACATGCGTAACTCTCCCATCCGGACTCCATTTTAGGTCGTTCTTGTGTCCAAATTGAAGCCCCGAAAATAAGCTTTCCAACGATTCGAACCTCACATCCAAAATCAAAGTGTGGAAAAAGAAAAGGACAAATGAGTGACGGTTGGTCGCAAACAAATTATTCAAAATAAAGTTTTTGATCCAATCTTACTCTACCATCATATTATCATCTCAATTAATATCCCAAAATAAGGTAAGAACATTTCAAATACACTAAGAAGAACATCAAAATGAATCCACATGCTTCAGAATCAAACTTACCCAGGCGACCCGCTCGAGCGCCCAACCTTGCGCTCGAGCGCGCAGACCAACAAAGTCGTCCGCTCGAGCGTAAACTCCCCCGCTCGAGCGGAGAACCACAACTCCCAGAATCTCAGGCCATCTGAAAAATTGCTGGAAACCCCAAAAGTCCACTCGAGCGGCCACTCCTCCGCTCGAGCGGAGGAAAGGATTTCTGGGTCGTTACACTATCGTATCCGAAAGGAGCGCAAAAAGCAAGCTACACCTGGCTGCCCTCAAGAAGAACACAAAAGGTTCACTAGTCAATGGACAAAGCTTTGCAGGTCAAAGGGATGGCTCTAGTGAAGAGGCATTGGATGATGACTCCCTCGAAGCAACTGTAATGCAGAGAATGTGTCCCAGATGCAGGTTGAGTTATAAATGGCTGAGAGAGCTCCCAATTGATAGGAAACAGTACTACAAAGATGCTAGAGAGACCGCAGGCTAGCTAACACTTATGGCAGGAGGCCATTTCCAATTGGTTCTAGATAGCAGCCACCTTTGGCTGGGCCTCTAGACACCAGGAATCTGTCAAGAGGTAAAAGACCTCTACATAAGATCAGGCCACATAACTACTACAGGACAGTCAGCCAGCCTAAAAGAAAGCCTGAATTTGGCTCAAGACAAAGCACCAGAGCCAATGATTGGCCTTCAAAGATAGCTTCAAAGACAATTTCAAAGACAAGAGTAGCAAGCCTAACAACCGGAGCAATAGGTACATGGGTACCAGGGGTACCTGAGTGGTTTGTCATGCAAAACAAACCTAAAGTGATGCCTATCCAAGAAAAGGTTTTTGGAGGAAAGAAAAGGATGATCAAGTCCCCTTTGGTAGCCCCAAATAACTAGGTATTACTAAAAACCCAAAGACAAGGGAACTAGATATGGTTCCTATAATCTCCAAGTCTCAGAGAAAGAAAATCCAGCTAAGCTACACTTAGTACCAAAGAGATTTGAAGGAGAATGGAGAAAGTACTTCCTTGGTGCAGTCAAAAGGGTAGATAGGAGAAGGAGAAGGTTCAAAGCCTAGTTCTAAGATCAAAAGGAGTGCCAGCAGAAAACAATTGGCCAAAGTTCATGCTAAACTAAGAGCTAAAGAGAGATCCAGTCTAGTAGGCCTCGAAAAGGCCTTGATGGAGAGTGATGTTGAGACAGATGAAGGAATTGAATTAGGCCAAGAAAAGGTATTGGTTGAAGAGGAAATGTTTGAAGCTTTTATGGCTGAATAGATCTTCATGGTTGAAAAGCCAACAGAGGTAGACCACCAACAAACTGCTTCGAAGGAACCTGCTAGCACTGAGGTACCACAATGCAGTATAGACGATGCTTCTCAAGCATTAGAGTAAACCAATATGGAAGGGGAACAAACACAGCTAGTAATACAATTTGGTTCATTCCCTCCAATGCCAGTTAATATGGTTTATGTGCTGTCTCAAGATTTTCAAGCTGAGGAGGAGAACCAAGACGACCAAGAGGGTGATCCCATTCCAGTTTCCAGTAAGGATTCATAAACCAACATGGTCCAAGATGAATAGAAATGGGCAAAGTACTTGTTGACAATGGGGCATCAGTGAACCTACTTCCATGATCCTCCTTGAAAAAGTTTTGGGAAAAGAAATCCCAAGTTGATCCCAACAAACACTACCATTATTGGTTTTGCTGGAGACAAGCAGATGGCTCAAGGCATTCTGCCTATCAACCTGAGTGTGGGAACCAGAGATTGTATGATAGCATTTTTTGTCATAAACAACAATGCCAAATATAATGTTTTGCTTAGTAAGGATTGGATCCACACAAACAAATGTGTGTTTTCTTCTTTGCATCAAAAGATAATGATAGCACTAGATAGTGGAAAAATAGAGGAGATCAATGCAGATCCGTAGCTTTTTATTGCTTGTGCAAATTTTGCAGAAGCCAAGCTGCACACGGAAGGGGTGGTACCACTTAGTGTACTAAGGAAGTCTGATGTAACAGCCAAAGTAACGGCTGACGAGGAAGTGACACACCTGAAGCATCTAGTACAGGAAAGTGCTAATGAGGAGTTCATCATCAAAGATGCCAATGATGCCTAGTTATAGGCAAAATGATCAAGGCCAAGAAGCCAGACCATTGGCTTTAATCAAATTTTCAACATTGGACATAGAGACAATAGTCCATAAGGTGCAGGAAGAAGAGAAAGAAAATGATCAAGATCAAAAAGCCAGACCATTGGCTTTAATCAAATTTTCAACATTGGACATAGAGACAATAGTCCAGAAGGTGCAGGAAGAAGAGAAAGAAAAGGATCAAGATCAAAAGGCTAGACCTTTGGCTCTTGGTAAGTATTGTGCATTAGACATTGAAACTAAAGTCCAGGAAATACAGGAAGAAAAGGCTTTTGTAGCTTGCTTTTCGTGCTCTTTTTAGATACGATAGCCCTACAGTTTGGACTCCCATGGTTCTGAATCTGATTTCACAAGTAAAATGTGAAATAGATAAACACAAATGAGTCCAAATCTGGCATTTTGGAAAATTGATTTTGAATCAAAAATGCCAAAAATTGACTGCTTTGCCAAATTACAAAGTTGCCATGTAAATATTTTTGAGAAATTTAGGAAACCCGAGACTCATGCCAAATGCTACTTATCTGTCATCACCAAAGTGTCTCGACTCGGGAACTTAGGCATGAGAGGGGAAGGTCATGATTTGAGCACTCCACTCGCCCGATCAAAGATCGGTCTCTACTAATCATGATGTGACTCTTATTTACATTATATGCTCTTGTTCCGATTATTAGGCTAATTTACTATGTGATGCACACAAGTATAGACTAATTTGCAAAAGTTGGAACACTTTGATTTATGTTTGTTTGAAAATTGTTTTGAATATGTACCACTTTAAAAAGTGATTTCATATGCACATTAATCAAATTATCCCAATTTAAGCAATTAGCCTTCATCCATAGGCATTCAAACAGGTATATCACTTAAGCACTTATCCTCGTGGTAATCATGCTTGATATGGCAACACTAGCACTCATGCAATATACTAAAGCCATAAGTGCTCACCTAGTACTCCAAGGCAAGCCAAAAGAAACAAAAGAGTTAGAAAACATGCATGATCCTAACAATGCAAATGACTAATGCAACGCATACAAAGATGCAACTAATAGGTTCGGTCGTCTAATATGTCATGTAAATCACTTTGATAGCATGTGGCAGCGCACGTATTCAAGGAAGTAATAAATGACAATGTTGTTAGAATGATGAACCGAACCCTATGTATGCGAGACAAATAGATGCAAATAATGGAAAATGCTAAAAGAAACATCATGCTCTATGCTATCAATCATAAGCGGATAAATAAAAGGGAGAAAGAAATGCGGGTTGGAAGACATACACATTATTACATTTTTGCCCTCATATAAGAGAGTCCAAATAAATGTCCTGGCTAATTACCAATTTAACTAGCTATTACAAACCAAATGAAATAAATTAACTATACTAGCTAATTATTACAAATGAAGATTAAACTAACTAATTAATTACAACACAAGATGAATTAACTAAGTTATTACAAACTCGAAGGATTTAACTCACTAATTAATTAACTGATTAACTAACAACTATGAATTAAACTAATTAAACTCGAGCGGGGGTTAAAGAACCATGCATGCCAATGCGAACATTCGCCTAGGAACGCCTCTGTTTTGCTGCCAGAACTGTTATGTCTGTAGAAAATGCTTCTATTTTGCCTCTACTTCTGCTCTGTTTTGCAGAAAATGACACTGCCATGCTGAAAAGAGGTAGTCAGCTGGCCAAAAAAAGTGGTCAACCAGATTCAAATGGTGGTCGGCCGGCCATTATTGTTGGTCTTGCCTTGCTGCAGCAGAAAAGGAACAAAGCAGAAACAGGGTGTTTTTAGGGGATGTTTATCCTCTCTGTCTTTCCCTATCATGAAATTGCTCAAAGGAGGGGTAGAATCGATTCACAAATCATCAACGGTTGCAAAGTTATTGCATGATGATCCATGACTCGATTGGACAAAAGCTTAAGGAGGGAAAATAAAAACCTCCTCCATATCATGGAATTGATCAAGGGAAGTGGTTGACATTGATTCTCAAACCATTATCATCACTAACAAGTATGAAATGGCCTAAGACTCAATGGGTTCAATTAACGTCCGATTAAAGCCAAACCAATTTTATTATCTTGTTCCATTTTTACTCCAATTTTATTACCTCTTTCAATTACCTTTCCATTCCTTAGTCATTTTAGTCCAAAATGATAGTTAAGTCCACTAAATGGAGAAGAGTGTCAAACAAGAAGTTGTTTTGGGCATGAGAGAGAGGTAATGCCCTGGTAATGAACCTCCAAAGAGATTAAACCATTTAGCATTGTATGGTCCCTTCCTCAAGCTTAAACAACACTTGGTTGAAACACTTCTCAAAGAAATAAAAAGCCAAGAAAAGAGGGAGAGTGAAGAGATGATTTTGAGTGAAAACAAGTATAGAAAGCATGAAATAAATGCTATCAACTCAAATAGGCTGGTGTTTAATGCCTAAAACACCAAACCTATGAGGACCACTACACTACAAGCATGCTATACAAAGCACAAATGCAAAAAACAACCTAAAATAGTCCTAAAATAGCTCAAAACAATGCTGAAATTCTCAGAGAAAAGCTTGAAAAAGTTAGCTAAAAAATGAGGAAATGAAGCTAGTAAACAAGCATAAGGAGGAGTGACTAACCCCTCCATTTTTGGGACCTCAAAACAACATTTATAGCCCCCTGAAAAATTCTAAAAATCAGTGGTAAAAAGTTGAAAAAAAGTTGAGAAAGAAATGGGAAACACAAGGAAAAAAGCTTAGAGAACAAGGTTCAAAGAAGGGTGGTTAACCCCTTCACCTTTGATAGCTTTAAGCCCCAGGTTTCAGCCCATAAAAATAGTCTAAAAATAGTTCAAAAACAGCAAGAAAAAAGAAGGAAGAAGTAGTGTAAAGATAGTCAAAGTTATACCTCTTAAGGAGGAGTAACTCTTTTGTTCACAAACCACAAAGCTTACACTCTCAATGGCTGAGATTTGAGCTCAAGAACCTCAGCAAGAAGAGCTAAATTTTTGGTTTAGGAAGTGTAGAGAGAGTGTGTGTAGGTTGCAAGATAGAAAGGGAGAATGCTATGCAAGTATTGGAGCTTTTGGAATTTTTTTCTAACCTAAAACTAAGAGGAAAGGTCCCTATATATAGAAAAACATGTTACTTAGTTGGAAATATCTATATATAGACAGCTAGTGTAGTGCATGCACCTGTGGGAACGGCTGGCAACAAATATCTGCAAAAATCTGTTCTACCGGAACAACTGGCCAGCCAGCCAGTAAAAGGGACGACTGTACACTTATTTCTGGCCGGCCAACCACTAGTTGGCCTGTGGAGACACTTGGATGGCCAATCCACTCAAAATGGCCTAATTTTTCACAACTGGCCGGCCGGCCAAGTGCTTGTACGGCCGTCCACAAAAATCTGCTTCCATGTCCAACTTCAAACGGGCATATCTCCTTCATCTAGACTTGGTTTCAGGTGATTCTTGAGTCTAAATTGAAGCCCTGAAAATCTAATTTCCAATGGTGGTGGCCTCACATCTAAATTCTAAGTGTGCCAAGAGATATGCCTAATTTAGTGAAGACTACTCATTTCTCTCTTAACGGTTTGATGCCCAACCTTTTCCTCAACTAGTTTTCTTCCCTTTCCTCCTATTTCCTCCAACTCCAAACCTATAAATAAAATGTTTTTAAAGATTTTTCAAAGAGTTCACATCCCTTTCATTTATTTCCACTTTGTCCTTACTCGATTTACCGAAAAGTGCAATATTTTAAATGAAATGTGAGCCTCGAAACATCATAGAAACATTTGGAAAAATATTTTGAAAAAAAGGGTTTTGAGGTCTAAAATAGTTTTGGTCAAAATAGTTTTGATCAAAATAGGGTGTAAGGTTGGAATTAGAAGCACAAAAATCGAAGCATTTTGCTAAAGAACTTGAGCGATTTGTACAGCGTCACTTTTATCATCGAGTGATCAACTAGAGACATCCAAGTTTTAGGGGCGGTCAAAAATGGGGTGTCTGTAGCTTTATGGACAAATTTTGTCTATAAAGAAGAGAGTAAGGATGTTGAACCAGAAAGAGTAGGAGTAGAGCAAGATGAAAGGGTTGTTTCGAAGGTAGAAGAAGTCAAAGGGGGAGTGTCAGTGAGTGCTCAAATGCAAGATCCCTTGGAAGAAGTCAACCTAGGGGAAGGTTCAGTACAACAACCCACCTACATTAGTGCTTGGTTGGATCCGATTGACAGGAACCAGTTGTTGGTTGTCCTGAAACAATATAAATAATGTTTTGCATGGTCTTATAATGAGTTTCCTGGGTTGGACATTTCATTAGTGGAACATAGGCTCCCAATGAAGCTTAATTTCAAGCCACACAAGCAGAAATCGGGATGGATGAGCTCTGAAGTGGTTCAAAAGGTGAAAGACGAGATTGTTAGGTTCCGTAAAGCAGGCTTCATCAGAACAACCAAGTATATTGAATGGTTATCCAATATTCTGCCTGTAGTAAAAAATAATATCAGGTTGAGGGTATGCATTGATTTTAGAAACCTGAATTTGGCTACTCCAAAAGATGAATACCCCATGCCAATAGTTGATTTATTGGTGGATAGTTCGGCAGGACACGTGATTTTGTCTATGATGGATGGACATTCTGGTTATAACCAGATCTGCATAGCAGAAGAGGATGTTCACAAGACAATTTTCAAGTGTCCTGGAAGCATTGGCATCTTCGAATGAGTTATGAAGCCATTTGGATTGAAGAATACAGGAGCAACATATTAGAGGGCAATGAATACTATCTTCCATTATCTCATTAAAGGATACTTAGAATGTTATATTGATGATATTGCTGTGAAATCCCAGTCTATGGAGGAGCATCTAGTTTACTTGATAGCAGCCTTTGAAAGAATGAGAGAGTTCAAGTTGAAACTTAACCCTCTCAAATGTGCTTTTGGTGTATCAATTAGAAACTTCTTGGGGTATGTCGTACACAAGAAAGGGAATACAAATTGATCAGAACAAAGCCAATGCCATCATTGAAGCCAAACATCCACCAAGTAAGAAAGAATTGCAAAAATTCCTTGATCAGGTTAATTTTCTTCGAAGGTTTATTTTTAACATTGTTGGAAAAACTAAAATATTTTCTTCTTTATTGAAGTTAAAAAATGAAGAAGAATTTGTGTGGACAGCAGAACATCAAGCTGCTTTCGAAAGAATCAAAGCCTACTTGGCCAAGCCTCCAGTATTGATGCCACCAAAGAGAGACAGACCTCTGAAGCTATACATTGCTGTAGCAGAAGAATCATTCAGAGTTTTTCTAGCTCAAGACAATGAAGAAGGCAAGGAACAAGCAGTATATTACCTTCGTAGGTTTTTAAATTCTTGTGAATGTAAATACTCAGCTATAGAAAAGCTGTGTTTAGCATTGTATTTTGTAGCAATGAAATTATGATACTATCTTTTGCCTACTGTTGTCTTGGTAATTGTAACCACAGATTTGGTTAAATACATGTTATCTAGACTCAGCTTAAGGGGAGAAATTGGCAAATAAATTTTAGCTTTATCAGAATTCCACTTGGAATATGTTTCTCAAAAGGCAGTAAAAGGACAGGTTTTGGCTAACTTATTGGCTGATCATCCATGTCAAACAGAAAGTCAAGAGATAATGGAACTTGGCACAATTGATGTTGAACCATGTCAAATGTGGTTCGATGGATCAAAAGCCAATGGTCTAGTCGAAATTGGTGTTGTAATTAAGTCACCACAGGGGGTAGAAACCACACATGGTTTCAGGATTAATGAAGCTGCTTGTTCCAACAACCAAGCTGAGTATGAAGCTTTGGTAATGGGACTTGAGATACTTATTGGATTACAGGCTCATGCAGTTGATATATTTGGAGATTCCCAATTAGTAATCAACTAAGTAAAAGGAATTTTTAAATGCAAAGTGCAAGCATGTTACCATAATATGTTGCTATATTACATTGCTTTCTTAGTTTCAAATAGTGGATGTGACTTATATCCCAAGATTCATGAATCACAAAGCCAATGGTGTAGCATAGAGGGCTTTGAATTTCAGAAGAAGTGTTGACACTCAAATAAACATAAGTCAAGCAACATATCAAAAGATAATATCACCTTTGGCTAAAAGGGGTATCATGGTAGAAGTTAACCAGAATAATTTGGAAGAACATGATTGGAGACATCCAATGATCCAGTATTTAACCGGTCCTTCTTCGAAGGCCAGCAGAAGGCTTAAATTGTAATCAATGCAATTCATAATGTATGGGAATGCCCTTTACAAAAGGGGAGCAGATAGGCTGCTATTGGAATGTTTAGGGCCAAAAAAGGCATTAACTGCCATGGCTGAGGTACATGAAGACATTGGTGATGCCCATCAACCTGGTGTGAAGATGAGGTGGTTGCTTTGAAGGCATTCCTATTATTGGCCAACCATCCTTAAGGATTGTATAGAGTATACAAAGGGTTGTCAGGCATGCCAGCAGCATGTCATGATAAGACATGTGCCAGTAACTGATTTACACGCAGTAGTGAAGCCTTGGCCATTTAGAGGATGGGCAATGGATATGATAGGGAAAATATATCCACCATCTTCGAAGCAACATTGTTTCATTCTGGTGGCCACAGATTACTTCACTAAGTGGGTTGAAGCTAAGCCTTATAAGGTTGTAGATCAGACTGAAGTTATTGACTTCATTAAAGAGTTGATCCATAGGTTTGGCATCCCACAAACCATAACTGTGGATAATGAGATCGTGTTTGATGGAAAGATGGTAAAATCTTTCATAGCAGAATTTGGAATTAATCTTTTTAATTCCACCCTTTTATTATGCACAAGCAAATGGTCAAGCTGAATCATCTAACAAATCTTTGAAAAAGGGAATACGAAAAGTTGTGGAAGATAATCCTAGGGATTGGCATAATTTGTTGTTAGATGTATTATGGGCTTATAGGACTTCTCCAAGGTCAAGTACATGAATCACCCCTTATGCCTTAGTATATGGGCATGATGTAGTATTGCCTGTGGAAATTAATATCAAATCCTTGAGGGTAAAATGTCAAGACCAGTTAACTATTGAGCAATATCATCAGAGCATATTCTTGGAGCTAGAGAATGTGGGGCTAGAAATCATTTTCCAAAAGAAAAAGGTAGCCAAAAGCTATAATAAAAAAGTTAAACACGTTAGCTTTAATGAGGGTGATTTGGTGTGGAAGACAATACTTCGAATTGGAATTAAAAGCCATAAATTTGGCAAATGGTCACCAAATTTGGAGGGACAATACCAAATTTAGAGAGTCCTGCTTGGGGGAGCCTACCATCTGAGAAATCTAAATGGTTATGTGCATCGAAGAAAATTAATGGTAGATATTTGAAGCCTTATTATCCAACTGTGTGGGAAACACAAGGAGTGTAAGAAATGCTAAGTAAGAGTAATGAAGGAGCATTGAACAATTAGATAAAAATATATACATATATATATATAATAAGGATTCTTCATTTCATAAAGATTTAAGTACACTTAGCCATAAATCGGCCCAAAAATCAATACGATGTCTCAGTTGTTCCCTTACAATTGATTCTATATTCCCAAGGGATGGGAACAACTGTGTAGCTATAGCCATCTCCTGCCTTCTATCAGATAGTTCTTGATTAGTAGTCTGCAATCTCTCAGTATTTTAATCCAATGCTAGCTCCTCCTCCAGTTGTGCCTTTCTTTGCAAGATTTGGGTTCAAAGTTGAGAGGCATAAAAAAAATTTCCCTTCAAGTCAAACACTTTAGCATGAATTTGAAAAACAAACTCTTTATCCTTCAGTATCTCCTTTTCTGCAGCTTTGGCCATATGGCAAATGTTGATATAAAAATCAATGGTAGCTGCTAGCTACCTGGGATAAGTGGTTGGCGAAGGCCATGTTGGATTGCTTGAAGATTTTGCAGCATTTGAGGAAACCATTTTTGATAATGGGCTTTTGTAGGGCTTCAAATGGAATCCGCGAGAATGATCTCAGCAAATCCAAGTAGGTGTCTAAGTCCACCCGAGGCAAAAAGGTTTCTACAGCGGTGGAAAAGCTCTCATTGATCTCCAAAAGGGAGTTAGCAAGGCTCAATGGCTTAGTCTCACTGCTTGTTGCTAGAGCTGGTGAAGATATATCAAATAAACTAGCCAGCTGGGCTTCGAAGATGTCCATCTCTTCCTCCAACATTAGCATTTCAGAGGAATCACTAGCTGAAGGAAGAGATGGAAGCATGGGGATAGGAGCAGGAGTGGAGGATTCCCCAACAACATCTATTGTCCTGGCTACCAATAAGTCAAGGGAATAAGGACTGTAGCTTGATGGTAGAGAGGGAATTGGTGACCTACTAGTGTCATCCTTGAAAATGCCAACTGCCACTGAAGAAGAAGTGACAACTGGGGTTCTCTCAGGTGATAATAGGGTAGCCAGGACTTTGGAAGAAGTGTACAGAGGTAAGGCAATTGAGATCAGGGGTAGGTTCGAAGGATTAAAAAGGCCAGGAGAAAGGGAAGATGAGATGCTTGGCCTCAAGGAAAACATGGAAGAAGGTATGGGGAGTGTAGAGCTAGGAAATGGAAGTATTATCTGGAGGGGTTCTACATTCATTGGCACTCCAAGGTTAACTTTTCCTTTTCTTTTTAAAGATATCCTTAGCTTCGAAGAAGTCAAGAAGGGCCCCTTATCTCCAAACAAGGTAGAAGAAGGCAGCGTTGAAGTAGGAAGTGGTAGGCTGGCTGCTGCTACATTTCAGAAAACAAAAGAAATGTTAAATTAATGCTAAGCCTTAAAAAAGAAAATTTTCAAAGTCACAAGGGACTGAGGGAAGTTACCAGCTTCAGTGGTTGTAGTGGTAATGATTGGAGAACTACGAAGGGCATAATGTTCAACAGTTTTACTCTTCCTCGCAGTTTTCTTTTGTCCTGCCTCAACAGCAATGGCTTCCTCTTTTAATAGTTGTTGCTACCTCTTTTTTTCTGATCTCTAAAAGGCAATGATTTCTTTGGTCTATTCTTTCTCCACTGCTTTGGCAATTGCCTCATGAGTGAAGTCCACGGAGAGATTAGTAGGGGAGAATGTCTTCTTTTTCCTCTTCAATGGAACTTCTTCTTATTCTTCCTCCCTTGAGTGAACCTCAGGTGTTGTCTCTACAGGGTTAGGTTGCAATTGGAGTTTTCTTTTCTTTTATTACTGCCTGTCCTTGAGGATGTTCAAGGCCTGGGTCCTTTGAGGAGAGACCTCTTGTGAAGCTCTTGCACCAACAATTATGGCTGTAAGTAAGTAGAGAAGGCATTATAAAATGAAAGGGGTGAGGGAGGCAAAGTGTGTACCTTTCTTCAAGGTAGCCCTGGTGACTCTAAAAGGAGGAGATGAGGCAGTAGGAGCAATGGTGGAGGTAATGGTGATGCTAGTCTCTGTAGTTTTGGCTTGAGATGCCACATCTAGCCTTTTTAGTAGATCTTAGGGAGGGGTGCCCAGGTGCACCTCTATGTTGGCTGTCCACCAACCTTGAAATCTCTTTAGAGGTTTTCCTTGTGGGATGAAAGTCTTTGATCAGTTTGAAGTTTGTTTCATCCAACTTGGTTTTGGACACCTTTAGCTCTCTGGTTGTAAGATCTGAATTAGAGAGGCTGCAGAGAGGGACATGAATCCCTTGAGTGAGCCCAAATTGCCTAGCATATTGGGAAGGGCAGTAGGCTTCAGAGATACATTTGTAAGCTCGAGGATTCAAAGTGCCAATAAATTGCTCCCTTGGAGTCAGAATGGAGGCCCACATGTTTTCGTGTAAAGGTTTGGAGCATTTTTTATTAGCCAAAAAGGTTCACAGCCATGCTGGCCCTGTGTTAGCTTTGAAGGGGCAGAAGAAGGTAGAAAGAGGGGAAACTGGGAGTTGATAGAAAAAAGTGAAGTAATAAGCAAAGCTAGAAGGGTAGAGGGAAACTTTGGCATATCTCTCTCCATAAGTAGAAGGGTCTTGCACTAAGAATTTCAAACATCTGGAGTGTAAGTCATTGAAACATGCAAAAAGCCAGAGTTGGAGTACCCAGAATGGGCCTTCTTGATTAATGTCTAGAGGTTTCGCACAAAATTGGGAACATACCCTATAAACATGGCCTAGAACATAAGGAGCCAAGGCTATCTTCTTCTTCGAAGAAAGAGCCTTGGCAAGAGGGGCAAACTCAGCCATGATTCGCTGAGATAAAGTACAAAATGAATTTGCATAGCCAATATAAAATAAATGAAAAGAACTCTCAGTTGATCACAGGATCTTCCTTCTTATTCTTAGTTTTTACAAAATCACTGAAAGAAGAGTTCAAAGATGGAATGGTGAAACAGACTGGATGGTTTGGGTAATCAGGGTTGAAGGGATCACCAATTGGTGAGAGCCCTAGGAGATGGCATATGTTAAGGACAGTGGGAGCCATCATACCACATCAAAATTGGGAAAAATTAAAGGCTGAGTTCCAAAAGCAAAATGCAACAGGAATTAAAAAAAGGTCTTCAGGGATAATGAACCTAGAGAGACGAAGGGCATCGAGGATGTAGAGCTCTTACAGGTCCCATTCTTTGGCAAGGGCAACTCTATCGTGCCATTCCCCCAATTTTGTCCTCAATGTGGGCCAGCGGCAGTGAGGTTGGTTCATCCTCCAGCTTCCCCAATTAAGCTTCCCTTCGTAGAGGAGTTGGTGATCGTCCAAGCGAGGATACAGAGCAGGAAGCGATGCAGGGGCTTCTCTGAAGATAGGTCCAAGGATGTATTCTCCCTGAGTGTGGTGATGGGGGCCGAAGATGCGCCCATCTATGGTACTTAGTTCACCAGCTTTGTATTTGTCTATCTCGCCAGTAAGACATCTCCTCAAAGCCACAAACGAGCTGATATGCTCAATAACAAGAATATTTGAGGAAGAAGAAGCCATTGGTAGAGAAGGGTGAAGAGAAGTAAGTGAGGAGAGAAAGCATTCGTAAGCTGAGGTGAGAAGCAAGGGAGAGTAAGAGTGAGATGGATTTGAAATGTACAAGTGAAAGGAAGAGTGTATAAATTGGGGTTTTATACATTTCTTATCCAAAAATGACCCTTTTTTAACTAGGTTTTGTTCAGCCCATAAGAATTAAACTTCAAATAAACACCGATGATTGGGAAAGCTTGTTTTAAGACTTTTCCAGTAATGAAATAACATATAAAAAGAACTTTGTTGCCTTCGGAAGAAAAAAAAGATGCTTCAAGCATTTTTGACTTCGAAATACGTAGGTTGTTACAAAGTACAATTCGAAGGAGTAGGGAGTGTTCTGGATGATCTAGATGGTTTCCTTCGAAGAAGACTTCACTGTTTATAAAGAAGGTTTATATGTCAAACTACTTAGCTCGAAACTAGTTTTGGTCATATAACAGCCATTTATTGGTTTTCTGTTTAGGAAGTGCATTTGTGGGTTTATCCATTAAAGAAGATTTGGCCTTTTGAGGAAGGAGAGTGTGCCTTTTGAGCTTTGTCTGTAACTTTGAGATAAATAGTTATCATAAGGCCACTATTGGTTGAGATGATGCTAGATCTGCAAATCGACAAAATGAAACCCAAGCCTTTTAAATTTTAGAAATATGAAAGTACTTTTTGGACTTTCTATTAAGATAAAACCCTTTGAAGGGAAAATCTTGTCATTTTGCAAGGGGAGCTCTGCGCTTCGATACACTTAAACCAAGCTTCAAAGCAAGATTAGTTACTTCGAAGCAGCTATTTATAAATTATATGAACAAAGTGAATGATGAAGTCATATTAACCATGCAATTGGAGTATGTGAACCCAATTCTATTCATATAAACATTTACATTGGGAGAGCCTATTTGGTTACATTCTCAATTTCATAAAAGTAAAAGATGGACAAAGTTACAAGGTCGTGAAACTTGGTCCAACAAAATTCAATAAACACATATTCCTTTTCTAACCTCTCTTCTATCTTATCTAAATTTGGTTTATCTAATTGGTGAGCCCTTATTTGATAGAAGAGTTGCTGGGCCTTCATTTCAAATTCTATTTGCCTAAAGGCTTTCGCGACTTCGTCCATCTCTCCCATACCATCCATATTGGCATCTTCTCCGTACTCTGAATCTTGGTTCTTGAAATCTTCATATTCTTCAAGAAGATTCTCTGCATCATACTGGGTTTGAATGCAAGTAACAGAGATCTTCTCCAATGATGCATTACTGGCAGAAGCGTTTTTGTGCCAGTTAAGCAACAGGGGAAGCTGCTCTAGGAAAGTGTAAAGCTCCACTTGAGCCACGGGATTGAGGATGTGGCTTCGAGAGGTAATGTCACAAGCCCATAAAAGGTTCTTGTGAGGGGTGTCGTCTCAAAGGACTTCGAAGGATAAATGGAAAAAGGCAGCAAACAGGGCCTAGGCCTTATACTGCTAATAATCAATTGGAGGAACTGGAGCCTGATAGGGTGCAAAGTGCTAGCTTTCAAAGAGGGTGAGCTTTAATTTCTCAATCCAATTAGGATTGGGAGGCAGAAAATGAGTAGTTGGCTCCTCTCCAAAAGAAGGTGGAAATTGGGGCTCATTTACACACTCTAGCCAGTTAGAGGAGCAAAGTTTTGCTTTCTTGGATAGGAATAAAGGGTTGATTCCCAAAGCTTCAATAGGGTGCAGAGTCTTTCGCACTATTCTGGTCGGCAAGGTAGAGATATACCATGCCGAAAGCAAGTTGTCTTCGAGGCAGCGAAAATGGTCGAAGGGGACATATGGATAAACTACAGAGCTGCGGGAAGAGGGAGGAATTGTAGTAGGGTCATCGAACTCAACAAATTTGTGATGAATTCGCTCCCTTGTTTGTGGTTGGGTTGGTGTTAGCCAAGCATTCCAGCCAGTATTTTCAGTAGAAGAGGAGGCAGCCTTATCTCATGCAGAAGGTTTTTGAGCAGATGAAGAACTTCCAAGATCCCTTTTGGCAAGTGTTTGGTCTAAAGGCTCATATTCTGCGAAAGCCTCCATGACTTGTATAAATGAAGGAGGATAAATATTGCTGATAAATGCATAAAAATTCTTTCGAGATCGGTCATCATTGTCCAAAACCTCCTTGTATGCTTGATCAATGAAAGAGAGAGCTTGATTAGCCATTGGGGATGTATCAGTCCCTTCGTTTACACAGATAGTGGAGGTAATGTTCAAGCACAAGGAAGAATTTAATGAAGTCCAGTGATTCATTGCTTGAAGACGGTTACACTTCCAAAATAAATAAAGTCCATGCACATCCCAGGACGTGGGCAAAGTGCACTGATCCACTAATATTCCCAAGTATTGGTCATATTAGTGCGGGGGGTAATATTGGCTATATATTTTGTATAAGCCAATCGCAGCTTAACATGTGGCTCGTAAAGGGTAATTTGGAGAGTTAAGTCAAGTCTTCAGTCAATGACAGACACGTGGTAGTTTATATTGGTAACAATGGATCTGCGCAGCATTGGAGCAATTAGAATGCGCAAGGTGACGTGGCCCAATGGCTACTCACAATTCAAATTCAAATTCACGAGGGAAGTCCAACTGCAAGAATGGCGTAGTGGAAGCAAACTGTTCGAGGCCATGACCAATGATCGTGGAAGGGTATTTCGATGGTTAGAAGACCACCTCGACGGTTACCATTAGAGGGTATAAATAGAAGAGAAGGCTAACAGAAGAGGACACAGACTCAAATCCAGAAACCAATTATTTACTTTATATATTTCTTTCCAGTTTTTACATTTCCAGTTCTTCAATTCCTGTATTGTACTTCAATTCTTATGAGTAGTTCCAAGTAATCTGTTGCTGTAAAACCCTTCAAGACTGTGGAAATGCGAGGGTATCATTGTAAGTTCTTATTATTTAATGAAATTCAGTTCATGAAACTGTTTTTATCTATTGTTATTGTCAATTTTCTCCTAAGCAAAGTCACCAGTAAAAGTCCCCTTCATTGAGACTGAAAGAACTTCAACACAATCGTCTGATAATTGGTTGGCAATTAAAATTTCTGTAAGGACTTATTGATTCTTGCTGACACGCTTAAAATTACATTATTAACCTTCGAAAGCCAAAAAAGCCAACACTAATATATATAATTTCCTATCTTAATCACATATTTAACAAATAAAATCATAGTAAACTAAACACCTTAATTTATTACTGTAAAATTACCTTAATCTAATTCTTAATTTTTAATCAAATTTTTTATTTAATAACATTTTAAATTAAACCATAAGATTAACCTAAACACCTTAATTTATTACCATAAAATTAAATCATAAATTATCTTAATCTAATTTTTAAGTTTTGTAAAATTTTAAAATTAGCATATACATAATTAAATCATAAATTAAACTAAAACCATAATTTATTAAAATTGTTATTTAATAAAATTTAAATTAAACATCTAAATATATATTTAACAAATTAAATCATAAATTAAAATGAACACCCTAATTTATTAAAATTATTTTATTTAATAAAATTTAAATTAGACTTATAAATATATATTTAACAAATTAAATCATAAATTAACCTAAGTACCTTAATTTATTACCATAAAATTAAATCATAAAATTATCTTAATCTAATTTTTAATTTTTAACCCAATTTCTTATTTAATTAAATTTTAAATCAAACATTTATCTATATATATTTATTAAATCATAAATTAACCTAAATAATCTAATTTATTACCATAAAATTACCTCAATCTACTATTTAATTTTTAACCCAATTAAGATTGAATCAGAGAATAATATGAAGGGAGCTGTTTAAGTGTGTAACCCCCTTAAGGTTGCACACCATATGCAACCCAATTGTTAACCGTTAGATTACAATAATTGATCAAGACCATTGAATTGTTTAATCGTGAAAAATTTGAAACTGGGGCAACCGATTAATGCTTGTATTTGCATGATTGCATCCCACTCACTCTCTGTATTTCGTCTCTATCTCTCTCTGTTCTCCTCTCTGTGTAAGGTTGAGTCAGTGTAACCCTTGATTTCCATTAACAACGAGAAGCTCGTGCTAGGTTGGTTCCATTGACGAAGCTCTGTAGGGAACAGTATAACAGGCGATTTCCAACAACAACGGAACTACAAGGCTGTGTTGGTTCCATTGCTGAAGTGAAGCAGTTCTCTCCAACTAGATATGAGGTATAGAGCTATCTCCCTCTCTCTGTCTCCCTCTCTCTCTCTCTGGCCTCTTCACTTCAGCTATTTTCCCTCAACTAAACCCCCATCCTAACTTCAACCGCTCTACGCTTCGCTCAAACGGAAACCCCTCCATTGGCAACTAACCTTGCTCTCTCTAAAGCGAGTGTTTGTGTTTGCACAAACAACTAAACCGTGTGAAAATGTCATGTTTGTGTTTGTGTTAACATTTTACGGTCATCAAGTAATTGTTTGTACTAATGTCATGTGCAGTATGGCCCCAGCGGAAGTTAAAAGGGAAGGTGATGATTATGACATTCCAAATGAAACAGATGACATTCGTTTGATGAATGAAATTCGGGCGGAACCTTATCATGGTTACGAAGCTGGTCCGAGCAATGAAGAAGCAACCAACATGAATGTTGAAGATGGCGGAGCCGATGTGAAAAAAGAAATGGTTGACGATGCTCATCGCAATGACATGGTTGATGATGTTGAACGTGCTATTCTGGAACAAAAATTTGATTCGGTCGAAGATGGAGAAGCTTTCTACAATGTGTATGCTAAAGCCAAGGGATTTAGTATACGAAAATCCAGATTTAACACAAATAAAGAGGGAAAGGTTGTTAGTAGGCTGTGGTTGTGTTCAAGGAAAGGTCAGAGATTACCAAAATACTTGGACCGTGTTGCTGAGAAGAGTACAGCTCCCAAGGCACTAACAAGAGTAGGTTGCAAAGCCCAATTTCGCATACGGTACGATGCAGATGCTGGTGAAGGGGGAAAGTATGTTGTGACTCACTTCGTCTCAGACCACAACCATGAATTGGCAGAACAACACCGTGTGATGTATCTGAGGTCACATCGCAGTTTAAACAGCGCTGAAAAGCTCAAGCAATGGCTATGCGCAACGTCGGTGTGAGGACTAGCCAAATCATGGACTATATGGTAAATCAATCTGGGTCTTATGAGAATGTTGGTTTCATCTGTATGGATCTGCACAACCGTATTCAAGCCGAACATAGAGCAGAAGTTGAGGATGGTGATGCACAGGGTGCATTGGTTTACCTATGTGCAAAACTTGATGTTGATGCACGATTTTTTTACAAGTATGATGTGTGTAAAGATAACAAGTTACAAAATCTGTTCTGGGCAGATTCGAAATCGCGGCCGACTACGCAAAGTTTGGTGATGTGTTGATATTTGACTCAACTTACAGAACCAATGCATACAAGAAACCTTTTGTCATGTTGGCTGGTGTGACTAGCCACTTTAGGACCACAATATTTGCATGTGTTTTGCTAGCTAATGAGACAATTGATACATACACATGGGTTTTAGAAACATTTATGGAGGCGATGGGCAATAAAGCACCTGTGTCCGTACTGACATATGGGGATAAGGCGATGCGAGAGGCAATCAGAAGAGTATTTCCAGACGCAAGACATCGATTATGTAATTGGCATCTTGGGAAAAATGCTGTTTCAAATGTTCACAAAAGTGGCTTTGCACATGCTTTCAAGCAGTGCATGGACATGGAAACGGATGAGACAAAGTTTGAGCATGGCTAGACGACAATGGTCGAAAAATTTGGACTTCAAACCAACAGTTGGGTGTTGGAGACATATGAGAAGCGTCATATGTGGGCTGAGGCATATATGCGTGGACATTTCTTTGCTGGGATGAAGAGCACTCAGCGCTCGGAGAGGATGAATGCTTACTTCAATGCCTTCCTCCAACACAAATTGAAGCTATATGAATTTGTTAGGCACTATGATCGGGCTCTTGCAAGGATAAGGTATAACGAGGGTGGAGATGATGTTGAAACAAATAACACTTTTCCGGTATTGATTACTCCATTGTGAGATATAGAGAGACATGGAGCTGAGCTATTCACCCAAAATATATTTAGAATGTTCCGTGATGAAATCTTAGAAGAGGGGAAGTTGAATGTCAAGGACATGTTCCCTTTGCCGGATGGTCAGAAATGCTACTATATTCATAAGTGCAAAGTGAAGGATAGATCATGGATAGTAACACACAGTCCAGTGGATGCTGCAATGAGATGTTCTTGCATGAAGTTTGAGTCGTTGGGGCTACCTTGCTGTCACATGATATGTGTTATGAAAGCCAAAAATTTAACGCAAATTCCCCCAACTTGTGTGCTGCATAGATGGACAAGGGCTGCAAGCAAGGATGGCCAGCAATGGCATTAACCCTCAATTGATAGCACTACAACACAGACAGCCCGGTATGGGATCTTCAGTTCTTCCTACAATGAAATGTGTTTCTATGCCTCGCAATCAACGGAAGGTTTCAAAGAGGCTAGGGATGCATGTCTTCCGATGACGAGTCGGATGAAGGAGTTATATGAGAGGAATCTGAACGATGGGAATGGCGACAAAGGGAAACATTCATTCCCTCGACAATTTGGAGTAGAAGATCCTGATGTTGTGAAGACAAAAGGGAATCCGGGACAGGCGTCGTCCAACTGTCAAAGACCAAGAAAATGTGGGAATTGCAAATGCATTGGGCACACAAAGCGAACATGTCCTAATATTCGGTTTAGCCGAACAATGGGTAGTAACTCAGATGCAGATACAACCCTAACTGACCGTGAGTACAATGTGGAGTCATTGCCCGTTCGCTACAAAATTGGGTTGGTGGATCCAAGTACACCGCACATTAAGCAACGACGACTATTTTTCGATGCTTCTCCTGATTCCAAGCAGCCTGTGGGCCAATACGGTAGTGTTGAAGTAGCAGTGTGCAAAAATGATTCGACTACAATTGATGAGGTGAATTAGGTAATTTTATAAATTGTATGATTTACTTATTCCCTTAATTTATTAGGTAGACAGTACTACTTATTCCCTTAAAACACATGTAAATAATGTATGTAGTTTTCATTTTGCACGGATTGCTATACGTAACATGTAAATAATTGGTTACGTACAATGCCAGGAAATGGCACAACGTTACTTATGTACAAGGCCACGAGTTGTAAATTTCCCATATTGTTTAGAGTGATGTTGTCATTTGTATTTGCAGTGACTTGTCATTTTGAAAACTAATTGAAGGTGAGATATATATGGGTTGTCTGTGTATTATTTTGGGTTGGAAATTGGCTTATGTCTGTATTCCAAGATTCCTATTGCAGGTTGCTTGTTTCTATTCCATATTTGGTTGAATCTAACTGAAGGGTTTTTCGCGGTGTGGTTTATCAACGAATGATGTGTTTGGCTTCGTATTGATTTGTTATGACTTGTTTCGGTAAATTAGTATTATATTTCGAGTAAAATACGAATTTTGTCCATGTGTGTTTGCAAAATTACATCCCAGCACATGCATTTTGTATATAATCCAAGTGGCAGTTAATTTTGGGTGTTACTTGGAGAAAGTAACCCAACGAACTCGTTACGTTATCTCCATGCCGATTGGTATATGAATTACGAGTTATGAACAGGAGTTGTGAAATTATTTCATGTTAACTATGAAAGTGATGGATTTATTGTTAGTAAAATTATGGTGGGCCTATATCGACAGCAACGAAGCAGTAATTTAAAGTTGACAAGTTAAAGAAGAAAATCAAGCAATTGTGGTATTGGTTCGAATGCCTGAAAATGATGAAGACTTCTTTTGATGAACTGATGGTAACAAAGTAGAAAGTAGAAAGTAGAAAGTAAGTTGTTGTGTTGTTGTGTTGTTTGTAACAAAGTAGAAAGTAGAAGGGAAGAAACTAATCAGAAGTTACAATGTAGAAAGTAGGTTGTTGTGTTGTTGTTCATGTCCTCTCTCTCTGCAAACATTCTGCCCTTTATAGCTATTATTTCCCACGACCCCATGATCTGCCGATTCTGCAACTGCTTCTGTGCAACTTCTGTAACTGCATGGTCATTTCTGTGTCTTGAAACCACATAAAACCTTCACTAGTACCTATCAAAGTGCACATAATGGAAGTTGCCACCTATGCCCAAGTCCTTTTAGCCTTTCCTCGACAGATACACAGACTCCCAATTCGTTCATGTTTCCTCTTGGAGGCTGGCCACTAAATCCATGAGCACTGCCAGTAATTGCTCCACCGTGTAAGTCAGGTGGCATGCAAGATTCAATGTTAGTTGATAACCCTTGTCTTCAGGTGGACTTGCCATGTGTCCTCAATTGAATGGATCAGCTGTTGGCAGGATGTGGCAAGAGCAATTTTTTAAAAATAACCAATCATAATTTAGCTAAAAATATGAGTGAACTTTTTTAAAAAAAAAAAGTAGTTTCCATTTTTATGATTATAAACCCGAGATGTATATTTTGTTTTCAATATAAATAAGTTGTGTATTTTGGTTACGTAAAATGTAGGACAACAATTGTGTTTAAGTCATTGCAATCCAGAAAAAGGTTATTTCAAATATTAACAAGTTTACCGACATTGAATATATTTTGACTAAATTACAGGGAAAATTCAATATTTGGCAGAGTTTGATGATTCAAAGTCAGGGGCAGTAATAGTGAGTGGCCAAGTGTTGTGGTTTAGTGGCCCAGTTTGCAAGGATTGTGGTTGTGTTTAGTGGACAATATTCTGCCGATTTTTGTCTCATAATGATGAGGGACATGCCCCACAATGGTGAAAAGGAAGGTCGACAGGGAAGAGTCAATATTTGGCAGAGGGGACTTGAAGATTCGAAGTCAGGGGCAGTTACAGTGGCAATTATGGTGTAGACGTGTGGGATCATGCAATGATGGGCCACAAAAACAATATACGGATATCGAAACCAACGATCTCCCTTCTAGGCTTTCCAAGTATACTAAACCTCCACTTCTATCTGTCGATCTCCCTTTTCTTGTGTTTATTTCATGGCCACCAACTGTTTGAAACTTCTGTCGACAAAGCAAGGCTCCTGCTTTGTCTCATGCTTCCTTCTGATAGTGTGCCCACTAACTCCATGACTGGTGCTAAAAACTTCCCCCATCACTTCTAGGTGACTCACATGCAGAGAGCCCACTTTCAACTGGTGGACATTCCTTCAGACTTGGCCACGTGTCCTCGATTAAATGGACCATCTGTCGACAGAGACTGGAAAAACTTGGTGCAAACAATGGCCCACTTGTTCAAATTAAATAACATATGAATTAACCTTGCGGAAGTGATTGAGACCCCCTCCAATCACCACCTGCACCATCACCCCAACCCCACCCCACCCCCCTCCCCCAAAATTCAATATTTGGCAGAGTTTGATGACTCAAAGTCAGGGGCAGTAACAGTGAGTGGCCAAGTGTTGTCGTTCAGTGGCCCAGTTTGCAAGGATTGTGGTTGTGTTTAGTGCACAATATTCTGTCGATTTTTCTCTCATAATGATGAGGGACATGCCTCACAATGGTGAAAAGGAAGATCGACAGGGAAGAGTCAATATTTGGCAGAGGGGACTTGAAGATTCGAAGTCAGGGGGCAGTTACAGTGGCAGTTATGGTGTAGACATGTGGGATCATGCAATGATGGGCCACAAAAACAGTATACGGATATCGAAACCAACGATCTCCCTTCTAGGCTTTCCAAGTATACTAAACCTCCACTTCTATATGTCGATCCCCCTTTTCTGTTGTTTATTTCATGGCCACCAACTGTTTGAAACTTCTGTGGACAGAGCAAGGCTCCTGCTTTGTCTCATGCTTCCTCCTAAAAGTGTGCCCACTAACTCCATGACTGGTGCTAAAAACTTCACCCATCACTTCTAGGTGACCCACATGCAGAGAGCCCACTTTCAACTGGTGGATATTCCTTCAGACTTCGCCACGTGTCCTCGATTAAGTGGACCATCTGTCGACAGAAACTAGCAAAACTTGGTGCAAACAATGGCCCCCTTGTTCAAGTTATATATCATATGAATTAACCTTGCGGAAGTGATTGAGACCCCCTCCACCACCTGCACCACCCCCCCCCCCCCCACACACACACACGTGGGGGCTGGTGTTTGGAGGTGAAAGAAAAAAAAAATGGCCAATCAGAGAGAGAGGGGGTCATGGGGGTGCCCCCCTTGTGGGGGTCCAAGTCATATGATATTTAACTTCAACAAGGGGGCCATTGTTTGGGCCCAATAGCAAATTTGTTAATACAGGCCCAAAACACACAAAAACTACAGCCCAATATAAAAGCATTTAAATATACTGGCCCCATCATAAGCTATAAAATACCCACCTTTTCAACTTCAAACCACTTCATTTCCCTCTTATTCGAACTCCTCAGACTGTACTCCTTCTTCTTAAGCATTGCCGGTCAAAACCACAGAACCACAAAACCTTAAGCCATGGCGCCGAAAAAATCTCAACCATCTCCATCTGAGGAGAACAATGAAGACCTACTCCGCTTCCCAGACCCTATCAAAGCACGTATCGCTCCTCTAAAATTTGGTGCAACCCTATTGCCCAGCACAAGCTCTGTCGCTAAGGCTACTCTAGGCCCTACCTTCGTGTCTTACTTCCCAGACAAGCTAGCTCCATACTATCCCCTTGGTAATGGTGAGAACCTTCTTCTCAACTAACCTGGACTTAAGTGGACTAACTGGAATATCAGCAAAAACCCACTCAGATCGTGGAGGTCACCAGACTCTGTTTGGCGAAGCTGGGCCAGGAGAATTGAAGGTCACGACGCTGAAGTATGGAAGCACCAGGGCATTAGTGAAGCAATTAGACTATCGACTAAAAATTATGATATGGACAAAAGGCTGATTGCTGCTGCTGCATGCTTTTGGTCGCAATCTTGTAACTCTCTACTCCTCAATTTTGGTATGATTTCCCTTACCATCTTAGATGTAGCTCACTTGACTGGTCTCCCAATCTTGGGCAATCCAATTCATGCTCTCCTTGAGCCTCCAAAAGTGACCTTTACTTTAAACACTGACATGTGCTATACAGATTTCGCCAAAAAATACAAAGGCGAGCCTAGTTCCCCTGTCCAGGACAAAGAAAGAACTGTTTTTTACTTACTTTGGCTTTGTGAGTTTGTTTTTTGTGTCCCTGGGTACAAGATCACGAAGGAATACCTCCCCCTTGCCTTGTGTATGCAAGATGGCCAACTTATGGCTTTAGTCCCTTATCTTCTTGCCACCCTTTACAAGGCCCTATTTTCCTTTGTCGACAAGAAGATTTTTGGCAACTGTGGTGGCCCCTTCTGGCTCTTCCAGGCCTGGTTATATGCCTATTTCCCTGAGGCACGACCCCCACCAGCTAACACCTTAAAACCAGTTTTCCACTTCTATGCTGAGCAATTGCTCACTTATAACAGCCAACCCATCCTCATTTTCAGAAATCATCTTACCATGTTTTACAACCTTCCTTCGAAGAGACCTTCCAACTTGTACATGCCATTTCAAAACTTTCAATTCTCCTCCAGTAGACTTCGCTTCCTCTTCATAGACCCTTCTGATTTACACAATGAGCAAGTCCAAGAACAAAATGAGACTTGGAGACACATTCTCACCTCTAGACATGTCTTGGTTGGCTGTTCCATATCCTCCACCAAGATGTCCAACTGCAGTTTTGAGACATACTGTCCCAATCAATGGTCCAGGCAATTAGGTCTTTCCCAGGGTATCCCTTATCCTTATTTCCACCCAACCATCCATGAGGAGATTGGGTCCAGAATCTACTTCAAAGATCCTAGGCAAGCTGAATCCATTCTGACAGAGAACACCAAACTTTTCCAAGATTTTGGCCCCTTCTTCTTCAAACCTGCTTCGGACTGCTCCACTGCTTTTGACCATTGGTGGGGACTTATGACTGCCATTATTTTTGCAAGCCACTTGAAACCTGCCTTCACGATACTTGTATTCATAATCGAGGCCCCATATCCTCGCCTTCCAAGCTTAAGGCTACAAGTATCCTTCCTTCATATACTTCATATCCCTGACTGTGTCATGCAATTTTTTTTTTTTTCTCTACAACACTAACTTGTTTGACCTTTGACAACCAAAATTGGGTCTGCTGCTGAACCATTGGTTAGGGACCAATATAAAGGCAAGGCTCCAATGGATCCAATTACTCAGACAAACACCCCCTCAGTTCCGAAATTAATGGCAGACTCTTTCGCAGCCTTGCAGACACAAGCACAGAGAGGAACTACCACATGTACCCCTGCCGAGACAGAGGTCACGGCGAAGAAGAGAGAAGAGCCTTCCACTGCTCCTGCTCTAAGTACAGACCTAAGTGATTGGGATATCCCTCTCAGCCAAATGGTTGGCCAAACAACATCAAATCCTTCAGGGCAGCTCTGCCAAGTATGCCTTTACTTTACATATTTACATCATCTCAATTTCCATTCACGCCCGACTGATCACTCACTTTTGTGCAGATAAAAAGAAGGAGATTACTCCTTACTGCTGCTGATGATGAGAATCCTTCCACTTCTCCTCAACACATTCATCCAATTCCCAGTCCCATCAGCAATGTACCCAGAGAACCCACTGTACAACCAACTCCACCACCACCTGAAGCATCTCAACAAACTTCCTTACAACCTGCTTCACATTCTTCGCCACAGCAATCTACACAATCTGCATCACAACATCCTTCCACTTCTCCTCAACACATTGATCCAATTCCTAGTCCCATCACCAATGTACCTAGAGAACCCACTGTAGAACCAACTCCACCACCACCTCAAGCATCTCAACAAACTTCCTTACAACCTCCTTCACAATCTTCGCCACAGCAATCTACACAATCTGCATCACACAATTCTTTACATCTAGAACCTCCTCCTATTGCTCTCAGGGATGTCACAGTTGCGGCTGTCCCGATGGAGGTTGATTACCCAAGGGGCACTGAGCCTATTATTGTCCCTTTTGTCTTTAGCCCTTAACGATCACCATCTAACCCCTCCAATTCCCAAACTTCAAACAAAGAATCAGAGAGGATTGATTTTGACATTTCAATCAATAGCTAATCCTCTCCAATAGATGACAGTACAAAATCCCCTCAACCAGAAGTTCACAACAACCAAGGTAAATAGAAATACAAATGTGACTGTTCGTTTGAAAAAAAAAAAAAAACTTCTCTTTAAGTAACTGGTATTGTTCTCCAATTTACAGGAATGGACATAATACACGACTCATCTCCACGACCAATGTCTGAGAAAGAACTTGAAGGTCCTCATGACTTTCCCCTGTTAGCAGAACCAGAAAAAGAGCCTGAAGGCACTGATGTTGCCATTTTATCAGTACCCGAAACAACTCCTCCTGCTGCCACAACCACGGCCGAACAAGGCCAACCGTCTGCGCTCAGGTTATCAGGACAGGTACTACCATTTCCAACCTCATCCTATTTACTCTTTATTACTTGCAAGCATATATTCTCACCAAACTATTAATGTTCACAGGCCATCATTCGATGTCAGGATATTTGGGCCGAACTTTCTATTCTTCAACAACATCTAGACAAAATATCCCCATTGCCTCAAAGGCTACATCTCTTTCATGCTGAAACTCAACAAACCTTAACCACCTTCATCAACCTCATTAACACCCCAATTGAAGAAATCATTCTCCACAAACCTGATGAAACCTTGGCCTGTCTTTTTGCTGTTCTAAACCTCTCCCCTAATCCTTTCAACCCCATTCAACTAAAGCAATTGGCCAAGATCATCACAGAATAGCCAACCCTTTCAAAAATGGTTCAGACTTGCTCGAAGGATATTCAAACCAAAAAAGATTTCCTAAACGAAGCCCACACCATATCTACTTCACTCAAACTCAGCCAGCAAACCTCTGCATCCATTCTTGGGCAACACTCAGCACTTGAACTTGAGGAAACCAAACTCATGGCAGAACTTGCCTCTGTCCGGCAAAGAAAGGCTCATCTGCAGCAGCAACATAACCAGCTTAATCAAGAAGCAAGGATGACGCTCTCCCAAATTAGACATCGTTCTGCATCAATTCAGACAATTAAAGCTGAGTTGGACCAAGCCCAAGCCATGCTGGCAGATGCTCAATCAGAATGGGGTGTTCTAGCCATTCTCTTCCTCAAATCCTAGACTAGTTTATATATGTATTCTTTTGTATTGCACAGAATGTGTGCTATCTTTCAGACCATTGTGCAAACTTGTTCATGAATGAATATCAATACTTTCTATTTTCTATCAATTTTCAAAATACTTGTGGGAGTGGCTAAGCAAATTGAGAAGATTCAGGTAGCATTCTTGTGGGGTAAATCTGAACTAAAGAGGAAAGTCCATATGGTGAAATGGGCGGACTTAGCAGTTGATAAATCACAAGGCGGTCTGGGGGTTAGCAATTTGAGAGAGATCAACGCATGCCTTTTGATTAAATGGTGGTGGAGGTTTGGAGTGGAGGACAGTGCTCTATGGAAACAATTGTTGAGGTGCAAATATGGTGTGGTTGGAGGAAGTTGGGTTCCAATTGTACAAATGTCCAGTCTAGCATCAAGATTATGGGCAGATGTTGTCCAGCTTGGTGCATCTAGTCTAGAGCTAGTTAATTATTATTTATCTAATCTCAAGCTAGTTGTAGTAAATGGGCAAAGACTACTATTTTGGGAGGATAAGTGGTTAAATAATCTGTGTCTAAAGGAGGAATTTCCTAGGTTATTCAGGTTATCTGAGGAAAAGGGTAGTACAATTTTACAGATGGCCCACAGAAGAGGTTCAGCACATGAGTGGAAGTTTTTCTTTAGAAGATCTCTGTTAGCTTGGGAGGAAGAGGAGGTTGTAAGGCTGTAAGGGGTACTTAGGGATGCACCTGTACTTTTAGCTGAAGCAGAGGATTCTTGTTTATGGCTGGCCAATCCATCAGGTTCATACTCTGTGGCTTCGACATGGAAGTGGTGGGTGTTGTTGAAAGGTCCTGTTGTAGATGTTGTTGTTATGTTGTGGAAGAATATTGCCCCACCCAAGGTGAAGTTCTGTAGCTGGTTAGCTTGGAAAGGTAGACTTAAAACTTCATCTTTTTTGAAAAGGATTCGAGTGTTGAATATGGAAGCTAGCTCAGTGTGTCTGCTGTGTAGAATAGAGGAGGAGACAATTAACCATCTGCCACTGTCATGTCCGATGGTATGGAATTTGTGGTCAGATATGGTGAAATGGTGGGATCTGGTTTGGGTATTACCGGGATCAATTGAGGTATTGTTGCATTGGTGGGTTGGTTTTAAATTAAAAAATGTGATCCAACCAATGTGGAAAGTTGTCCCCTTAGCTGTTATGTGGTCAATTTGAAAAACTAGGAATGATTGCCTTTTTAATGATAAGATTGTTGATGGGCCTGAATTGGCTGAGATGGTAAAACTAAGGGTTGCACTTTGGTGTAAGTAAAGTTATAGAGGCCTATAGTATTTAGTGGAGGACATTGTCAATAATCTGGATAGGATCAAAGTCTGATTAAGGGGGTGGTGTTTGGTGTTTTTTGCTGGAAGGGTGCAGGATTTTGGTCAATCTGTGGTATGCTGATGGAAGCAAGGGGAAGTGGGTGTATACCTGGTATTAGCAGATCTTCTTGGTGGCTAATTTTGCTATGTTGTGCTTCAATTTTGCTATGCTTTGCCTTATTTTTGGGTCGTTGCTCTGCCTTAGTTTATGCTGTCAAGCATGCTCATTTCTGGTTGCTGCTCTGCTATGCTTCAACTCTGCTCTGCTATATATGTACTCTACTGCTGCTATATGGGATCAAGGAATAGGCTTAAGTCTACTGCTGCATATTGGCCTTTTTGCAATTGTTGGAATGATGTTTTGGTGTGTTGTATTGGAGGTATGCTGCTGGATTGGGGAAAGTTATTGGAGCTCTGTTGCTGGCCTTGTTGCAATTGTTGGTCTGCTGTTGTAGTTTTTTATTAGTTTTGGAGGTTGAAGGATCAGGCTCAAGTCTGAATGGTGGCTGCTGCTGTGAGGTTTGGATCAAGTCTAATGGATCAGGCTCCTAGCTGGTGTCTGCTGTGATCTGTGTGAATTCAGACTCAAATGGGGTGATACTTGGTAGTGTGATGCAGCAGTATGTTTTTAGGTGATTTCCTGGTTTGGTTATCTCCATTCAGTGCAAAAGTGCAGGATCTGGGTTGTGTAGCTTGAGTTGTAGGGCTGCAGTGCATGTCATGGTTCTTCTCTGCTGCAGCTCTGGTGTTGCTGGGCTAGTGTCTGGAGGTCAAACAGTAGTTCACTGATCTGGAGCTGCTGTCAATGGTTCAAACTGCTGCTGTAAACTGTAGATTTGTGATGTTAACTGCAAATTAAAATCCAAACTGCTGCTGTATGTCTTTTGGTGGTTGCTGCTAAGTAGCATATTTGGTTTGCTGTTTCACCTCTGTGTGCTTGTTTTGGTTGTGTGGCTGGTGGTATCTTGTTCATGGTTTGAAGTTGGGCATGGTTTTTGTGGCTGCATTGTGCCCTTGGTCTGAAGCCTGGCTGTATGGTCTGAAGTTTGTTCATGCTGCTTTGGAGTTTCATCTGGTTGCCCTGTTATGCGTTTTTGTGAGGATGGGCTAGGAGTTACATTCTTATTGTTTTCCTTCTGGTTTTGATGCTCTTCGTTGGTCTCTCACCAACTAGGAGGTTGGAGCTTTTTTAGCTCCAAGCTCCTCTTTATTGATGTATCATTCACACCTTGTATGTGCTTTTTCATCAATAAAATTTTTTCTTTTGCCGATCAAAAAAACAATGAATATCAATACTCTGTTTTTTAATGGTCTGTTGTATGGTTTTTTTTTTTTTTTTTTTTGTGTGCAATTTTTCTCCGTTTGTGCATTGTTATGAAGTAATCAACTCCCCTTCAAAGTTTCCCACATGGTTGGATAATACTTCTTCACATATCTTCCGTTTATATATCTCCTATATGGTTGCCCTTCCAAGGATTCATTTATGTAAAGGATGTCATACTTCTTCACACCAGTATATCTGTCATGTACAGATGTGGTAAAAGCGAACAAACATTACTACTTTCAACTTGCATTGTTTGTTGGACAAATATCACATTGCATTGGACAAACATTACTATATTCATTTGGACAAATATCACATTGCATTGTTTGTTCTGTATCCATAACATTGGAATTATGTGTATCACATTACGTACAGGCCACGATAAAAGCAAACAAACATTACTACTTTCCGTCGTTTGTTCCAGCCCCAAACATTGGAATTAAGTGTACAATCAATACGCGTGGTGTAGACACCCCATTTTTGACCGTCCTCAAGACTTGGACGTCACCATTGGAACACCCGGTGATCATCCATGATCGTGTTCGTTTTGAGTTCCCGGAGGCCTCGGCTGCGCGCCTTGCCTCAGGATCTCTCAACTCGTTTGTTTTGTGTTTGGTTTTGCACCAAATGCTTGTTCTTTTGCTTTGAGGGGCAGGGAATGGCTTGTTGGCCATCCCCACACCCCACCGGCCTCCCCTTTGCCTCACCGGCCATTCAGTGTTGCCACCGGCCATGGTTTCTTGATACCAATGGCCGGTCGGCACTTTATGTGGCCAGCCGGCACTTTTTTTGGCCGGTGACCTCTTTTGCTGGCCGGTATGCACCTTTTGCACCCTTCAGGCATGGTGCATGCCAGCTGTGTCAGCTGGGATGCACCAACACTCTTCCCCGTGCATAGTGTGGCTGTTTTGCCCCTTTTGCACCCTTTTGGTCAAAGCTTCTTGAGGAAGCTTGACCCTTTGTCAAAGCTTCCTCAAGAAGCTTGGCCAGCTGTCTTAGCTTCTTCTAGAAGCCTTAACCTTCTTGCCCCCTTTGCCCCTTTCTTATTTAGCTTCTTTGAGAAGCTTTAAGCTCTTACATTGCCTATATAAGACCTCCTCCTTCTCCATTGTTAGGGTTAGAACAAAAAACCAGAGCTTATACATATATACATCTGTCATATACTCTCTCTCTCTCTATATCCCCCTCTCTCTCATCCTTTGTGTGTGTTTGGAAGCCCAAAAAGTGTGCTTTTGCCTTAGTTTTGCACTAAGACACACACCATTACACCATACTTCGACCTTAAAGGGCTTGGAGGGTTTATTCTTGAGTTTTTGGACTGGTTTTGACCAGAGGAAGGTGGTTAATCTTGCTGTTCTTCAAGAGTTCTTCAAGGGTAACAATCTTACTTTAGATTCCCCAATTTTGCACTAGTTTTTTACCTATCTTGCATGCTGATTTAGGCTTTGTGTATAACTAAAAAAAGTCTTGTATTCTCATGCTTAAGATACTTCATTAAGGTTGTTTTGTGGTTTGGGGTCGATCTCCCCTTCTTAGGCCTTGTTTGGCCCTTTTGGACCCCCTTTTGTTAAGCCTTGGTTGTTCTTGTGTATTGGTCTTCTCACCACTGAAATCTAGTGGATTTTCAGTGGTGAAGAAGGAGGTTTGAGGTCTTGTATAGAGGAGGGACACCCCTCTCCCCTTTGTGACTCATTTATCCATGTTTTTGGCTCAATATGGTAGCATGCATGCTTAGTTGTTTATGACTCCATTTCAGAGGTTCTTGAGTGTTGTTGGGTCATATTATGCCTCTATTTTTGGTCGGATTCATAGCCCCTTGCATGCTTAATATACTTGCTTTGTATTCCCTTATTTGGCCTAGAAATGCATCATGCATGTAACCTCTTATGCCCTCATGTTTTGGCCTAACTTTGTGAAGTTCTTAGCCATGTCTTACCATGCTTGAGGTCTGTTGGGTGCTGTTTTGACCATATTTGCCATGTTTGGTATAGCCTCTTTGCATTTGGGCTTGTGAGCCTCGAAGAGTTGAGTCATGAGCATGTTTTAATTAGGCCATTTCAGTGCTTTAGAACCCTTTCTCATGCCATTTCAGTCCCTAATCCATACTTGTATGCTTACATTCATCATCACTTTTATGCCTTGAAAGGTTGTTCTTTTGTGCCTTGGAAAGGGTCATAATGCATGCTTAAGTGTTTAAGTTTTGGGGCTGCCATATCAGTGGGTTTTGGGTGGTCATTTTGCATATTGAAACTCTATTTTGTGTTGGAAAGTTCATGCCATGAGTGCTTGGGGTAGTTGTGGTAAAATCCCCCTTGTCTTGGACCCATTGGTGTGCATGTTTGCATAAACATTGGCCCATCTTTTCGGGCATTTTGGCCACTGTTTATGGCAAGGCTGAGGTCTGCCCTTTATGGTTTAAGTCCACCATTACATGTTTGTTATATGTTTATTACGTATTTGGCTCATTATGTGTTACCACATGTTAGTCCCATTGAGTATTCTTTCATGTTTACTATATTGCATGTTGCATGCTCTAGTACATTATACATTAGCATGTTTAGTTTGCATTGCATTTGGCATACCTCGCTTACTTAGCTTCATGTTGCATCTTTGAGCCAAGTTGGCATATATGCATTGCATTTGTTTGGTTTGGGGTGTCAAGCCAAACTTGAGGGGCGAGGAGTGTTTGTACTCCAAGTGACAAAACACGTCTCGATCCTCGGTCGCCGATGCCTTTGATCCCAATATGATAAGGTGTTAGCTTTCATTTGATTGTTGCATGCATTTACATTGAATGGCAAACTTGGCCTCTTAGGCCATCATGCATAATTGATGGCCCGAGAGCCGAGGGTCATGCTTCCTTGAGTCCATTGCATGATAGGGAGTGTGGCCATGCTTACATTTGCTTGAAATTCCATGCCATACACTGCTTGCCCTCTGTTGCTGTCAAAACTGATTTCTGCAGGAAGTTTTGGCCGGCCGGCGATCCCTAGTGCCGACCGGCCATAAATGAATGGCCGATAGATTTATCAGTGGCCGGTGGCTATTCCTCCCAGCCGGTGGTGTTCCACAGTGTGCATAGAACCTGTCCTGAGACTTGTGCAGTCTTCAGAGGAGGTAGGCAGTGAAAACAGAGGCAGCAATGCTATGACAGCGAGCTTCCGGGCAGTACGAGTCGAGCATGCATCTTCCAAACATTTCGAAGGCGGGGCTGTGGCCATTTTAATTTTGCATTAAATTTGTTAATTAATTAGGAGTTTTGTAATAATTAACTTAGTATTATTTATTCGGACTGTATTATTCTTTCGGTCCCTCCGTGTGAGGGCGTATTGTGTAATAAGTGTGGGTGAGTGTGTGCATGTCTTCCAATCCCACGTCTTTCTTCCCTTTTATTTACCCGCTTATGATGGTAGACTAGGGCATATTTGAATTAGCATACCTTATGCTATGCATGCGTGCATCCACACATTTGTCTTACACGCACCGGGCTCGGTACATCATGCTAACTACATTTGTATTTTAATTACAAGTTGAGTACTTGTTAATTGCAGCATTTCACATGCCATCTTTAGGATAGCCGAGCCTATTGTAGTTGCATCTTGCATGTGTTGCATGAGTCATCTTAACATGAACTAGGATCATGCATATGATTGCTAACTAGTTTCTGTTTTGGCTTGGAGTACTAGGTGAGCTTTTTATGCTTTAGCATACCGCATGCGTGTGAGTGTTGCCATGATAGCATGATTACCATGAGGCTAGCTGCTTATGCGATATAACTGCTTGAATGCCTGTGGGTGGAGGTTGAATTACCTAAATTGGACTCCATAACCTCATTACGAGCACAATATGCATCATCACCGAGCGCTCAATCGGTGACGTCTGAGTCTTAAGGTTGGTCAAAAATGGGGTGTCTACACAAATATAAGCAGACTAGAAGAAAATAGCTAGGAAAAATTGCACTTTAGTATAAGTTTTCAAAAAAAATTGCAAATCATTGGTAAACTTTATTAAGTTTCATAATTAAAATTATAAAGTTTTCCATGAATTTGTAAATATTTTGTGAAAATATCAGTGATTTGCAATTTTTCCAATAGTTACATATGTGCAAGATAAGACCAAGAGAAGAAAACTTCTGATAGGAAATTTAGCCAGTGATCTTTCCCTAGGCCACTGCATTAAATTCAAAGAAAATCCTACATACGACATGGATAAACCCATCATAAACCCATCAAAATCATACAGAATGAAAAATTAAAGAACTGATAGCTACAAAAATCAAATAAACATAGCACGACAAATGAAAATTGTGGAATTCAAACTTATTTCACAAATACTACGGAACCGGTTAATTGCGAGTACTAAACTCATCCGTACCTTTCATTTTTCTGTCGTCAAGTACAGAGTCAACAACTTTGTGTTCGCCTGCTGATAAAACCTCTCTGCTCTCCAGTGTCATCAATTCCTTCTATCAATATAAATAATCAAGTAACATCAACTCCTCCTATTAATATAAACAATTAACTAACTGAACACTGTTCAGAAAATAAATTTACAAAATACATAACACATCCTTATGCATCTAAAATTGGTGAAGCGATGTCTAACCTCTGAATAGAACCGCATCTCCAACCTGTGCAGTTTGGACAGGACTTTGTCCGAAATCTGTAAGACAATTGTACAACATTTGTTAGTGCAAACTTGCACTAGAATGACAACTATTAAAATACAATACAAATAATGGTTCAATTATGATCAGTAATGCTGTCGGCATCAATTGGTAATGAAACATATGAAAGGTGAAGTGATGTGGTGACTTGGGAATTTTTCTGCAGTAAGTTGAGTACTTATTTTGCTATCGTTGCACGAATGCATATCCCCTACGTCTATGGCTTCAACACCTCTTCCTCTTCCTTTTCCCTTTCGTCTGCCTGTTACAATTTGTCCCGCTCCCAATGTTTGGGCAAGCTTTCCAGCAGAAGGATGCACATTGTCTGCTTCTCCTCGCATTGGTGGCAAGGTTTGCACATCATCAAAGGAAGATAAACTCTCTTTTGCAACGTTCTTGATGGCCAAAAACTGAACCGAAAGAGATTTGCTTTCTTCGCTTGTGTATGTTTCCTCCAAGGCAAGGCCACGGTTGTTGTGCGTGTCCCCAACTTCTTGGACGATACGCAACTGTCCAACGTGCATATCAATTATCTCATTGGACAACATTCCATTCATATTATTGTCCTCCCAATCCACCCCCTGTAAATCTTGAAGATTACCCTCATTTGGGCTACCATAATAATTTGGGAAGACCACGCTGCCGTCATGCAACTCGACTCCCATGCTAGGGTCAACCCTTTTCCTCTGCGCGAGGCAATTGTGATGTTTCTGATAAACCTTCCAGCACTTGCTGCATCATTTGCTTCATTTCAGCAATATGTGTCTGTTCATTAAACGGTTGTTTCCCAGACAATATAGTTGCAACCAGTTCATTCAGCATTCCTTTGAGTTCACCAATGCTGGAGGATATGTTAATGTTACAATTTCTTTCAGTCAACTCCACCTAATCACACAAACACATACATTAACTTACTACGATATTTCATCTTCAAGTAACCTCTGCGAACTGTGTGAAGCATGTGTACTGATTGCTTTTTCTTACCTTTGCATTGTCAACAACTTCCTTCCCTCGGAAATTGAGCAACATGTCCCTTATTTCCGCATTGCTGTGAAGCACTTGCTTCATGGTTTCCTTCAGTTCACCAATGTCGGACTCAACCTTGCTCAAAAGAACTTCATCAATTCGTGGTTTCTGTTTGTTATTGACATGGTGTGCGTCGATTGCGTCATCAATGTCATTGCTTTCCTCTATTGTTGGATGAAACTCCACCTAACATAGTTGTCAAATCGGGATTCAAATCATGAATGAAAATGGTAATGTACTGAATCGTTAATCGATCTGAACTGTGAATCGTAAAGTTTCGGTCCGCTTTCTTAAGTTGCACACAACGTATGTGTACACACTTACATAATAAATATATCTAATAACAATTAATTACTCCATTTGTCTGAAATGAACAAAGAATTTGTTGTAAATGATGCTCATCTGGTGTGGATAAAAACTTCATAGTCGATCCCATGCTTACCACTTGACCTTTTTCTATTTAGATAAACAAAGACAAACTTTCAATTACAAACTAACTAACAATAACTCAACGACAATGTTTTGACCTTTTTACAAAGTTAAAAAACCAAAATCTTCAAGCTTTTCCAAAAATCTGACTTCAGGGCTTAACCAGAATTCATTTGATAACGGAAGTAGTACATAAAATTGAATTTGTAAGGCTACAATATTGTCCAAATGGAAACTTCATGTTTTGAGAGTAAATAGGGAGGGACAAAGTGAAAATATGGCATATGCTAAGGAATGGGTCACTGTTTGTCACTGCTTGTCACCTAGTCATAGGAACACAAATTCAGTCTGTCACTGTTTCCATAACACAGGTGGGGCAATGCTGTCAAATGTGCACAACGAATAGGTTGATTACCTCATGTTAATCCAACATTTGCTTCCTTCCCATACGTCGCCCCGTCTCCCGTATTTCGGCATCACCCCAATCATTTAGCCGAGGGATAGAGCGTGTAGTAGCCGACGTACTCTTACAGGGAGGGAGAAAACGATCCAAGTAAAATAGCTATATTATAAGGGGGAAAAGATATTTAGTATACAGTTTCGAGCAAAATAATCTGTATTCGTTAACAATACATACAACTTACAACACAATCATATCTATGTGTTTATGTGTCTTGATGGCAGAATCCCCATGCAGCTTTCCGGCTAAAAAGATAAGCTCTTTCTGGTTACAAAAATGTGGCTCGTACAAGTATATTTGTCATGCTGTTCAATAACAGGTAAGTTTGTATTTCGCAACGACTGCCATTTTATTGAACCATATGCACAACAATGGATGAAATATGTAATCAGCATGGTACAAACAAACAACGGTCGATTACGTTACCATTAGAAGGAAAACACATCCATTGCCTCGCGCTGACCTTTCATCTTATACTTCTGAACACCTTGACAAGGATTGCAGTGTCACTTTCCCATTACATGCTGCATACCGGTCACGTCCTTCACGCATGACGAACGCAATCAAGGCGGTCATTATGGTAGGACACAACATGAACAGTACAGCTTAAACTGCCGAATCTCGTCGTACACTCTCAGTCAGATGAACACTCAATCAACATCAACTTAACAAACTTTCATATAATCATCTCATCAGATCTCATATTAAACTCATGGTTAGTAAGTATAATGCGTTTAAGAATAAGTAAGGTCAATGCTTTGTAAAGATATCTATTGGATATGCGTCTATTGAACCAGTGAACTGCACGTCATTGCCTTCTGACCGTATACCCAATAAGACATGCACTTCCTCACAGGTGAGCCTCAGGTGACGGCCATGAATAGTCAATGAACACGTGTCGGGATCGAAGTTCTGTACCAACCATTGGCACAAGTTGTGATCTATACGGGTACACTTTAACCCGAGGAGGCCACCGAACCCAATATCAATGACTGCCTGCTTCTGTGCTTCGTTACACCGGTTCACGATATCAACAATTGCCTTCAATGATATGCGGACTTGCATTTTACTCTGCAATGTTATTAACGTGAACATTAATACAAAAATTTAACCAACATTGTGTCGATAGCAGGTCCTCCCCAAATGCAGTTACGAAAACATTAAGTACGTAAGTACCTTTGCAAATTTCTTTGCAACTTCTTCGCCCAGTTCCTTGGTACTTGCCTTAGCCATGTCCTGAAACCTCTTCTTCACATCACAGGGGAGTTCCTTCCACCTTTCCCCAATATCCTTTCAGCTCTGTAAGTGTTACACCAACGTGATGCACATACAGGACAAATAAGAACTGTAAGTCCAAAATAATTGTCACCACAAGTTGTATCACTCGCAATGTGTGCACATTTTGTGGTATTTACATATGATTGCACATACAAATTACTATTTCGCACACATTTGAAATAAAAACAGACATGGACTTTTACAAATAATCGGGGTTTATAAGAACATGCAATATGGCGTCTTTGACTGCTGGAAATCGCTGAATGCGACACAATAGAAGCAAATGACTGGTGTGCGCATGGAATAGAAGTCCATACTTTGCTATCACAGCAGTCACGTGTTTCCATCACTGTACTCTACTTAGTACATGTCTGCACACTAACCATTTTCGGTCCGGGATTGTCTGCTCCTTGTCTTTCCTTGAAATGTTGCTGGCTGCAACCATTGTGAATTTCGGCGTAAGTATATGTTAGATATGGATGGATATATATACATTTATGTACACAAATCGTAACTATTGACATTTACGGACCAATTTGTGACACAAACAAATTTGGTCCCAACTACATAATAATGCATCAGTAATGTCCAATTTTCATTGCTAAAAATATAATAACCACATGATTTCTGCAACAACAATTAGGTTTGTAAGAAATTATTTTGGCCCTTATTTTTTGTCTCTAAAATCTTAATTTCTTGTGAGTACAAAGTGAAATTTGCACAGGCGCAAACTATGAGTACAAAATATGTAATGCACAATTGTGCAAAAATACTGTCAGCCGTTTCTGACGAGAGGGATTCATACTGTGAGCCGCTTTAAAGGACACGGATCGAACCTATAAAAAATAAATGGTCCAACTGGCCGCTTTCGACGAGGGGGCTCAGTAATGTCAACCGTTTTGATTCGTGAACCTTCGCCACTTGGCTTTAATGTTTTCCTTTGCCTGTAACAAATATCGGCGTAAATGAAATTTTATTGAAGGCCAAATTACATCGGTGGTATGTACGTTTTGTGCATTTTATCATCTTCGTCGGTTAACTTTAAAGGCAGTCAATCTTGCCTTGTCATTTCAAAAGTTGTGCTATTTTCATGAAATTGGTAATGTCGTTTTCCGTTGTCACCGAAAATTATTAACTGAAGTGGTTTAGTATAACTCAGTCAATTATGGATTTCACAATTTCTCTCCGCAGAATATGCGACATGTGTCGTATGTGCACATATTCTGCTAAGAAATGGACAGAGTTTTAATCCATTACACGAAATTCATGGTGCAATTTGAGGCTATCACAAATGTGTGAAACTCAAATCACACAACCTCCTGATGACAGTACATACCGCCACAATATGTCCTACACGAACAGACCGTGGAATTTAATACGTACAGGAAACATATCCTTGCAAGCCTAATTGTATGAAATAGTGAACGACATAAACTCACAGTTACTTCGCATTGTCTGACATATCGCCCATATCCAATTACGATAATTCCTGCAAAGAATTTCATGCAATATTGATAAGGATGCAGAAAGAACGTTGCTCCCAAATTGTAACAAAACGAAATTCACTGTTAATAACTTACAATGAACAGGCCATTCAGTCGTACGTACATTGTACGAGTGGTACTTTTCGTTTATTGTTCAAGTATGATATGTTGTCGTTAATTTATGCACCTATGGCATGCCACTGTTTTACGAAAATTAATTGGCCATATGTTGTACTCGTTTTATAGTATTGACGACTTCAAGCCAGAAACAAGAACCAATATGCACACTTCAAACAGGGCCACATCGGACATTCAACCCAAGAGCACCCATACGCAACTTACATTCATGCAGATAAATAAAAAACCGGCTACACTACTCAACCAAGACCATTTGTCACTATGGAACTCCTCAAAGGCAATATCAGTTTGTCACCCGTGTAGTTTGTATACCTAATCGTACGTATGGTTTCAATGACCTAACGAGGAACAGTTTAATAGTTGAGAAATGGTAATGTCGTGCGAGTGGAACACAACAGATCATAATAATAATGTGCTCCGAAAGAAAAAATAGACAGACTCACACATGCCCGAGAAAATGGTGAGTGTTACTGTCGGCGAGCTGGCGCAGTCGAAATGGAGAGACAGAGAGACAGACAGAGAGAGAGAGTGTGTTACTGGAGATGGACAGCAAAACTGAAATGGAGAGAGAATGAGGGACAACAAAGTTGCCGAAATTGTATGTGGGAAATGGAAATGAGTTGGTGAGATTAGAAAGGCTATGGCATGTGGGTCATCATGAAAAGTACTACCTCTGTGGGATTTCATAGGCTTTGTCTGCCAACTTTGGTTTTTGTTCCAAATTTGGGAGGGAAACGGAAACGTACGTGACACTACATATTAAATATTTGGGATAATCTAAATAAGTGAACTTTTTGACTTTTTGTGAAATATGGGTTCCGTTTGGGTTGGGGTTGAATTGATGTGTTAGAGAGGTGATGTGACTTAAATAAGATGATGTGATTTAAATAAAAATAGTGACTTTTTGACTCTTTGACTTTTTTTAAACATGCCAAACCAGCCCTAAGGTGGTTAGGAAGTTGCTATTTTTATGTTATTTTAGTATTTTCATATTTTTAAATTTATTTTTTTGTGTTTTGAAAGTAATAGATTTTGTTGTAGTTGGATATGATGTTTATGACAGGAAATTTGCACTGATTATAGGTTTGACGTGCCATTTTATCTTATTAATTATTTTTGCCGATTTTTTTTGTTTTTGTTTATTTTTCACAAATGAGGCGTAGCGTACGGTAGGGTAACATTAAATTAAATTTTCGGCCTATAAATTAAAAATTAAATTTCGTATGGCCCCATGAATTAAATTTTTTTGTGTTGTTCAGTTATGAATTATAAATTACAAATTTAGTATTATAAATTAAATATAAATTGGTAATTTATCATTATCCAGTCCGTCGAACCAAACATTTGATTCACTACAAATACTCCAATTTTCGCATCTAATCCGATGAGTAAACAAACATACGATACAAATACACCCGAACCGATTGGTCGACAGATAATGTATCGTACGACTAACAGTCTGGTGGATTACAATCCCCGTTTATGCAATCCAAACAAAGAGGGCAAACTGTGTGAATGATGATACAATGGATGGATTAAAGGGTGTATTAAGATCCGTGTCTGACAGAAATTGTAAACATATATATATATATATATATATGTATATATATACATATATATGTAATAAACAAATGTGTATAATTAATTTCAGTTAAAAAAAATTGCAAGCGGCAAAAATTTGCGAACAAGTACAAAAAACCCCAAAAAAAAGAAATTGCAGTTCAGCGACCGGTACAGAAATTGTCGTAGTGGACGTCCGGTGGGACTCTCGGCCGGATGTCCGGGAGGGCTTTCGCCCAGCATTTCCCTGCCTCCCCCCCCCCAAACGGTTAAAACGGTAGCTACTGTTAATAGGCAATCTAACATTGCACAGTAATTATGGTCAGTAACGTTGCCCTTAGCCGCTGCACTGCATCACCAAACAAGAAACTTCGTTGGCCAAAAATTAACAGTTGACAGTTACAAATACAGTAACACATCTATTGTGGATGTAACTAGAATATTAGCGATAGAATTATAACAAAATACTTCTTCACAGTAATAAGTAGTGGATTAGTAATAGTTAATTTTGTTTTAACAGATAGGAGTTAGAGGCACCACGTCATAATGTACAAAAACAATTACTTTCATATACCTATTATTATACTATTAACTTCGGTTATTACATATATTATTAGGGTTGTTGGTGTTTTGTAGTGCTTGTTGGCTTGTCAAGGTAAAACTGTTACATGCAAAACGAGGCGTAAATTATTTTCGTTCAGGACTGGACATATCGATCGCATAAGTACAAACAAACTGAGACAGCAAATTAATTACTAAGGAAGTACAGTAAGTACATTACATAGGATAACAGGGGCCAAACCAGCAAATCTACTTGTATATCGAAGGGATTGGTTTTCTAATACCATCTCCCATGGGGGACTACTAATCCCATCTATGGAGGGTATCATAATCCCAACATATTCCGAATACACAAATATTGGGCATTGCATTGGACAGTGTTGTTCGGCCCGTGGGGGCCATCACGGGACCCGTTTTGATAATTTGAATCATTAAATGTGTACAGCTCATCAAGTACTACATGCCTATGAAAAATCACGTTGATCGGATATCGATAGCTATCTGATCGGAGTAGTTTTCTTTCAACCGTTAATTATAACACCATCCCTTATTTTTATACAAAACTGATTTGATCATATAGTTAGCGATATCCAATGAACATGATTTTTAATAGACATATAATACTCGACGAGTTCTACACATTGAACGGTTAAGATTATCAAAACGGGACCTGTGATAAGCTCCCACGGACCGAACAACACTGTCCTGTGTAATTTTGTTGTGCACCCATGTGTAATTTGTACCGGGACAGACCAATCACTGTGTCATACATTATTACTTGTAATTTGCATCAAGCAATTTATGTTTTTTAAATTTTTAATTTGTGTCTAGTGGTAACTTTTTAGCTTGTTCAGTAACTTTTTTTTACTTTTTGTCTTCTTAAAGACATGCCAAACCAGCCCTAAACCATGACAATATTACTTGTAGTCCCATCACTGTCAGTCCCCTGACTAATAATTCCCTCAGTAACAATCCCACCCCTTATAGTTACCTGTACTAATATTGCCCTCTCGCTACAACATTTGTTGTCGGTTCAATGTTCTCTCGCTGCCTGCGTCATGACTAAAGTGGAGACTGGCCTCGTTTGGGAACAAGCTGATTTAGAAATTTTTTGGCTATTTGGCTAAAATATGAGCTAGAAAAAACTAGTATGTTTGGGACGACTTTTTGGTTTTTTACGAAAAGATGTGCAAAAAGTAGAGAGAAAAGAAAATCTTTGACTTTTTTGTATGAGTTGTTGCCTTTTTCATTTTTTTAGTGAATTTTTGGCTTTTTGACTAAAAATTTAAAAAACAAATACAAATTTTCATTTCCCGCTCTGCTATACAGGTTATACAGAGTATACACCTCAATCTCACTCTCACTCCCCCTCACTCTCACACTCACTCCTCCTCCACCGAACCCAGCCTGACCGGTGACCACTCTCGACGGCAACCCACTCGTAAACCCAACCCACTGTTGTAGCCCTCATTTTTTCTACTTCGCGAACCATAGCTCCACCGCAACCACCATCGGTTGTAGCGAAGGAATTTGTTGAGGAGAACGTGGGCTTTCAGGCCATAGATGAACCTAGTTCGTCCTCCAAACACTGAAATCAAAAAGTTAGGGTTGTGATTGACAAAATAGATTTGAAATTTGGAAATTAGGGCTTCCAAAATTAGGGCTTTCAAAATTACTCATTCAAAATTAGGGCTTTGAAAATTAGGGCTTCGAAAATTACTGTTATGCAGATAGATAAATGGTATGATTGATAAATGTGGAACATATTGTGAGGAACATATATGCATTTACCTTTTAGAGTTAAAGTATAAATTTTGCAGAACGTAGTATGATTATGCAGAAAGTGATCGAACATAAAATGAAAGGATCACATCTTTGCAGAACATAGTATGATTATGCAGATTGATAATTAGTTGAACAAATGCATATAGTTGTGTAATTTTCAATGTGTGATTGATAATTGAATTTTGGTGTATTTGTTGTCAATCACGCATGATTTGTTGTAATAAACTGCTATCAACTAATATGTTAGCTACGTGAATTGAATTAACTATTATCAACATTGATAACTATTATCAAACTGAACTGAAATGTTCATAACTATTACTAATTTGTTGATATGTATTTCAGTGTGCTTTGTTGAAAATCACATGTGTGATTTGTTGATAACTATTTTAGTTTGATAACTATTAGTTGAATCACACTCTCCAACAATCTGCTCATAATCATTTCACTTCAGTATGATTTGTTGATAATAGTTGTGTAACATGTGTGATTGATAATTGAATTGACATTGAACTGATATGTTTGTAAAACTGCCATGTTTGTTCAGTTTGAAAATGCTATGTGTATAACATATGTGTAATTAATCACAAAAATGCTATGTTTGAAACTGAAGAAAATGACTGACATTGAACTGCCATGTTTGTCCAAATGCTATTAACAGTTTAGTCTGTGTAACCTCTGTTCAAATGCTATTAAACATGGCAGTTTGAACAAATAGATATTTTCAGTAAAGACACACTCTGTCCCTCAAATTCAAATAGAACTGCTATTAACCCCATCAAACACAAGCATAGCAGAGCACTACAAATTTCTCATGTATGCAGATTTAAAAAATGGCTTCTTCTTCTAACAATAGCAACATAAGATTACTACCGAGGCTGTGCAATTATGGAAGAACTGCTGCCATACATATTGTAAGAACCAGTGAGAATGGAAATGAAGGGCGTTTGTTCTTTGTTTGTCCATCAAAATATGTAAATATGTATTGGAAATTTTAATCCTTTAGTAGTTACATTAATATTTGTCGTATTCAACTAACTAATTGTCATGCATTGTGGAGTACCACTCTCACTCCCCATTGCAATTACTTTAAGTTCGTGGATGAAGATGATAAAGACGTTACGTCCAGAATCCATTTCAACACTAAAGCTTGTGATGCTATAACGGTAGAAGACTTTAACGATGTAAGGACGAGGCTTTATGACTTGGAAAATGACCATGGTCGAAGGCTTGAAAGGATAGAAAATAATATCAAAGCGATGGTGTATTTCACTATATTTTCTATCATTTTGTACTTGATCATGTAACTTTTGTACTTTATTGTATTTTGGGAAATTGAATGGAAGTTTGTACCAGTTTTGGTTGTATTGTACTTCATGATGTAACTAATGTTTATGGAATGAATTTTATTATGATGTAACTTATGTAACTTACTTAATAGCTTTGTGGAATGAATTTTATTATGGAATGAATGTACGGAATGAATTTTATAAGTTATTATGATGTATTATGGAATGAATTTTGGGAAACATTGGTCTCATTGTTAGAGCTTTGTGGATGCTATTTGGCAGATCTGTGGATGCTGTGTGGATTCATTTTTGTGGATGCTATGTGGATTCATTTTGTGGATGCTTTGTGGATGACTGAATTTTGTGGGTGCTTTGTCACTTATCTGTGGCCTGTTATCTGTTGCAGATTCTGTTATCTGGGTGCATGAATTTTGGTTGTAATGAACAACTTCTGTTATCTGTTGCAGGTTTGTTTGTAATGAACAAATTTGGCAGATCTGTCATCTGTCAACTAGTAGCTGTTTGTCACTTATCAGTGGCCTCAACTATTATCTGTTAGCAAGTTTAAAGCAAATTTGGCAGATCTAGTTTTTGATGCTTTGGTTCTGTAGCTGCTCAAGCCCAAGCCATGCTCGCAGCTGCTCAATCAAAATGGGGTCCTCTAGCTTCTAGCCATTCTCTTCCCCATATCTTAAACTAGTGTATTTTGCAAAAAAAATTTCTATTGCACAGAATGCGTGGTACATTTCTTCACCATTGTGCTGACTTCTTCATTAATGAATATCAATACTTTGTTTCTGAATGGTCTATTGTATATTTTTTTGTTTGAAGGGGAGTTGATTAGTTCATAACAATGCACAATGGGAGAAAAATTGCTAATGCACAGGTTGACCCCACGGGGTATGCTTCCATACAACCGTTGTGTTTGAAAAAACAAAACATTTGTGCCCATATTGATGTTAGAGTGTATGAGACCATTGGCCGGTCGTGCACAATTTTTTTTTTTGCAATTACAACTTGTGATTTCATTCAATGATTCTAACACTTAAACCTTATTGTCCATATTCAACGATTCACAAAACATGAAGTAATCAACAAAACATAGGTTAATGATAGCTTCTGATATCGGTCAATGACATTACAAAAAAATTACCTTGTCATCGTACCAACAAAAATCATAAGACAGCTTTCAGTCGATGACGGTGACCCAAAAAAATACCTTCAACAAAGCGGAAATGATGAAGACATTAACGCATGCACCGTTGAAATGGTTAGCAGAGTTTGACGGTTTGTTAGTTTCTAAGTCGTATTTTTTCGCACCACGATGGCATCTTACAACACTACGCTTACTATGTCATACACATGTCGAGGTCTCCTAATCCTCGCTCAAATCAACAACCTCGGAGTCTGAGTAATCTGAAAGGTCAGGGTCCGACACCAGTGCAGGATCCTCCATTATAGCCTTGATCGCAGATGCCGGGTTTGATCCATGTATCTTCAACTCTGCCTTTGCGTCCTCTATGCGTGAGTGCCTAATGAGTCGACGAGTCATTTGATCAATCTCACTTTGCAAACGATGCCTAACTTGGGACTCGCTGACATGAGGGAATTGCTGCTGCATTTCAACCGATCGGGCTTTAGTAACCTTGACAAAAACACATCGACAGTGGTGTTCACACTGAACTCGTTTGGCAAACAGTGAAACTGGAATTCCAAAATACTTCCCCAGGCTAGCATCTTGTATTGGGGTGCAATTGTAATCCCGTAGAGGTTCAAAACTCCACAGTGGGAACCCTGTTTCAAAGAAACGTCGATCACCGAAGGAATCGATATACCCACCTGCATAATCCAATTCTAGTGACTTCGGTCGGGAGCTGTCAACCCCTGCAAGTGATTGTCCACGGCCGCATTTACCGTGGTGTGCATCCATAGGTGTGACGGTTCTTAATTGAGTCCAACTTTGTTTTTGCAGGTTGACGAAGAATATATGGACGCAAAAACAAACCCAAATGCAAAGGAAACAACACTGGTTGCAAAATTTTTTGTGGTTGGTTGGTTGTAAATGTTAAATTACCTTAAACCCGTAGTCATTAATATGTTGGTGGTAAGTTTAAAGATGTGAACACAGTTATTGTTGTTTGGTGGCAACACCTACCCAAACTGAGTAAAAGCAAATTAATTATTTTGAATATTTCATTTAATAGGTTCGGTGTAGTTGGAAAGGCATATGTATCTGATAAGAGGAATTTTGCTAAGCTTTATGGATGAGTAGACATGTAATTGGGTTGGGGCACAAATACAAATGACGAATGTGAATGTATGATAAACTGTGGGTGTGGAAATCAATGACAGTGGGATAGTACTGATGGAAGGTACAATGCATGTGTGTTGGAAATGCCAAATAATGGACGATCAGGGGTACTGAACGGATGACTTGGTGTATGCAAGAAGGAACGAATTTGTGCAAGATGAATTCGGCCAGTTTGAGAAATTAATACAATGTATGTCACAATGCATGAGGTCTTCTGAAAACATACAAGTCATGTACCATATCTTACAAATACTTACAGCATAGTGTTGTGTAATATTATGAATCTGTACATTTCTTTAAAAAAGTAGTAAGTAAAATAAACCATACACATATTCCTACAAAATGTCTGATTCGAACAAGATTGAAGCTATTGTTGAAGCTCATGTTGCTCCTGTATTGCAGCAGTTGCAAGATATCTACGAAAGGCTGAATGAAGTGGACACACGGTTGTCAAGTTTGGAGCGGCAAGTCGGCGCTATGAAGCAGAACGTTGATTGGCTGACCGATGAGAAATTGGCGGCGGACGAAGCAAAGTCTGATAAGACAATGGATGAGGACAGTCAATCAGACAGTACGGACAACTCTTCAGAAGACGCTGCTGATGATGCAGCAGATATGTAGATTTGTTTTTTTTTTTTTTAACCTTTCCTGTAAGACGTTGCATTTTTTGTTTTGGCTGGAGTCATATGTGCTAATGGGCTGATATATAACTTACCTACAAAGAGTTGAGTTTCATTTATAATGTAGTTGGTTTCATTTCTGAAAATTAATTTTTCCTTTTTTGTAATTAAATTATAAATTCATTTTGATAACAAATAAAAAATACAACTAAGACAGCAGCCAGTAAAAAAATTTCATTATAAATTCATTTTGTAATTATATTAGTTTTTATTTGTTTTTAAAAATTTCAAATTGTTTTTTTATTACAATTGCGACATCAAAGTTATGCTGACAAATTGGGCAGCAAATACATTACTCCAAATATGAGTAAAAAAAACAGCCGTAAATTATATTTGTTTCAGTCGCATTCATCCGAACAAGAAACATGCGTAAACAAAATAGTACTAAGACAGCAGCCACATCGACATGTTTGATCCATGTTTACATTTAACTTGCACTTTGCAGTTAGTCCATCTTTACATCGTCCAGCAAAAACAATATTGGGGAGCCATAATTAACATCCATATTGAAATCAAAGAATAAAAAATTAGTGAAGTCCTGTTGCCACCCAAATTACTGGCAGCCCATTCCCATCATTGGCCTAGCTTGTGGCATTGCTCATATGAAGGCACTCCCGGTACTCTGCGATCTTTGCATTATTGACATCCATAACGATGTCAACCAACAACTTATGATGCACAGAGGGATGGAACTTTGTACAGAAAGATCATAAGACAAATCAGTTAAAATTGCAGGACATACAAGGAAGGATTTGATTGACAAATGGAAATGAAGCGGTAGAATGTACCTTGTGTGGACCGGGGCTTAAATCAGGTTGCTGCATGAATTTGATGACGAACATCCCACAGTCAAACGTGCTACAAAAATAATTTCACATTAAATTTGTCATCAATGTCAGTAGGTTCGTTAAGTCAGTCATGCAGCATATACATTAATGTGAGGGAGGGATTGTGGATTACTCGTCCAGTTGTTGTACTGGCCTCTCATCTAACATGCGGAGGTGGAAGCTACGCACGTCTATAACATAATCATTTCCAAAGTGTAGTTGCAGCAAGTCATGCATAGTTTGAACCTGTTCCACAAGGTTGAAGTTGGTTTATGTAAAGGATGTTCAAGTTTGTTGTAGTGTTGAGAAATGCACCAGGACAAACCAAAATTTTTGCCGCATTTAGCTTCCTTTTGTTCGGTCGGTTGGATGGGAACGAGTCAAATAGGTAGGCTACACGGTCCACCATAAAAATTTTAATGCACAACCAATGCACTCCTCTGTAATTAAAAGGCATGTAAATCTACACGCAAACACAAGGGCAGACCTTGTTTAGAGGCCATGTAAACATGTAATGGCTTTCATATTTTCATTTTAATATAACGGGATGAACATTGATATTACCCTCTAGCATGCATCAATCGCACCAGTGTATCTGTCATGTCCGAAAAATGATGTGATGATATTTTCATGGTGCAGAGGTTGCATATCTTTATTTAGAATCAAAGTCTACATGTGTAATGCATAAAGGTCATTGACGGAAACATTTGTCAAAATATGTCATACACAAAACACAACGTAGTTTTAAACACTTACTTACTGACAGATATACGGAAAAGAACCAATCAGTATGCCTCCTGTCATTGTGTAAATCCCTCTGTCGATTAGTCAATTGCACCACCACCAAGTTGATTGGCTGGAACATTGTATGTAAGACACAAGGCAAGTTGATTAGAAAGGTTTCTGAGTTCAGGGGTACTGAAAAACGCAGATTCATATGTGCGTAGCCAACACTTGCAGTGTCGGATAGCCACGACCCTGGTTTGAGCGTGCGCATGTCACGCCGAGTACCAACTTCACATGCCCGTCCATGAAGATTCATGGAAACAACAATGTCCCTACAAGCAATAATGATCCTTAGAACGACAGTTATATCACAGTGGACTGTCATTTAAAATTGCAAGTACTAAATGAAACAATACATTTCATTTTTGCTATCGTCAAATACATAGTCGAGAAGTTTTTGTTCCTTCGCCGATAACAACCCTTCGCTGTCCAACATCCTCAATGAGTCCTACAAAAATAAACAGCCAACTAACACTACACATTTCATAAAAAAAAATTGAAGCTTACATTACAAGGTCGGTAGTCATAACAAAGAACGTGAAATGATGTATAAACTGTGAACCTCAGAGTTTTCCCAACTTGTGATGTTTGGTGCGAAGTTTGTTACAAATGTGTACAAACATATGCCAGCAGTCATAACTGCAAACATGAAATTGTTTGACAACTAGTACAATACAACACAGATGATTGTAAAATTAGTGATTCACATTATTGATGTGGGCATGAATTAGGTATTCAAAACTTGTGGGGCATTAAAGGCAGTATTTGTACCTTGTTCAGCTTATTCACACCATCAACATCCACAGGTGAACTGATGTCGTCAACTCCACTATTTGTTTTGCTATCGATGCACAATTGCATATCCCCAACCTCAGTGGCTTGAACTCCACTTACACGCATTTTTCCTTTTCCTTTTTCTTTTCCTTTTCCTTTTCCTTTTCCTTTTCCTTTTCCTCTTCCTCTTCCCTTTGCACTTGCTCTAACGATTCTAGTTGCTCCCAATGGCTGGCCAAACTTAGTAGGAGAAGTATGCACATCGCACACCACGTTCTTGACGCCCACTGATTGAAGGTCAGGACTGTATTTATCTTCAGTTTCGTATGTTTCCCCCGACTGAAGGCCTCCCTTCTTCTGGTTGTCCCCACCTTCTTCGATGTTCAGCTTGTGCCCATCATGGAAATGACTTTTGTCCCTTGCCAAGGTTCCCTTCAAATTCTGTTGTTGGTGATCCACCCCTTGTACATCTGAAATATTACACTCCATTGGGTTAACTTCGTCAGATGGTTTGACCACGCCATTGTCATGCGTCTCGACTCCAACAGCAGGGTCCACACCCTGTTTGTCCACGCCTGCCGGTTGTGGTCTAGAGAATATACCTTCGATGAGGTGGTGTAGCATTTGCTTCAGTTCACCTAAATTGGTTTGTTCAGTGAACGGTTCGTTGCAGCCCAAACTGAAATGTTGAAATAGTTGCTTCAGTATTTCCTTTAGTTCAGCAACATTGGAGGAGAGGTTAATGATACACACATCATTGCCTTCCACCTAATCAAACATACACATTCGTGAACTTAGTCTTATAAATCATCTTCAAATGATGTAGCTCAACTGTGTCAAAATTGCGTAATGATTGGATAGATTACCTTGTCATTGTCAACAACTTGCTTGCCTTGGAAATGTCGCAACATCTCCATTAAATCTGTTTGGTTGTGGAGAACTTGCTTCATCATTTCCTTCAGTTCGTGAATGTCGGACTCTAAATTGCTCATACGGACGTCATCGTACTGTCCTTTTTATTGGTTCTCGACACGGCATGCATCCATGTTAGCATCATCGGCGTCGCTTTTGTCGTTACTGTAATCAAACTCCACCTAATCATAGAAACACATAAATGAAGTCTGACATTGTATGTTGAAAACAAGTGGGTCAATGGTGTGAAATGTGCACAGTGGTTGGAGTGCTTACCACAATTGTTAGGAAATTTTGCTTCATTCTGATACGTCGCAGCGTCTCCCGTATTTGGGTATCACCCCAATCATGAAGTCGAGGCGTGGACCGCATTGTAGCCGACGTACTTGTCGAACTCAAACAAACACAATCGTGGTACAATAGCTGTGGACATTAAGGGGCACACCATAATTAATTTATTTTTCCCACAAAAATCAACTATATTCAGTAACAATGACATTCATTCTTCTAAATTTTGCAGCGGAACGTACATAGAATACCGATTTTGTTTACGATGCCGTCAACTTTATAGGCACATATCATGCAATGTTTTTTGGGAAAAAAAATGTACAGCAAACCAAGGACTTTATTGATGAAACCAAGAAAAAAAAGTTATGTACATGTTTGTATTTATGAATGGCTGCAACCCAAATGACCTTTCCCAGAATCAATACGTTTGGTTTGGTAATGGTCCTATCAAGGTTTCTTCTGTATATTCTTCTTCAACTCTGCCTACAAATGTGTATAATATTTCCTGTGTCATTCTGTGTCTGATTGATTATTCCAAACCGATGAAGACCAATCAATTATGTTCCCCTCTTCGCAATGTAGGCAAATTAGTTCCTCCATTGAGGTCCGTCATACTTTTTGCCCTGTACTCTTTGTTCTTAAATTCATGACGGTAGTCGCAGAAAATATATTTCTGCGAGTACCATACTTGGTCAGGAAAAGTGTTATTTGTCGTACTCACAAAGCAAGTAACATTGTATGTCCCAATCAAGGCCAATTTGTTGAACCATGACAGAACAATGCATGAAACATATGAACGGGGGAATGGAAAAAACAATCGAGTTATTGGCATACCATTAGCAGGAAAACACATCCAGTTGCATCACGATGACCTTTATACTTGCGAACACCGTTGTGAAGGAATTAAGTGTCAACTTTGCCCAATTACAAGCTCGCATACCATTCACGTCCTTCACAGCATGAATGAACGATGGCTTCAAGGCGGTCATTGTGGTAGGACACAACATGGCCCCCAAGACGTACAGCGCAAATTTCCTCCGAAACTCATCCTTCGCACCATCATTCTCGGTTAGATAAAGTCTCAATTTGTTCAAAGGAATGACTTTGTTAACAACTCCAACCTCATCGTAGATATTGGGATATGCTTCTAATGACCCAGCCAACTACACGTCATCGCCTTCACACCGTATTCCCAATAAAACATTAACTGCCTTATAGGTGAGCCTGAGTTGACGACCATGAACATTCAATGAACTACTGTGAGGATCGAAGTTCTGTACCAACCATGCGCACAAGTCGTGATCTATACGTGTACACTTCATCCCCAGGAGGCCAGCAAACCCAATGTCAATGACTGCCTGCTTTTGTGCTTTGTTGAACCGGTTAACTAGCTCAACAATTTACTTCAATGATATGCGGAGTTGCCTTTTACCCTGCACATTTTTTACCCTTAAATTAATACAAAAATACAACCAACAATGTCAGCAAAGCAGGACCTAGCCAAATGCATTTACGAAAACATGAAGTACGTAATGACCTTTTCAAACTTCGGTGCACATGGTACTACTTTGGCGTGTTCCTCGGCGCTCGCCTTAGCCATTTCCGCAAACCTCTTTTTCTCATCAGAGGGGAGTTCCTTCTACCTTTCCCCAATCTCCTTTCTACTCTTTAACCACGAAAGTGACAGACGTACAAGACAAGTAACAACTATGAGTCCAAAATAACTGTAACTACAACTTTATGCCAAACACAATCCGCGTGCATTGTTGGTAATTAAATAAGATTGCAAATACAAATAATAGTTGCAAGAAAAAGTCAGCGACAAAACGTAGCTAGACTTTTACAACGAATTGAAATTTACAAAAACAATAGGAAGGTGACATTATTATATGCTACAATCCTACAAACGTGAAACAATCACAAGCCCACTACGGCCATTTAATACAACGTGTGGATAGCAACCCAGCCATGTGTTTCCATCATAGTGTATTATAGAGAATACAGATTTCGACACTCACCATTTTTCGTCGAGTGTTGTCTGGCCCTTGCATTTCCTTGAATTGTTGCCGGCTGCATGCAAGCATTGTGAAGCTTATCATCACTGAATCTTAAATATGAATACATATATATATGCAAGTATTTATGTCAAGCTGGCCCCAAAATCCACATAAGACACCTTTCGTACATCCAGGACTGAATCAACACCAATTTAAACATTTTCAGACATACGGAACGAAACCAATTTCAAACATCACAAACTGAACTTCGACAAAGCACGTAGTTTCACTACAAAAATTGTAATTCCAGATTGTCAAAATGAACAACTAGTACCTATAACAAATGAATGGTGCAACTAGCCGCTTTCGACAAGAGCCAGCGATAGTGTCAGACATTTGGATATGTTGTTCGGTAATTGTCTTCAATCTTTTCTTTCCCCTTTATGAAAGAGCAAATCATACAAATTAGATTGAAGGGAAAATTACAGGGGTGGTGTACACATTTTGTCCGTTGTCTAATTTGAATCAATGCACTTTAAACTCACTCAATTATGACACTCCATTTTAAATTTCCTGGACAATTTTGGTCAAATTGCTAATGCCGTTTGTGATTTTTATAACAAATATTGTAATGTCAATTGATTGAGATTATGTAAATTCAGTAAAGTTATAAGTTGACTACAACAAAAAGTACAGTTGCCACGTATATGCATATTTTCTGATAGAAAACAGTGAAGAGTTGTAATCAAATGGACGTAATTGAAACAAAAGTTCACAATTGATGATGCAAAACAAGGCCATTCAAAATTTGTGCAAAACAAATAACACAAACACAAAAGTACATGGGTTGCTGTAAGAATTGATCCCAAAAAAAATTCAGCGTATTCCTTGGTGATGGATTTCGTTTGTTTACAAACATATGTACGAAACCAACTGGTAGCAAGTCTTGAAGGAGAAAACTAACATTATTAGTGCGAGGTGACCAATATCCGTCAGATGCAATGATGACAATTCCTGCAAAGTATTCCAATCAATATTTACAAGAACACAAACAAACGGCTGCAACATGTGGCTGTTAACCTGAAAATTTTGCGTAAACACAGACAACAAAACGCAGAATTTCCCAACACATATACAGATTTTGAAACGGACAAAAGAAAGGACACACATCAAAATTTTGCATTTAGTTCACACAGCTTACAATTGAAATAATTATGTGTACAAGCAATAAATGCATAATTTCCCAAAAATTGAAGAGCAAGGACTACATTTTGTTTTTCATTTAGGGCTGAAGGACTACACGCACATACTTTTATGAAAGCTCGACTACAAAGGACAAAGAAGCAACTGAACTATTTCATGACGGGGTTAAACAATCTAGACAGGATTCTGCTGTCACTGAAATTGGTGCTCATCCCAGGCACAAAAACCAGATGAAACCCCATCAAGTTGAGGGCTTCGATTTCCTACTGAGCAACTTGGTTGCAGAGAATCGAGATGGTTGCATCCTGGCGCATGCTCCATTACCTTTGGGTGCTCAGACAGTGGGCAGATCAGAGAAGGATACTTTTCCGAGCGTACCAGCAAGTTTCTTCAATTGTATGTGACAATGAAACAAGCAAGACTGCCACTGCCTGCCAACAAATATTACCAACGTACCCATCCATACTCATTCTGGACGAAGGTCATACTCCCACAAATGAAAGTACGCATTTCAAGAACTCGCTCAATAAAGTCCAGACAGCCCACAACTCCTGAATGACAGCTACCTTTCTCTTCAAATGTAACTGCTATTCAACAAAAAGATGATAATTTCAAGAGAAAGGTAACCGTCATTCAAGAGTTGCGTGCAATGACAGGCAAGGCTATCCATTTCTACGAATGAGATTTTCTTCATGAATTGCCTGGGCTTGTTGACTTTTCTGCATTTCTTCACCTCAACCCTACAATAGTTCGTGAAGTTGAAGAACTGAACAACTTAGTTAAGAAGTTCAACATCACCTGGGATGGGAGCACACTCTATGTGCATGCACAGTTGAGATCTCTCCTAAAGAGTTCACCTACAGACACGTTAACCATAGAAACAGAGGGCATTGACGATGCCTGGATGGACCATATCTTAGAAAAGTTGGATATTAGAGAAGGACTGAAGGCAAACTTCTTCCTTAATCTGTTAGGCTTGTTCGAATCAGGTGGGGAGAAGGTACTGGTTTTCAGCCATCGTCTCCAGCCGCTTAAGTTGTTGGTAAGGCTAGCCATGAAAGTGAAGGGTTCGACTCTGGGAAAAGAATTGGGTGTGGGGAACGAATAGCTCTCTACAAAATTTGAAAATCGTCATCCTTATTTCAACTCTTTCAATTGGCTTTCCTATGTTTTAAGTTCAATACCGTCAACTATGCATGAACTTCAACACTGAAACAAATAGTTATTTCCTGTGTTACACGGACTCGGGTACGGGTGCCGGGTGCAGGTATGTATGTACAGGTCCGACTCATTAAATCTTACATTCAACGGTGTAGACACCCCATTTTTGACCGTCCTCAAGACTTGGACATCATCGTTTGAACACTCGATGCTCATCCATGCTCGTGTTCGTTTTGAGTTCCCGAAGGTCTCGGCTACGCGCCTTGCCTTAGGATCTCTCAACTTGTTTGTTTTGTGCTTGGTTGTGGACCAAGGACTTGTGTTTTGCTTCTGAGGGAAGAGGGTGGCTTGTTGGCCATCCCTGCAACCCATCGGCTAAGGCTTTGTGCCATCGGCCATGTTTCCCTACTGTAGACGCGCCCAAACGTCCCGGGAAAATCCCATTTTGTTCATTGGGCTCACTATAGTTCGGACTCAATGTCACGGTTCTGAATCTAATCTCACAAAGTGCAATGCAAGATCAATAAATCACCAAAGAGTCCAAATCCGACAAATCGTTTTGAAAAACTGATTTTTTAGAAAGAAGTGCCAAACATGGACTGCTTTGCCAGATACAGAGTCGCCACCTAAATATTTTATTTTGGGGGAATTTAGGAAATCCTAACTCGTGCCTAAGGCCACATGTCCGTCATCACCAAAGTTGCCTCGGCTCGGGAACTTGGGTACGAGAGGGGAAGGTCATGCAATGAGCACCCCCACTCGCCCGATCAAAGATCGGCCTTTACTAACATGATATCTTGTTTTTTTGAAAAACACATGTGCTCTTATTCCGGTTATTAACCTAGAATTACTATGTAATGCGCACAGCATACAAGTATAGACTAGATCGCCTAAGTTGGAACAAAACATTGCGTATCCGTTTGCTTGAAAATGGTTTGAGGCTCGCTACTCGTAAGTAGGCTAAAACAGGGTTTTGATGAATTGTTCCAATTCAAGTAATCCAACCTTCACCCACAGGCATTCAGGCCGTTATATCACATAAGCAAATAGCCTCATGGTAAGCATACTATCATGGCAGTCACTCACACACATGCAAGGATGCTAAAGCATAAACACTTGCCGAGTACTCCGAGCCAAAACAAAAGCTATGTTAGAAATCAATGCATGATCCTAGTTCATGTTTAAAATGGCTAATGCGACACATGCAAAATGCAACTAAGATAGGCTCGGTTATTCTAAGATGGCATATGAGATGCTACAGATGACACGCATTCAACTTGGAATTGAAATACGATGCAGTTAGTATGATGCGCCGAGCCTGGTGCGTGCAAGACAGATGAATGGATGCAAACATGAGAGCATAAGGATGCTAATTGAAACATGCCCTAAAAGTAACCATCATAAGCTGGTAAATAAAATGGAGAAAGACGTGGGGTTGGAAGACATGCATCACACACACGCACACTTATTACAAAATTCGCCCTCTCGACGGAGGGTCCGAATAAATAATACAGAACCAACTAGCTAGTCTAAGCTAATCTAATTAAACTAGTTATTACACCACGAAATAAATAACAAACTACAGCTAATTATTACACAACTCTAATTAATCAATAAATTAATTAAGTAAGCAATTTAAACAAGCATGTAAACTAGATGAAATAGACTGCCTCAGCTCTGCTTTGAATGACAAAGGATGCATGCATACTCGAATCGCCTTGCGCGGAAATCCATCGTGACACCCCGCTTTGCCTCTGTTTGCAATTGGTCTCAGAAAACTTGCACCAAGCTCCAGAGAGATGAAACTCCACCCTGGGAATCTGTGGGAGGGCTACCAACCAGCTATTGGCCTTGGAGACCACCTGCTGACCACCTTTTGTGGTGGAAACCAAAAAAAAGTGGTCGGCCTGCCAGTAAACCTGGTCGGCCGACTAGTTTCCTCTCCTGGTTTTTGGTTTTCTGCAACAGAGGGCAAGAGAGAGGCACAGCAAAGTATTTGCAACACATGTGTGCACGACCACTCTCCCCATCATTGCATAAGCTCAAGGGAGTGTAGTCCTCGACCCTCAGGCCACCAATCACGCATTTCGATGCATGATGGCCAAGGAGCCGAATTGCACGACTCAATGTGAAATGAATGCACACACAAGCACCTAAAGCCAACAACTCCATCATAGGTAGTCAGGAATGTCAGCGACTGGGAATCGAGGCACGTTTCGTCACTTTGAGTACGAGACGTCCCTCATTTCCCTTGTTCGGACTAACTCCTATCCCAAACACAATGCAACAAATATGGCATGCACAAATGCAACTCTAGCATGCAATCCTAATGCAATGCAACTAAGTGATGCAAACATGCAAGGGATAACATGTAAACATGCAACTAGCATACACAATGCTATAAGCTACATGGCATGCACAATGCTCATGACACTAGCATACACAATGCACATGGAACTAATATACACAATGAGACGAACAAGGCATGCACCATGCAATGATCAATCATGCGACAACGTGGCATACTCAATGCTATGAACTACAATGGCATACTCGATGCAAAACAACATAAGCATGCAACAATATGACAAAATGCGACTAGCGTACACAATACGAATGTCAAATAGCATACTCAATGTGACGAACTACATGGCATGCGCAATGCTAAGTGGACTTAAACCAAAATGGATGGGCCTCAGCCACACCCAAATCAGTGGCCAAAGATGATGAAAACAAGGCTCCAAAACTCATGCAAACATGCCCAATGCAATGGCCCCAAGCCTAAGGCATAAAACACAACTTTCCAAACGCATTGAAAAGGATGAAATATGGAGTGCAGGGACACATGTTCCAACTCTGAAATGGCACACAAAATGACTCCAAATGATTTAAACAACTCACACAATGCATGTTGAATGGCTCAAGCACCGAAACTAGTGAAGTGTATTACACTATAGGCATGCAAGGCAATGCTCAAATGGCCAAACCAACTCCAAACAGACCCTATGCATGCCAGAATAGGAGCAAAAGTGAACTAAGATGATGGCTTGAAAGGCACAAAAATGAAGCTCATGCAATGGCTCACAAATAGGGTATAATGATGCAACTCTCAAGCACATTGAAAGGGTAACAAACATGAGAATATGGCCAAGAAATAAGCTCTGAAATAACATTCCTCATAATGCCAAAACATGCAAATACCTCAAGTTAAGCATGCAAGGGACCTCAAAACTCAAAGCTAGGCAAGGCTATTACACTACAAGCATGCATGGCAAGCATTATTCGACCAAGAGGCCTCAAAACAGAGCTAAGGCAGCCCAAAATATGAACAAAATCAGTTTGGATCATGGCCAAAATATGCTAGAATAGAGGGCCAAAACATCATGCAATTCAAGCTAGTAAACATGATTTACACTACAAGCATATGAAGCATATGAGAGGCTACCAAACCAGCCAAAAACAGAATCATGGCATGCCAAATTATGGCCAAAAACCCACTGAGACATGACCAAAACATGCAAGAATGAGGTGCTACCTTGATAAGTCATGAAAGGGATTATTCTACACATGCAAGAGGCAAACACAAGGTGACCAAACCAGCCATAAACAGAGTCTAGGAAGGTCCCAAAAGTCACCAAAAAGGGCCTGAACCAAGCCTTGGAGGTATGAAAGTATGTGCTCCTTTGAAAGGCCAAAAATGCAAACAAACAAGGCCAAAAGAGAGAGGGTCTCCCCTCTCTGATTTAGGCCCTCAAAACCACATGCCAACCACTGAAAATCTGCTGGATTTTAGTGCTAAAAGGCCAAGCAAAGATCAACACAAAGGTCTCATGGCATGGCACAAAACAAGGCTAAATAGAGCATGCAAGAGGGTAGATGACCCTCAACACCAAAAGACCCTTAAACAAACATGAAAAACACTTAAATATGAAGCTTTTTTCAGTTGACAACAAAGCCTAAATATGCATGCAAGTATAGCTAAGAGAATGATCAAGATAGAGCTCAAAAAGAAGGAAAATGAGTTACCCTTGAAGATCAGCAAAACCAGCAAGTTTTGGAACCAAAAACCAACTCTTCAACCTCTGAAAATATCCTCCAAGAACCTCAGATCAATGGTGGAGGTGTATGGCTATGAGGTGTGGTGCAATAGGTCAAGAACAATATACTTTTGAACCCAAAATGTAGAGATATAGAGAGAGAGGTATATTTTTGCCTTAGTAAATTTCAGAACCTGTGTAAAGGAGAGGGAGAGCCTCTCTTATAGAGGTTTGAAGCTAAAGCTTCCTCAAGAAGCTAAAATCTTGGATGCAAATCCTCCATACACGTGTATGGAGGATACAGTCTGTGTCTTCCAGCTGGCACAGCTGGCATCCACGCACTCAGACAAAACAGGAGGAAACCTGTCGACCAGAAAAAGTGGTCGGCCTGCTACCTTTAGTGGTCAGCCGACCACCCTAAGTGGTTTCCCAGAATAAAAGCTGTCGGCAGGGGGAATTGGTGGCCTTCACACTGAGAGCAAGCCAATGGTGGGGTGGGAAACCAGAAAATGTGGCCCAAAGACCAAAAAACCAGTTTCCCGACCAGAAAATCGACTGGCAGGGAGAAAAGTGGTTTCCAAGGAGAAAGCTGGTCTCCCACCCTTGTACCACCTTCCAAACATGGAAAGTAAGGTTTGTACCCAAGACAAACCAACACGGATGCAAAACGAGAGTTCGGGAGGCAAGACGCGCGGCCGGGGGCCTCGAAAACTGGCTGTTGAGCACGAAAAGTAGCGTACGACCACAAAAGTGGTTTCCCGGCCCACAGTGTCCCTCTAGACAGAGGAAACAAGGTGTGTTCCAAAAACCGTGCCAAACGGATAATGTTAAGCGGTCCCGGACCGAGGCGCACGGCCGACGGCTCCCAAAATCGGAAACTAGTCTCCAAACAGGAACAGTGGCCTACAACCACGAAAAGTAGTCTACGACCACTGAGAGATGGTCTACAAGACCTCTCCCTCCCTCCGGGAAGAGAAAACAAGACTCAGTCCGCAGACCGAGTCAAAGTACAAAGAGCCCCGAGGTCCGGAGGTGAGGCTCTCAGCCAGAACTCCGAAACCTCGAAACGAGCACAACATGCGCAATCACCAAGCACTCAATCGATGACGTCTGAGTCTTAAGATCGGTCAAAAATGGGGTGTCTACACCTGACATCGGCCATAAGTGTTGGCCGATCGGCACTCTTTTTGGTCGATTGACCATATTTTTGAGCCGAGACCTTTCCACCTGCTTTTTGCAGATATTTTCTGCTAGCTGTGACAGCTAGTGGGCACAATTCTCATCCTCCATACACGTGTATGGAGGGATTGCATTCAAGACTCAAGCTTGTTCAACAAGCTTGAGAATTGAAATTCTATAAGAAGGGAGCCTCCCCTCCCTTTCCAGAGGTTTTGAGAAATTGATATACAAGTTCTATATCTCTCTCTATATTTTACCTCTCTCTCTTGTTTAGCCTTTGTTTGTGCCCAAAAGTGTAATATCTTCACACTATTGCACACAAACACCTACTAGAACACCATCCTTTGGTTACTGAGGTCCTTAGGAGTTGGTTTTAGAGTTCTTGGAGTGGTTTAAGCTCAGAAAAGCTGCTAGAGTTGTGTTCTTGAAGGTGTTCTTCAAGGGTGAGTAAACTACCTTTTAATCCCCCATTTTGGCTTAAGCTTTTAGACCTACTTGCATATTGTTTTAAGCTTAACTTTCTACTACAAAAAGTTCTGATTTTGTATGCTTAAGATGATTGTTTAAGGTCACTTTTGTATTGGGAGTTGTCTACCCCCTCTTAGGCCTTGTTTGGCCTTGTTTTGTGCCTTTCTTTTTGAGCTTTGGAACCATCTTGTTTTGACCTTCTCACCACCGAAATCCAGAGGATTTTCAATGGTGGAGAGGTGGTTTTGGAGTCTTGAATAGGAGAGGGACACCCCCCTCTCCTTGTGTCTCATATGCTAGTATAAATGGCTTATAATGGTAGCATGTTCGCTTAGCATGTTTTGGCTCCATTTCAGCAAGTATTTGGTGTTATTTTTCCATGCTATACCTCTGTTTCAAGTTGGTTTGATAGCATCATGCATACACCATGCACACACCATGCACTTGTCTTGCAATCCTCTCTATTACCTTAACATGCATCATGCATTTAGACTATCATTCTTGCATGTTTTGGCTCAACTCAATGAAGCTTTTAGCCTTGGTTTATCATGCTTAAGGTCTGATTTGTGTTGTCTTGATCATATATGCACTTTTTTGTATAGCCATGGTTCAATCTAGCTTGTTGGCTTTGAGTGTCCAAGTCATTAGCATGCATTGCTTAGACCATTTTCATGATTTGGCATCATTTCATATGAGATTTCAGTCCATATAGTGTGGTCATGCATTCACATTTGTCACCTTTTCTATGTATTGAGAGGTTGGTGTTTTATGCCTCAATATTGAGTCATTGTGCATGCTATCATACTTAGGCTCTTGGGATGCCATCTCAGTGGGTTTTTGGGCTTATTTTGACATGCCATAACTCTGATTTTTATTGGTTAAGTCATGCCATGTTTGGTTGTAATAGGTGTAGTGCAATCCCCATTGTTGGCCTTACTTGCATCATGCCTTACGCCTTTCATGTTGGCTTGTTTTAGCTTTGGCCCTTGCATGTTTTAGACTCCTTTTTGCATGATCTAGGACTGTTTTGGTTGTCCTTGGCCCTTTAGGGCTTGGTTCATGTAGCCTTGGTTCAAGCTCCTTGGCTAGCCTTAAGCCTTGAGCTTTCTTGCATGCTATGCTTGACTTGTCTGAGTGGTTTGGCACCACTCCTTGCATGATTTCAGAGCTTACCTTATTGCCACATTATCATGTTTGTCACTTCTCACTCATGTTTGAGAGTTGTGTCCTTATGCCTAAGTGATAGGCCAATTGGCATGCATGCTTGTTTTGCATTTCATTCCATCATCTCTTAGCATTTTGGCCACTGATTTGGGCATGGCTGAGGTCTGCCCATTTTGGTTTAAGCCCATCTTTGCATGTTGTTACATGCTTGACATGTTGCATGTTGTTGCATGCTTGCTAGTTTGCATGTTGTTGCATGCTTGTCCATCTTTGCATGCCATGCATGTTTGTATGTTTAGGTTGCATTTTGCATGCTTGCTAGTTTGCATTTTGTCACATGCTTGTTTAGGTTGCATTGCATTTGGAATGCTTGTTACCTTAGCCTTGTGTGCATGTTTGAGTCATATTGCATTTGGCATGCTTATGTTGCATTGCATAGCTTTTCCATGTTGCATGCATTGCATTGTGTTTGGTTTAGGGTGTCAAACCAAACACGGGGATCGAGGGACGTTTCGTACTTAAAGTGACGAAACGTGCCTCAATCCTCGATCGCTGACACTCTTGATCCAACATGATAGAGTGTGGGGCATTTGTGTGTTTTTGTGCATTCATTCCATATTGATGTGTGCAATTCGGCCTCTTTGGCCATCATGCATCGAAATGCGTGATTGATGGCTCGAGAGTCAAACACTACAGTCCTTTGAGTTCCAAACATGATAAGGGGTGTAGTTGCACAACATTGCCTTGCAAATGTATTGCCATGCCCTTGTTTGTCCTCTGCTACAGCAAAAGGAGCAATTTGCCGGAAGAGATGGTCGATCGGCTATCTGCAGTGCCGATCGGCTAACAATTTTTGGCCGATAGACTAAAAAGTAGTCGATGACCCCTTTCCCTTGGCCGATGGCCATATATTTTTGCCGATGGCCTCTAAGCATGTCCATGAGGTGGTTTAGAAACATCACAGAGATTTTCATAGTTTTCAGAGGTGCAAAACAGTGCAAACAGAGGCAACATGGGGCATGGCAACGGATTTCTAAGCAAAGCAGATTGAGCATGCATTTGTCCCTCCTCTCAAGGCCGCTTTAACTGTTTTGTAACTTAATTAATTTGTTTAATTAGTTAAGAGTTTTGTAATAATTAATTAGCTAGGTTAGTTAGTTAATAAGTTGATTTGTATCATTTATTCAGACCCTCCGCCGAGAGGGCCAACTTTTGTAATAAGTGTGCGTGAGTATATGAATGTCTTCCAACCCCACGTCTTTCTCCCTTTTACTTAACCGCTTACGATGGTTAGTTCTAGGTCATATTTTAATTAGCATTCTTATGCTCGCATGTTTGCATCCATTCATCAGTCTTGCATGCACCGGGCTCGGCGCATCATACTAACTGCATTGTATTTCAATTCCAATTTGAATACATGTATCAAGTGTAGCATTCACATGCCATCTTAGAATAGCCGAGCCTACTTGGTTGCATTTTTGCATGTGTTGCATGAGGTATCTTAACATAACTAGGATCATGCATGATTCCTAACTAGTTATTGTTTTGGCTCGGAGTACTAGGTAAGCTTTTATGCTGTAGCATCTTGCATGAGTGTGAATGTTGCCATGATAGCATGCTTGCCATGAGGCTAACTGCTTAAGTGTTTAACTGCCTGAATGCCTGTGGGTGAAGGTTGGATTGCTTGAATTGGAACAATTCATTGAAATGCGAGTTTTAAGCCCACTTGAGAGTGGCAAAATCATGTTTTCTAAGCCCACCCGAGGGTGGCAAATCCACGTCTTAGCCTACTTGCGAGTAGCACCTTCAAACCATTTTTCAAACAAACAAACATGAGATGTTTTGTTCCAATTTAGGCGATCCAGTCTATACTTGTGTGTTGTGCGCATCACATAGTAATTCTAGGCTAATAACTGGAATAAGAACGCATGTGTTTTCAAAAACAAAATATCATATTAGTAAAGGCCGATCTTTGATCGGGCGAGCGGGGGTGCTCATTGCATGACCTTCCCCTCTCGTACCCAAGTTCCAGAGTCGAGGCAACTTTGGTGATGACGGATACGTGGCCTTAGGCACGAGTCAGGGTTTCCTAAATTTCCTAAAATAAAACATTTAGGTGGCGACTCTGTATCTGGCAAAGCAGTCCATGTTTGTAACTTCTTTACAAAAATCAGTTTTCCAAAACGATTTGCCGGATTTGGACTCTTTGGTGATTTATCAGTCTTGCATTGCACTTTGCGGGATTAGATTCAGAACCGTGACATTTGAGTCCGAACTGTAGTATGCTAATGAACAAAACGGATTTCGCGCCCAATTCGCGCGCGGAGCGGGGACGTTTGGCCACGTCTACAGTTTCTGGCGACTCTACTGGGGATTTAGAGAACTTGACTCGAACTCATGATATCTTGTTTTGACTACACTTATGTGTCTCTTTGCATTGCATGTGCATTGGTGTGCCTAGGACACCGTGTTTGCTGTATGCTATTCCTGAACGTTTTGTCGGAGGCTCGCTTTGAGAAGCGTGCCATAAGACTGACCGGTTGCGGGCTCTGCCATGACGGGAACACAAACCTCGATTTTTACCGAGGCACCCTCTTTGACCATTCGACCTAGTGCATATCGGAATCCATAGTGACTATTCCAAGCTAGGACAGGTTACTTGCCCGATTATAGGTTGTTTTGAAACCGCTGCGTGCATAGTGAAACCCTAGCTCCTGACAAAATAGAACAGGGAAACCCTACCCCAACATAGGGGTGTTTTGGCTCTCACTTGCTTATTATGTGCTTTTAGAATACGTGTCTACAGGAATGCATGTATTAGTTTACAAGTCTAGGTATCAGGCCTGTGGGCATCAGCATCAGTATATGGGAATCAGTTTTACCTGCGGGTATCAGATTCAGATTTGGGGCAGTGATTCGGGAACAGTGATTAGTGGTTGAGAACAGTTCTTTCAGCTTGTGTTTGCCAACTGTGTGTTATCTTTATTTAAGCTGTTATACTGTCCGTTTTTTTGTTCATTGTTTCCTTATTATGCTTTATTTGTCTTTTTGCAAGGTAGTTTAGCACCATTGCATCCGACCAGGTAGATATTCCCCGAGCACTCTGGGTTAAAGGTCGTAGACTTAATCGATCCAGGGATCTGATAGACGGACAAGCAGTGTTCCTTTCTTTACCCCTGGTTACCAGACGAAGGTCAAAAAGGCGCAGTGTATCGGTACAGCGGTTGCCAGATCAGTGGTCTACCCCACCAGTGAACAGTCAGGCTGAGGTCTCAGTTTCTACTGTAGGGACAGATATACCGATTGTTCAGATAGATCAGCACAATATGGCAGGTATAGAGGAGATGATGCGTCAGCTCCAGGAAAGTATGAAAACCATACAGCAGGACGCTGCCCGTCAAGTAGAATTTGCCGCACGCCAGGCCGAGGTTATGGCACAACAGGCAGAGTTGATTGCTAGACTTCAGCAACAACAACCACCACAGCAAGCCGGAGCATCCGCTTCGCACCAGGTTCCTCCCCCACCAAGAGTTCCCATACTTGGGGAGACCGCACACGTCCAGGATGATACGGACGTTCCAACAGGGCTGGCTCCGCCTCCAATCCTACCCCAGCTATCCAAAGCACCTACCAACCTACCGAATTCCCCCTTTGAGTTCGAGGCGGACCCCATAGCGCTAAAAGTGAGCAAGCTAGAAAAGCTGTTCAAGAAGTCTCAGGGCGTGAAGTCCATTCCGGATATTGAGGACGGGTACACCGAATCGGCCGTGACTCTGCCAGATCAGTTTAAAATGCCGCACATAGACCGTTTCGATGAGTCTGGAGATCTTATGGTGCATTTGCTGCTGTTTTCGGATATACTAAGGCCGATGGGCCTCTCCAGATTGCAGAAGCTTTTTCTATTTGGCCAGACCCTGTCGGGTGTAGCAGCCATTTGGTATGCAAAACTGGAGGATTCCGTTAAGAGAAGTTGGGAGGAGATGGTTGAGGCCTTCATAGCTCAATACTCCTATAATACACAGATCGGGGTCACAACTCGTGATCTCGAGACAACTAGGCAAGAGACGAATGAGAGCTTCTCTAATTTTGTGACCCGGTGGAGGGCCAAGGCCTCGATGATGACCATCAAGCCTGTTGACAAAGATCAGATTCGGATGGTTGTGCGCAACCTCCAGCCCAAACTCATGCAGAAGATGATCGTTCTCCCCCTCCCCACCTTTGCAGATCTACATGAGATAAGGGTGCAGATCGAGGACGCTATGAAATAGGGGCTCATTGATCATGAGAGAGAGTAGCCCAAGAGGGCATTCAACCGCAGTACGAATGCAGGCACAAGCAATGCTGCAGCTGCCAGATCTTCAGATGTGGGAATGGTCACCACCACCCCTCCCAAAACCCTTGCAGCTACACCATTCACCGGTGCATCCGGAAGTGGCTCGCAAACAACCAAATTCGCACCCCGAGGCCAGAGAACCTTTACCCCGTTGTATATGTCTCCGTCCAAAGCTTTGGGGGTTTTGATCAGGAAAGGGCACTTGAAGCCCCTAGAGCCGCGGCCCTTACCAAGTAATCTCCCACCAACCCATAACCCGGCGAAGTACTCCGCCTTTCACCAACAGCATGGTCATGACACCGACCAGTGCTTTAGATTGCGTCATGAGATTCAGGATCTCATTGACAATAGGGTGATCGTGCCTCCAGAGAAACCGAATGTCACAACCAACCCTCTCCCACTACATAACCAAGCTCCACCTCCCAAACGCATCAATCTAATCCAAACTGGGGTTGAGTCATACGACCCTAGCATATGTATCACCCCTTCCCACCTACCCAAGCCAGAGGTGTTCATTCCTGACAGCACTGACTTGTGCATGTTGGACATCTCCCAAACCCAACCTGAAACGGTGGTGGTGGCTATAAAAGATGGAATTGGGTCGACTGCAGGGACAGATGAGATTGATGATACAGAGCCTGAGAGGTTTGCAAACTTCATGTACAACCTGAGCGGTTACATTACATCAGCAGGCCAGGCTAGGCCGAATGTGGAATTGCCAGTGGGGGCAGGGATTTGTGTAGTCCGGGAGGATGAACCTAATCAAGGGCTGGATGACCTGGCAGAACTGGAGGAGGACATCGCGAACCTTCAATTCTTCAACGAACAGGACTCAAGGGACGTGACTGTCAACTAGTTTGGTCCCGAAGGGTTAGCAAAAGCTACCGGGTGGCTCAGCAATGAGCCGAATGTTATTGAGCAGCCTCAACTAGAACAGGGTTCGTTAGGGACGGGGACATCAACTGTGGTCGGAAGGGCCGAAGAACAGAGTGCACCGTCGGAGAGCACCGGTGTTAAGAATTTTGCTCAGAATATTGGCAGTTTGGGTGAGGAAGATACTGAACAGCAGGCTGCGCTGAAGCAGTTTGACCGGGAAAGGATCGAAGATTCCGAGAGGGCTAGAAAGGCCAAAGCCCCTGCGTGGACAGAACATGTTGTGTGCGTAAGAACGGAACGTGCTGCGAGCACAGGAACGGAAGGTGCTGTGGGCACAGGAATAGTTGTAACGGAGCCGGACAGGTGTCTGTCAGTTGCCGATGGCATGTGGTAGGAAGATGACGACCTATGTCTTGCCCACACAGATGAAGACTGGGGACAAAACCAACCGGATGATACCTGGTATGTGGGAGAGGTAGACCACATGACTAGGAGCGGGCGTTATTTCAAACCCCGCACTTAGATCAACCAAAGACGTCCGGAAAGGACAAAGAGGTAGAGAAGCAGAAAGATAAGCTGCTCGAGGAGAAGGCTATCCTGAAACAGCTTAAAAAGATACAAGCAGACATCTCTATCTGGGGACTGCTTATGGCCTCAAGAGTACATAGACAAGCTGTCCTTTTTGCAATGGACAAGGCCAAACTTTCAATAGATACCACGCCTGAGCAGCTGGTAGGACTAGTCTTTCCGGGAGGAGCTTCCCCGACGCTGACCATCACCGACAAGGAGCTACTGCCTGAGGGCGCAAACCACAACAAACCTCTCTACATCTCTGTCGAGTGTAGAGATAAATGGATACCAGTAGTTCTTGTCGACACAGGATCCGCCATTAATGTGTGCCCGTTGAGGACAGTATATGCAATCGGGTTGAAGCCCACAGACTTTGTGCCAACTGCCTAGGTGATAAGGGCCTACGACAACACTAGCAGAAAGGTGATGGGGACTGTGCAGATCCAGACTCAGGTTGGTCCAGGACAACAGGAGATTGACTTTCATGTCTTGGACATTCCCGCAACCTTTAATCTACTCCTAGGGTGGCCGTGGCTGCACCAGGTGAAGGCGGTCTCTTCCACCCTGCATCAGATGTTGAAATATCCCCACGGGAAGGGGGTGGCTATAGTTTTTGGAAATTTGTCAATCCATCCACCGCCAGAGGTGTTTGTACCGATTTTGGAAATCGAGCATGGCACGGAGGATGTGTTCCTGTCAGGATTCACCCTAGTCGAGGTCCGAGTCGTTCAGAATATCTTAGCCATTGATGAGGGGTTGTATGTCAGCGCTCAGTTAGTGTACCTCATGAACAAGCTCCAGCATATCCCTGGGATGGAACTAGGAAAAAGTGGCCGGAAGGGCATTATTGTATCAGCCGAAGTGCCGCACAACCCGCATACCTTTGGCTTGGGTTATCTGCCCACCAAAGAGGACTGGGTGAGGAAAGACAGAGAAATGGCTGGGAGAGCCAGAGCCAAGCAAATCGGGAGACCTTATGAGCTGATGCACCGGCCTATCCAGGGCACCCTGAACGGACGCTTTGTCCGAGAGGGAGAAGACTTTCCATTCTGCGGCTTCCAAGAGCCATGGCTAAATGCCGAGAAGAGGCGCCTGCCGGGTTTCGAGATCTTCTTTAACTTACAGTTGACCGGGGATGATGTTGCCGAGGAGCCGACAAACCCATCAGCTGAGGTTGAGCAGCGTAAGGAAGTGGATTCCGAGAGCACCGAGATTGAAATGAGGGTAGCACTGGCTTGTCTACTTTCAGATCCTCCGATCGTACATGAGTGCTTGGGGGATGACCTCTCAGTGTCTATGATTGGGAATGAAGCGGCTGCAAGCCCATCTTTGAACATTTTTGATGCATTCATCGCACCCTCTCTCATCTGGCAATACGAGGAGGGATTCTTATCGAGCAGCACCGAGTCAGGTAGTGAGCCGGAATCTGATTTCACTGAGTCTGTGGAGTCGGAATCAGGTTCCAACTCGTCTGAGTCTGAGTCTGGTATTCCTGGGGGTAACAACCCGGATGCCACAGTCCTGTCTAGGTTGTCTTTTTCTTTTTCCTTTGAGTCTGTTGTAACAGAGGAATCAGGCGACTTAGAAGTGATTAATGAGAATGGAATGGCTGTGGCCTTTAAGTATTTTTCTGTGCCCTTGATTTATTGCATTAATTCAGACTTTCAAAATTTCGATGAAAACAACGAGGAAGAAATTCCTCCGGTTTTGAAATATTTGCTAGATCAGGAGCGGGAGAGGTTTGTAAAACCGCTGGTTGATGAAATCATCCAAATTAATGTTGGTACTGAGAAGGACCCGCAACTGGTCCAGATCGGGTCCACGTTGTCTTCGGAGGAGCGCGAGCGCTTAGTCGCTTTATTAAAAGGTTTCAAAGATGTTTTCGCGTGGTCCTACGAAGACATGCTTGGAATCGATCCTGAGATTGTATAGCACCAGATCCCTCTTGACCCAGAGGCCCGACCTGTTAAGCAGAAGCTCAGAAGGATCCGCTCGGACTAGGCTATCAAGATCAAAGAAGAGGTCACCAAGCAAATTAACGCACGGTTCCTACTGGTATCTGAATACCCAACTTGGTTGGCCAATATAGTTCCGGTACCGAAGAAAGACGGCAGAATTCGGGTATGTGTGGATTTTAGGGATTTAAACAAAGCCAGTCTGAAGGACGACTTTCCTCTGCTGCATATCAACGAATTAGTGGACTTCACTGCTAGGCATGCGTTGCTCTCGTTCATGGATGGGTTTTCTGGCTACAATCAGATATTGATGGCACCCGAAGATTGGGAGAAGACTGCTTTCACCACCCCGTGGGGAACCTATTGTTATAGGGTGATGCCGTTTGGGTTGAACAATGTTGGGGCTACATATCAAGGGGCTGCGACCACGATTTTGCATGATATGATCCACAAAAAGGTTATGGTGTACATGGGCCACTACACCGCCTTGCAGAAATTCTTTCAATGGATCAGAGAGTATTGATTGCGGCTGAATCCTCAGAAATGCACGTTTGGTGTTACAGCAGGGAAAATGCTGGGGTTCTTGATTACACGAGAGGAGTTGATCCTTCCAAAATCAAGGCCATCTTAGAAATGCCATCACCAATGACTGAAAAGGAAGTGCAAGGCTTTCTGGGTAAAGTGCAATTCATAAGACGGTTTATTACTGAATTAACCTTGACTTGTGAACCACTCTTTGGTCTCCTGAAGAAAGGAACGAAGTTCCAATGGAACGGCCGATGCCAAGCTACTTTTGAACAAATCAAGCAATATTTACAGAACCCACCTGTGTTGTCACCACCTGAGCCGAGGAAACCGTTGATCTTGTATCTTTCAGTGACTGAAACTACAATGGGCTGCATGCTTGCACAGGAGTCTGAGGACAAAGTGGAGAGAGCTATCTACTACCTGAGCAAGAAAATGCTAGATTACGAGACCCGCTACACTCCACTGGAGAAGGCTTATCTGGCCTTGGTATGGGCTACCAGGAAGCTGCGGCACTACCTGTTAGCTCACTCCGTAATACTGGTTTCGAGATTGGATCCCATCAAATATCTCTTCGAGAAACTGGCACTTACGGGTAGGCTAGCCCGTTGGTTGCTTCTGCTTTCCGAATTCGATCTGAAGTACGTGACGCACAAGTCTGTGAAGGGGAGAGTGGTAGCGGAGTTCCTAGCCGATCACCCAGTTGAAGGGGATGAAGCAGTTGAGTACCTATTCCTAGACGAGGCTATTTTGCATGTCGAAGACGAAACCTGGACGATGTACTTTGATGGAGCGTCAAACCAATACGGGTATGGGATAGGGGTGTTGCTGATAGCACCCAACAATTCACGTATCCCTCTAGCATTCAAACTCTGGTTCAAAGTATCGAACAATGAAGCAGAGTATGAGGCATGTATTGCTGGTTTAGAAGCCGCCCTAGAACTAGGGGCAAAACGGTTGGACGTCATCGGGGACTCGAACCTTGTTGTATCTCAAGCTAAAGGAGATTGGAAAGTTAAAGAAGAAAAGATGAGAATCTATCACCAGACCTTGGACTTGCTGATTCCTCGGTTTGAGAAACTAAATTTCGCTCATCTGTTAAGAGAGAACAACAGGTTCGCAGATTCATTAGCAACTCTATCTTCTATGATAGACATCCCTTTTGGAGTCCGGATGCGTCCGATCATCATTGACCAAAAATTTGTGCCGGCCTACGAGCTGATTGCTGCCATAGATAAGGTACAAGATGAGAACCCCTGGTATTATGATGTCTGGAACTTCTTGAAAAAAGAGGTGTATCTACCAGGGGAAAATGCCAAAGATAAGAGGGCAATTCGAAGAATGGCTGCTCAGTTCATCGTCTGCGGAGGAAAACTGTACAAGAGAGGTCATCTCGGGATGCATAAGTTGTGTGTTGATACCGAAAAATCGAAGCGCCTGATGAAGGCCATCCATGGAAGAGAGTGCAGAGCGCACATGAACGGGGTGATGCTAGCCCAGAAGATCCTTAGACAAGGTTATTGCTGGTCCACCATGGAGGAGGATTGTATTGGCTTTGTCCGGCGATGCCACAAATGTCAGATCCATGCAAACAGCATGAACATTCCGCCGTTGAAGCTGTACAATATGACTTTGCCATGGCCATTTTCAGTCTGGGGGATTGATGTGATCGGGACTGTCACTCCGAAGGGGTCCAATGGGCATGAGTTCATTCTAGTCGCGATAAACTACTTTACGAAGTGGGTTGAGGGCCAATCTTATGCGGTGTTGAAGGCATCGCACGTTGCAAAGTTTATCAGAAACAACATCATATGTCGCTACGGGGTCCCGAACGAGATTATTTCAGATAATGGTTCCCATTTCAAGAAGGAAGTGATCGACTTGTTGGAGAAATACAACGTAGCTTTTCATAAGTCATCTACATATCGGCCGCAGACCAACGGAGCAGTTGAGGCCGCCAACAAGAACATCAAGCGCATTCTACAGAAGATGGTGGAAACCTACCGGGACTGGCCAGATAAGTTGCCATTTGCTCTGTGGGGCTACCGGACTTCAATTCGAACTTCTACTGGGCAACTCCGTATTCCTTGGTTTATGGGATGGAGGCTGTTCTGCCTATCGAAGTTGAGGTTCCGTCATTACGGGTACTGGCTGAGTGTCAGATAGCTAAGGCAGATTGGCAGCAAAGCAAGTTCGAAGAACTCATGCTCTTTGATGAAAGAAGGCTGAAAGCACTGTATCATGTTCAGGGTTATTAACGATGAATTTCCAGGGCTTTCAACAAGAAGGTTAAGTCCAGGAATTTGAAAGAAAGAGATTTGGTGCTCAAAGACAACCGAGCTCCCATCCACGACCCTAGGGGCAAGTTCAGACCCAATTGGACTGGTCCTTACATCATCAAGTCTATCTGGTCGGGTGGAGCTGTCGTTCTAATGGACCTAGATGGCCTAGAGTTCTCCCAACTGATCAACATGGACAAGTTGAAGAAATACTTTCCCTGAGTGGCTTGCTAGGCTGAAAACCCAAAAGGGCGACCTAGGCAAAAGTTAGAGTATGAAAAATTTGAAATTATAAAAACTAAGCTCGCAAGGTTGAAAATCCAGAAAGGACAGCCTTGGCAAAAGTTAGAGCGCAAAAGAAGAGTGTTAATACACCAGTGAACCCAAGCCGAACTACGTAAGGCTTGATTCCCATCTTTGGGATACGTAGGCAACTTCATCCTGAAGTCCAGCCATAAACACTTCCCCCGATCAACCTTGTCCATGTGATCATGTTTGGTCATCTTTGTCTATTCAGCATTCAGGAGCTCGGTTGTGATCTCCGGTACGGTGCTATTCAGACTAGGGGCAACTTTACAGTTGCTAGGATCCGGGGTTGTACATCTCAGTGATAGATCTCAGGCGTGTCCAGTTGTGATCCATATCGAAAATGGTTTTGAAAAGTTTTAATAAAAGTTGATTTTGCTCAAATTAATCTTTTTACAACTTAGACCATTTTTGGACCAAATGAAAAATTTTCAGTACCCACAACCTTCAATTACATTGATTTCAATACAGAGTTCTCCTACTCTTGAATACAAATTGAAGTTGTTTTTCATTACATTCATAAAGAAAACTTGAAAGTTCTGATTAAAGCAAATAAATCCGGGGCATAGTCAGGTGTTCCTGCGTCCCCTCCCAGAGCTGGTTGAAGCCTCTGATGCCAAAGTGGGCCCGATCTGCGCCTCCTCATCAAGCCAAGCAATGCACTCATTAGAGAGGGTGCAACTGAAAATAGGAGCGGGGGCCAGAAGCTCTCTCGTCCTCCATGTCGTGGCATACCGGGCTAGCTGTGCGCCTCGGATCGGAAATGCAACAAGGTATTCTATTCCCTCTTTTGGGCAAATCTGATCATGTCCGAACTGGCGCTAGAATTGGAACAGGAAGTAAAAGACATAGTGTGTTAGGCCAATCAACTGAATCCCGGGCTGGCGAGTCATGCTGTAGCTCATCGCCGGAAAATTTAGCCAAGGGCAGTGCCAAGCAATGTCAAGAGCAGACAAACTGTGCATCCAGTCACACCACCATCCGTCATCAGGGGCATCTACTAGACGTTGTCGGAAGAAATAGCTGCGAGCTGAATATGCTGGGCATGAGTCCACAACCTTTAATTTATCCATCAACCATACCTGGGGAGGGATAAAAAATGAGAGATTAAAGAATAGAGAGGTGTACGTTGAGAGAAAAGTGAGAAAAGGGTTTTGAGAGAAAAATCGAGCCTGAGAGCCGAGTGATGTGAGAAATATATGTGAGATAGGGTGGGAAACATTACCTGCAGTAGTAGTGGTCTCCCCACGAATCTAATCGTCTCCCGGCGATGAAAAGCGTCCAAGCCCATCAGTGTCTCAGCTAGCATCATGGCGATGCAGCTCTTGCCATCTTTCAAGCCCTCGGCGACTTCAATCAAACGAGTGCTAAACCCACCAGAGCCTGGGGCAAGCAAGAAATGAGACAGCATGCACAAGCAAAGCGCATGTTGCCGATAACCCTGCCAATGATGATCGCCGCGGTCACCGGCATCAGAAAACTGACGAACCAAGCTCGGAATGTCCAGCTCTCCATCGTGAATCAATGACCGAGCGTCATGCAAAGTAAGGCCACACATCCGTCCTAAGGCTTGGACGTGGCCAAAGCGGAGCCGAGGCAAGATTTCTTCATCGCATTCGGATTCCATTAAAGCTTGGAAATCCTCGAAAGTGGGACATATCTCTTGTCCGCCAAAACTAAAAACGTGTGTTACTGGATTCCAAAACCTTGCCGCGGCATGAAGGAACGGGAAACACAGCGGGGTATGACTCAACGTGAATAGTGCATTTATGCTAAAGCCCCGGAAATTCAGCTTTTCCGAGCCATCCAAGTTGGCAATCCAATTTGTGAGATTTTGGACAATAAATGCTTCCATTTGGTGCAAAAACTGAGCTGAAATGGAGAAAACTACGAAGCTGAGGCTTTTGTAGAAGATAAGGTGTTGAGTGGAAAACAGGTGTCAGCATTCTGGAGGTGCTTGCCATTTTTGGCCGATTGGCCAAAAAGAGTGCCGACCGACCATCTTTTTTGGACGATCGGCTAGTAATGTTGGCCGATGGCCATTTCTTGTGGCCGATGGCCTCCCCCTTTGGCCGATGGCCTCTCCCCTTGTTCTCTGAGCTGTCTATGAGTTGGAGATGTTGAGAACTTGTGATTGGTTCCACTTCCAATGCCTTTCGGTGATGATTTTGCGAAGTCGCGCCTGTGTTACGGCAATTTGTTTATCGAGTTGTTGTACGTTTGCTTATTGAGTTGTATTTTGCATTCTTTAAGTCTTTGTTTTGCTTATCGAGTTGTATTTACATTTGGTTAGCTTGTCAAATTCTTTGTTTTTCTTATCGAGTTGTTTTGTTGTTAGTTGGTTCACTACCTGATTAATGCAATTCGAGTGTTTAGTTTTCAAAACAAAAGTTTAATCTCATTTACATTGTTATGTAATGCAATGCGATGCGATGCTCAGAATGTACAAATGTAACACTTTTTGAAAAAAATAGCTGTTTCATTTCATCATATTTCTTTTGCAAAAGTGCATAGTTTTGAAGAAAATAAAATCTGCCTGACGCAGTACAATTTGCAAAACTACCAGTAAAAAGGAAAATAAAGGAGAAAAAAGAAAAGCAGCGAAATGTCTGGATCGAGGTCGGTCGCCTCAAGCGCGAGAGTATGTCCTCGTCCTCGTCCTGAACGAAGGTCCAAGATCGCCGCCGTCATCTCCGCTGTCTGAGCCATCCCCGGCCTCAGAGACGACGCTGTCTCCTCGTCAGATTCATCATCTGGGGTAGGCTCCCGTGAATTGCTCTCAGCACGAGCACGCTTGTGTCTGCCTCGTCTGTGTATCGTCATCCCCCATCTGGCTCCCCCTACTGCTCTGGAAGGTGCTGAAGGTCCAGCTGGAGCACCCCCTGCGGCCGGTATCTGGAATGGGGCCTTAAAAGAACAATTGGCAAGTGCATCAGTTATGCTATGTGAAGTCGAGTGTGAACACCGAGTACAGTGTGTGAATGCAAAGTCGAGTATGGATGCCGTGAGCAATGTATGAGTACAGTATATGAATGTCGTGAGCAATGCTGTGAGTAGTATGTGAGTTACAATGTCTCAGTGTCGTGAGTGATATATGGGTGCAGTGTATCAAGTGCCGTATTGATAATGCGATGCATCAGATCATGCATGGAACAGATTATGCAAAGTTTTAGGACTGAGGTTGAAAAAACTCACCGGGATGCCGTAAATGGTCAACAGGTCGATGCTCCTCTATAGCATCCCCATCACTGAGGCCGTCAGCTCCAAGGACTGACTAGTGTACTCGATGGAAGCCTGCAAAAGTGTCGAAGTCATTAGTATTCTGCGAGATATCAAATGAAATGAAATGACTGTACAGAATGAAAAGTATAGCAGCACATACCGGGGTCAAGCCGCGAACTCCGACAAACTCATGATCAGCCGGAGGAGGAGCGATGGGTATCTGGTAAGTCTTCCCACCCTGTCCTCGGCATGTCATGGTGGTGGGCAGCTCTGGCCACCCAACTCCCTGTCCCCTACGGGACCCACTCCTACTACGAGCCTGAGTCGCCCTCGGTGCTCCTGCTCCTGCCGCTGGCGCTGCAGGCCTCTCTCTCTCGACTCGGCGAGCACTGGTCAGAGGCCGCATCAGATAAGCCTGGATGAACTCGGTGTAGTCGCTCTCGTCTCTGAAGAGGTCAGAATCCCAGCCTATCGTGAAATCCATTATCTCCTCCAATGTGTATCTCTCGGTAGCCCTCGTATGGGTAGGGAGGCGGCCTGGGGACTATCTGCTCTGGCAAGCCGAGGGTTTGCCGCAGGAAACGCTCTTCAAAATACCATGCCCAGCAAACCGGACCCTCCAGCAAAATCCTGAACCGGGCAGTCTCCCGAGCGCCCGCGTACTGATCCTTCACTGCCTCCGGCAACGCCGCCCAAGGCTGCCAGGTGATCTGTAAATGACAGGATATACGGGTTGTTATCTACTGTTGAAAGTACAATGTAAAGCAAAGCTTAAATGAACTATAAAGTTTGAAATACCTCTGCGGCGGTGATGGTGTCGAAGTATCTGCGGAAAAACAGGAAAGACTCCCGTGGCCTCCGCTCGCACCTCACGTCATAGCGATAAGAATATGGAACGCCGAGGGGGATCTCCACATCCAGCACTGGGGCAAGCCTCGGAAAGTAGGCATACACCCACAACTACAGAGTGTAACAGGGTAAGAATGAGTATGCTTATCAGTAAGGCAGTATGCAGATAAAGCAGAAATCACAGAACGATGTGCAGTGTATTGTGTAGTGTGTGCAATGTACAGCCAGTGTAAAGCAGATTGCATTTGTGCAGTGTACAGCCAGTGTAAAGTAGATTGCGTGTATGTAGTGTGTGTGGTGTACAGATAATGTAAGGCAGAACTGTAAAGACAGAAAGGGAAGGTGTACCTCCCAGGCTCGCCAGTAGCCTCTGAGTAAGTGTCCGCTGCGGCGAGATGATGAGCTCATATATCCGTAGAGCGTGGCCAAGCCTGCGCCACCCCAGTCGTAGCGCCGAATCCTGGTCACATCCACTAGTGCGCTCAGTAGATAAAGGGCAACAGTGTTCGCCCGGTTGGCGAAAAAGGTGGTCCCCAACAAAAACATAATGAATCCTCGGGCGTACTGCTCATCCTCCTCGCGAGTCGTGGGCGCCTGTACCCTGAAGTGGTCCTTGAACCAAGAAGACCTCACGAACCCTGGCCGGGAGAGAGGTGGCCAAGCGCCAAGCAAGAACATCTGGGCTGCGTCCTACTCATCCATATCAGTGTCAAAGGGGATCGGATCACCCCCTACTCCGATGCCGGTGAGCATGGAGAAATTGAAGGGAGTCATCGTCATCTCCCCTGTAGCAGAAAGGTGGAAGGAATCGGTGGTATTCCACCACCTCTCCACCAGCGCACCAAGAAGGGGCCTACTCGCAGTAAGGCGCGAGAGTCTCATGCAGAAAGTGCCGAAGCCGGCCTGATCAACGATGTGGCGGACTGCGTCGAGCAACTCCATGTACCATCCTTGGGCAATGGTGTTCCCATACCCCCGGAAGGCATGGGAATCTCCCTGTGTTCAAAGACAAACAGATGCGAAGCAGTGTTAGAAATACAGTGTTTGAATGCGTTCAGAATTGATAAAAATGCAGTGTGTACGCATGTGTTCGAGTTTAGACAGATATCGTGCGTGGGTGTGCTCACGATGAACTAAGCATGTGATGTATCAATGTGTTTGTGATGATTAGTTAAAGAATAGTGTCGGCTATCGAAGATATTTGATCTATATTGCAGAAAGTAAAAGAGGGAAAGAGTGTACCTCAACAGCACCGTAGGACAGATGCGACTCTGGCTCACGTAGCAAAAGCTCCAATGGCGCGCCTCACGCGTAGCTCCTGAACTAGCAGATGCTATCAGGAGGTAGTATGTGAACCGCCGGCCGGTATGTCGCCGGGTCAAACGGTCGAACACTCAACGGTAGGAGCTTGACCTCAGGGTCCGTATCCATCTCCGGGGAGTCCCACCTCGTGGAATATCGTCCGCCATCTCGAGAAGAGTGCAAAAATGGCCGAGGGTATGGAAAATGGGTGAAAATGCAAAAAGTCAACCCAAAAGTCAACCCCGAGGGATGAAAAATAGAAGAAAATGATAAAGTGTGGAAGAGGACATGAAAATCAAGGTAAACTCGGGGGAAACAAACCCCAAGTAGTGGAAATCGAGAAGGGGACACTGAAAACGAGTTTCGTTCGGTTCAAAGTGTGTAAAACGAAGAGGGTTTCACGAATCGGACGATGCGGGGGGCTCGAAAACAAGGGAAAAGCTCGGATCTAAGGATGAAGAATGACCTAGAGAGAGAGAGCACTAATTTTTGACTAAGGGAAAGTGAAAGAATAGGGTTTGAGGCCCTATATTTAAAGACCCGAGGCAAAATGTCAAAACTGCCCCGAAGTTGCCATTTTTGGCCGATCGGCCAAATTGTTAGCCGATCGGCTAAATATTTGGCCGATGATCTCTTTTTGTGGCCGATGGCCTCCTCTTGTGGTCAATGCACCTCCAATGCTCTTGTTTGGGTCAGTTTTGTTGATTGGTACCTTTATCTCTCAAGAAAATGCAAGAAAGTACACTTTTGAAGCTTAACCGGCCTTCGTGTTGACCTCAAACCGTGTTTTCCGTGTACAACACTCGATACATACGAGGTGTATCCTTTTGTATATCGCAAGATCTAAGAATTGCCCAAGAATTGCTTTGAATATGTTGCATTACAACGTTTTGTCGTGTTTATAATAGGTGCACTTGTTATACATCTTCTCGTTCTTGCATCGTGCATGCCTCGTCTTGCTTTGAAGTTGCATCTCAATATCATGAATAAAATTCCTTTACCATGCTTATATTGAATATGACGTCTCTATGTCGTTGAGTGAAACATGCATGTTGCGTTGTCGCTTAGGATATGCACCATCACGTTCACCTAACATGTGCATGTTGTGTCGGATGTGTATCCACAATCACATTGCATAGGGCATACATGTTGCATTAAGCATACATCTTTGTTGTTGTTTTGCATAGAATGTGCATTTCTCTCTCTCACATAGAATATGCACTATAATATTACATGGAATATACATCACCACTCGTTGCATTGTTATGCACTTTTCACGTGCATTTTCATGCACTTTTCACTCACGTTGCTATGCATCTCTTCGCTTGCATTGCGCATGCACGCGTTTATTTCATATTGGAATTGTATCTTGACGTAACGTTGAACATGTGTTGTTACTATATTGTACCTGTTGAGTTTCTTTCTTATGCGGGGCACGATATTGTATGTACGGATCATTTGAGGCTGGTGCAACCAGACGGTACTGTATGTGCGGTTCATTCAGAGGAATTCCAGGTGAGACCTTTCCTGTCCTTTGAGTTGGTTTTGTTTTAGTTAGAAACACCTCGGCGTGCTCGATGTGATACGTCGAGATGCTCTTTCTCTTACGTGTGATACGCTGAAAATTACTTCCCTTCTCTGGCATGTGATACGCTGAGAATTGCTTCCCTTCTCTTGCGTGTGATACGCTGAGAATTGTTGTTCTTTCCCTTCTCTTGCATGTGATACGCTGAGAATTGTTGCTCCCTTTCCTGTCTTGCGTGTGATACGCTGAGAGATGTTTCCTTCCCTTCTCTTACGTGTGATACACTGAGAATAGTTTCTCCTTTCCTCTCTTGCGTGTGCTACGTTAAGAGATGTTGTGTTTGAGACTCCAGGTGTCCTCGGTAGTCGCTTTTAGCCTTCTCCGCGTGAGACTATAGCGATCCCGGTTGTCCCTTTACTGTTCAGTTGTATTCCGGACTCGGTTCCGTGGAGTTGGTAGTTGTATTTGTCTTGTTGACGTCCTTTAAATCTTTTGTTCGAGTTTTAGGATGTGTTGGGCTTGGTTGTTACAGGTTGGTAGAGCTTTGGCTCCCATTGTTGTTGCCCAGTTTTTGAATGGTCCGCTCGAGCGGGTCTTCCTGCGCTCGAGCGGGGTTTACACCCTTCCAGCATTTCGTGTCCCTGCAAAACTTCTGCAGGTGTGTTTTCTACGCTCAAGCGGATTTCTTTACGCTCGAGCGGCCGCGCTCGAGCGGGTATGTTGGCGCTCGAGCGGGTAGTGCTTTATCTATGAAAGTTCTGGGAGATGAAAATCTATGCTCGAGCGAACTGGTTCTTCGCGCTCGAGCGGGTGTGTTTTGCTTTTGTTTCTTGGCACTCGAGCGGGCTTTCTTACGCTCGAGCAGGTCCAGATTTTTGTGTTTGACGCTCGAGCGTTCTATTCTCCGCTCGAGCGGGTCATGCGTATATGAGTTATCCGCTAGGTGATTTTAAATCACTTTTCACTTTTCTTTCTCTCTCTTACTTTTTCAAAAAGCCATTTTTGAGAGCTCCTCTCTCTAGAATCTCCCTTCTCTCTAGGGTTTGATCTAGCTAAAGTGTTCTCCTTTCCTTCGGCCTTTGTAAAAAGTGTGTTGATCGTCGAGGGCTACGTTTTGATCCGAAAAGTTTAGAGTTTGGAGCACTTCGAGTTTGGTCTTCTTCTTCCTTTGAGCTCCGAATTTGAGGTAGGGATTCCTACTCACTCTTATGGGTTTTGACTTAGATATTGAGCATGTGGTTTAAGTGTTTTGATTTTGGGACTTAGGGTTTCAAAATGTATAAAAGAGGGACTTGTGATTTTGGCTCATAACATGTATTTTGGGTCTCAAAATGATGATATAGTTGTTGGTTGTCGACATTTGAACCTTTGGGTTAATATTGGGAGATGGGGAAGAAAACCCTAATTTGTGTATAAATTAATTGATATAATTAATTTGGGAAAGTTATGGATTTGTGAAATTGAGTTGAATATAATGATATTGGTTCATTATGAGTTGGAATAGTGGAGTCGGATTAATAAATCGTTCACTTTTGAAAATGTGGATAATTTATCTGTTGGTGCTTTTATTATCTGTTTAGAAATAACTGCTTTGGGCTATCGGTGGAGGGTAGTCTTGATTGTTGTAGACAATGCATGATGATTAGGCAAACTAAAACTAATCAATTGGATGTGTCATCGAATATGACGGTTGGTAGAATACATTAATTTTATATATTGATTGATTATGTATATGACCTATGTTTATATACGTTGTGTGTGTGGGAGGAGATAGGGGATGTACTCCACGGTTTAAGGGAAGATAGGGGATGGACCTCTAAACCGGATAGTGTTTGGGAGAAGATAGGGAATGGACTCCGTAGATACAACTCATATGCTTATCTGTTGAAGTGTTGATATAGCTCATATGCTTACCTGTTGAAGTGTTGATATAGCTCATATGCTTATCTGTTGAAATGTTAATACAGCTAGTATGCTTATCTAATATGAAGTGAGAAATGTTCAATACGAGTTACTATCTCATTTAAGCTGGTTGGCCAGGTTCTGAGCCGTAGTTGTGAATTGAAAACTGGATAAGAAATGGAAAATAAAATGAAACATGGACACAGTTGTCATGTAATGGAAATGGTTTATGAATTTGATTTATGTGGGTTAAACATTTATCAATTGCTTATGTCTTAGTTACTGCCCATATTGCATTTAGCATATCTCTACTGGGCGTTGGCTCACCCTTTATGGGACATCATTTTCAGGTACAAGTAGCATGCCACCTCCAAGGATGTAGCTTGGGAGGCTTGGGAATGTTGGACTGTTTTGTGTTTTTGGTTGTATTACATGTATATCAAGCTATGGGCTTTCTTTGTATAGAGTTAGTACTCTTTTTGTAACCAAGTGTTGACTTGGAAAGTTGTAAGCCCTTTGGGCATTTACTTTTGATGTCAACATGTAATACATTTTGTCAAGATTACTCTGATGGAATACAATTATGCTTTATTTTTTTATGTCTAAGCATGCTATTGTTGGTTGATTTATGGATTTATTTTGAGGGCGTTACAACTTGGTATCAGAGCGTACCGGGTTCGAATACTTTGGGTACGTGGGAAGTGATTAGTATCACAATAGGTTTGTCTCACTTGTTAGAGACTTGTGTGTACTGTTATGTGCTTATGTGATAACATGTTTATGTGACTACTTGGGTATGGGATTTAGTTTCTAGGATGTTGATTGGATCCTTGGGTTTCTGTGAGTCTTGTTGAAAAAGCACTTGATCAATGTTGTTTCTAACCGGAACTCTAGTAACGCCTCGGGACTATCATTATCCGGAAATGAAATTCGTAAGTGCTTATGTGTTTATGTACTTACGTGGAGTGAATTACAATTGTCCATGCATTAGGACGCGAGTGTTATGGCTTCGGCACATTTGTGAATGTGCTAATGTTCTTTGTTACCTTTATTAGGATGTCAGGACGAGGACGTGGTGGTAGACGTGGTAGGCATGGTAGGCAGGAGATGCCTTTACTGGATGAAATTCTGGCACAGCAAGAGGGAGTTGGTCAGGCCAATGTGGCCGAGCCAGCGGGTCAGCAGGCTATGAGCGCCTTGGCCCGAGAGATTGCAGGAGCTTTGGGTATTCTCAGAGCTGAGAATCAGGTTCAGGTCCACGTTGCTGAGGCAGGGCCTTCTTTTCAGAAGAGGGAGTTCTTCCGGTCTAACCCGGACGAGTTTGTTGGGGATCCGAAGGAGCCACTTAAGGCTGACGAGTGGTTGAAACAGATGGAGAAAACGTTCGAGATGCTTGGCATCGAGGACGAGGCTTTAAAGGTGGCCTTGGCATCCTTCCAACTGAAGGGAGATACGGGTCAGTGGTGGAAGTACGAGAAGGGCAGTGTTGGTGGTGCATGGGGGGCTTTTGTAGATGTTTTCCAGGAGAAGTTCTTATCTTCAGCTGCCAGGGAGAAGCTGAGGGAATAGTTTTGCCAGCTTAAACAGCAGGGTTTGTCAGTGGCCGAGTTTGAGGCCACATTTACTAGTTTGTCCAGGTTTGCACCTGAGCTTGTGGCGTCCGAGGAACGCCGTTGCTTTGAGTTTGAGCGGAAGTTGAGGCGTGGACTCAAGTTGAGGGTTGAAGGGTCTTTTATTCGAGAGTGTAGACGTTTGGTGGATGCTGCAGCTCATATGGAGATTATGATGCAGGAGGAGGAGGAGGGACAGAGAGGCTCCAAGAGGAGCCAGGATGGTCAGGGTGATGGCAGGAGATAGAGGGGTGCTAACCCTCAGCAATCTCAGGGTGGTGTTGCTAGATCGACCTTTCCAGTGCCGAGTGTAGGCTCAGGGAGAGGCAATCAGGGAGATTTCACCTGTTACAAGTGTGGTCTGCTGGGCCACAAGGCTTCGGTTTGCCCACAGAGGGGAGGAGGTCAGAAAGCTGCTTCATCTTCAGCTAGACCGCAGAGCCAGAGTCAAGGCAGGGGCTAGCCCTTGTCTTGTTATCAGTGTGGTCAGCCTGGGCACCTGAAGAGGTTTTGCCCACAGTTGGGTGCCACTTCGGGCGCGTCTGGTTCTAGGCAGACACAGGGTTTTCAGCCAGCTCAGTCTGTGCAGGCCTCGAGGGCCAATCCGAGAGCTTCGTCGTCCCAGTCTGTGCAGCAGTCGTATGCTCCGAGGGGTGAGCAGGTGGATCAGGGGCCTTCAGGGCGCGTGTATGCTGTTACCGCGCAGGACCTAGTACCGGCTCCATCAGTTGTGAGAGGTACCTTTCTGTTTTGCAACTCAGCTGCTAGTGTGTTGATTGATACGGGTGCATTTCATTCCTTTGTATCTGCTGCATTTGCATCTGTTTTGGGTTTGGAGTTGGCATAGTTAGCATCTCCTATATGTGTTGTATCACCCGTTGGGGTTGAATTGATTTTGAAACAAGGATGTAGAGGTTGTGATATAGAGGTCGCCGATCGTCGGCTTCCGTTTCTTTTTGTAGTTATGCCCATGTCGGGATTTGATGTTATTTTGGGTATGGACTGGCTATCGTCATACCGGGCTGTTATTGATTGCTACCGCCAGAGGGTCACAGTATGTACCTTGAGCGGGGAATGTTTCCATTTTCTGGGGGATCGGGTTGGTAGTGTGTTGCCATCGGTGTATGATCCGCGAGGGCGGAGTGAGCTTAGTGGTCTTCTTGCTACCCTTTTGAATAGTGAGTGTGATGAGACCCAGATTGTGTTACCGAGAGTAGTTTGTGAGTATTCGGATGTTTTTCCCGAGGATCTCGTTAGTTTGCCACCTCATCGGGAGATTGAGTTCTCCATTGATTTAGTGTCCGGCACGGCGCCGATTTCTATGGCACCTTATCGTTTTGCCCCAGCCGAGTTGAGTGAGTTGAAGATTCAGCTCCAGGAATTGCTAGATAAGGGCTTCATTCACCCTAGTGTTTCGCCGTGGGGAGCACCGGCCCTCTTTGCTAAGGAAAAAGATGGTGCCTTGAGATTGTGTATCGATTACCGGAAGTTGAATCGGGCTACGGTCAAGAATAAGTACCCTATGCCCCGTATAGATGACCTGTTTGACTAGTTGAAGGGTTCCCGTTGTTTCTTTAAGATAGACGTGAGATCGGGTTACCACCAGTTGAGGGTCAGGGAGGAGGATATTCCTAAGACGGCATTCCGTACGCGGTATGGCCATTATGAGTTTCTGGTGATGCCATTTGGGCTCACCAACGCACCGGCAGTCTTTATGGACTTGATGAACCGGATCTTCCGGGAATTCTTGGATCGTTTTGTAGTCATTTTCGTGGACGACATTCTGATTTATTCACCTTCTGAGGAGGAGCACGAGGAACACTTGAGAGTGGTACTTGAGTTGCTTAGAGCCCATAGGCTGTATGCCAAGTTTGGGAAATGCGAGTTCTGGCTAGGAGAAGTCAAGTTCTTAGGCCATGTGGTATCCGGGGAAGGGGTGTCTGTTGATACATCCAAGATTGAGGCAGTGCAAGATTGGGCATAGCCTAAGAGTGTGTTTGAGATCCGCAGTTTTCTGGGATTAGCTAGGTATTATCGCTGGTTTGTGAAGGATTTCTCCAGGTTAGTTTCGCCGTTGACTAGACTGACTCGGAAGGGAGTCAAATTTGTATGGAGTGAGACTTGTGAAAAGTCATTCCAAGAGCTAAAAGTTAGATTGACCACTGCTCCGGTCTTGATTATTCCGGAGAGAGGGTTGGGTTATGCAGTCTATTGTGATGCCTCACGAGAGGGTTTGGGTTGTGTTAATGCAAGAGGGGAAAGTGGTTGCCTATGGCTCACGTCAGTTGAAAATACACAAGAAGAATTACCCTACACATGACCTAGAGCTAGCAGCAGTGATCTTTGCCTTGAAAATCTGGAGGCACTACTTTTATGGTGAGAGATTCGAGGTGTTCTCGGATCATAAGAGTCTGAAATATCTATTTACACAGAAAGACTTGAACTTGAGGCAGAGGAGGTGGATGGAGTTTATTGAGGATTACGACTTCGAGTTGCACTATCATCCGGGGAAAGCCAATGTTGTGGCCGATGCCCTTAGCAGGAAATCCATTAGTGATGTAGCTTGTATAGCCATCCGGGAGTGGGAGATGTTAGGTGCGCTTGGCGAGTTTGATTTGCTTCTGGGCGAATCCGTTGAGGCTGCGGCCTTGTTTTCTGTTGTTGCTCAGCCCACACTTGTGACTCAAGTGTTAGAGGCACAGAGAGGTGACCTTGAGGTAGAATCCCTCCGAGAGAAGATCTCCAGTGGGAAGGTTGAGAAGGAGTTGACGGTGTATCCCGACCAGAGTGTGAGATACCGAGACCGTTTGTTTATGCCGGAGTCTTGTCGAGAGGAGGTACTCCGAGAGTTTCACCATTCGCGCCTTGCGGTGCATCCGGGAGGCACTAAGATGTATCAAGATTTGGGTCGCCAGTTTTGGTGGCGAGGTATGAAGAAGGATGTGGCAATTTTCGTGTCTAAATGCCTTACTTGTCAGCAAGTGAAGGCCGAACACCAGAGGCCAGCGGGTTTGTTGCAACCCTTGCCTATTGCCGAGTGGAAGTGGGAGCATGTCACTATGGACTTCGTTGTAGGTCTTCCGAGGACTCAGCGGGGTAGTGATGCTATTTGGGTGGTTGTAGACCGGTTGACTAAATCGGCGCACTTCATTCCTATGCGCGTGAGAGATTCGGTGGATCATCTGACCGATTTGTACATTCGGGACATAGTGAGATTGCACAGAGTCCCAGTGACGATCGTCTCAGATAGAGACCCTCGTTTTACTGCTAGGTTGTGGTAGAGTTTGCAGAGTGCCTTGGGCACTAAGTTGACCTTTAGTACGGCTTATCATCCTCAGACTGATGGACAGTCTGAGCGTATTATTCAGATCCTTGAGGATATGCTTCGAGGTTGTTTCCTTGACTTTAGTAGGACGTGGGAGAGGCACTTACCCTTGGTGGAGTTTGCCTACAACAACAGTTTTCAGTCGAGCATCGGTATGGCACCGTTTGAGGCCTTGTATGGCCGAAAGAGTAGATCTCCAGTTTGTTGGGCCGAGGTGAGTGATACACCTTTGTTGGGTCCGGAGTTGGTTAGGGAGATGACGGAGAAAGTTGAGCTTATCCGTAGGAGGCTTGTTACAGCCCAGAGTCGCCAAAAGAGTTATGTCGACCGTAGGAGGAGGCCTTTGGCGTTTGAGGTAGGTGATCATGTTTTCTTGAAAATATCACCTAGGCGAGGTTTGATGAGGTTTGGGAAGAGTGGGAAGTTATCCCCTCGGTTTATCGGCCCCTTTGAGATCCTTGAGAGGATTGGGGAGGTTGCTTATCGTTTGGCTTTGCCACCGCAGTTGTCCGGAGTGCATAACGTGTTTCATGTGAGTATGCTTCGGAAGTATGAGCCGGATCCGTCCCATGTGTTAGATTGGACTGACTTAGAGGTGGATGAGGATGCCTCATATGAAGAGAGACCGGTTCGAGTCTTGGATAGGCGGGATCAAGTCCTGCGTGGCAAGACCATTCCCTTGGTAAAGGTTTTGTGGAAACATCACGGAGTGGAGAAAGCCACTTGGGAACGTAAGTTGGAGGTCCGCGAGAAATATCCGGACTTGTTTATTGATATGCAACCATGCATTGGTAATTTTGTAATATTATTGAACTTTAAGAGCATTATATATGTCTTAAGTTGTAAAACATTGTGAATGTTTTCGTTTATGGAACTATTGTAGAACTTTCCTTGAAATGGAGGTTTGTTATAACATTGTAAATGTTGAATGTATTGTAGAAATGGAGATATATCATGAATGTTGAATATGATATAAAATTGTGAAACATGTATGTAGAAATTGTTGAATTTTGAGGAAAGCATGTTGTTAATACATATTGAGTTATGTGGTAAATTGCCTCTTGAATAGAGATGGATTGACCGGTAATGGGTCGGGATGTTTAATATTATGTTATAAAAATGTTGGGAATTGAGAAAATCTTGTTTTTGAAAAACTTGTATTTAATTTCGAGGACGAAATTCTTTAAGGGGGGAAGGTTATAGCAATCCCGGTTGCCCCTTTACTGTTCAGTTGTATTCCGGACTCAGTTCCATGGAGTTGGTAGTTGTATTTGTCTTGTTGACGTCCTTTAAATCTTTTTTTTGAGTTTTAGGATGTGTTGGGCTTGGTTGTTACAGGTTGGTAGAGCTTTGGCTCCCATTGTTGTTGCCCAGTTTTTGAATGGTCTGCTCGAGCGGGTCTTCCTACGCTCGAGCGGGGTTTACACCCTTCCAGCATTTCGTGTCCCTGTAACACTTCTGCAGGTGTGTTTTCTACGCTCGAGCGGATTTCTTTACACTCGAGCGGTCACGCTCGAGCGGGTATGTTGGCGCTCGAGCGGGTAGTGCTTTGTCTGTGAAAGTTCTGGGAGATGAAAATCTACGCTCGAGCGGACTGGTTCTTCGTGCTCGAGCGGGTGTGTTTTGCTTTTGTTTCTTGGCGCTCGAGCGGGCTTTCTTGCGCTTGAGCGGGTCCAGATTTTTGTGTTTGACGCTCGAGCGTTCTATTCTCCGCTCGAGCGGGTCATGCGTATATGAGTTATCCGCTAGGTGATTTTAAATCACTTTTCACTTTTCTTTCTCTCTCTTACTTTTTCAAAAAGCCATTTTTGAGAGCTCCTCTCTCTAGAATCTCCCTTCTCTCTAGGGTTTGATCTAGCTAGAGTGTTCTCCTTTCCTTCGGCCTTTGTAAAAAGTGTGTTGATCGTCGAGGGCTACGTTTTGATCCGAAAAGTTTGGAGTTTGGAGCACTTCGAGTTTGGTCTTCTTCTTCCTTTGAGCTCCGAATTTGAGGTAGGGATTCCTACTCACTCTTATGGGTTTTGACCTAGATATTGAGCATGTGGTTTAAGTGTTTTGATTTTGGGACTTACGGTTTCAAAATGTATAAAAGAGGGACTTGTGATTTTGGCTCACAACATGTATTTTGGGTCTCAAAATGATGATATAGTTGTTGGTTGTTGACATTTGAACCTTTGGGTTAATATTGAGAGATGGGGAAGAAAACCCTAAATTGTGTATAAAGTAATTGATATAATTAATTTGGGAAAGTTATGGATTTGTGAAATTGAGTTGAATATAATGATATTGGTTCATTATGAGTTGGAATAGTGGAGTCGGATTAATAAATCGTTCACTTTTGAAAATGTGGATAATTTATCTGTTGGTGCTTTTATTATCTGTTTAGAAATAATTGCTTTGGGCTACCGGTGGAGGGTAGTCTTGATTGTTGTAGACAATGCATGATGATTAGGCAAACTAAAACTAATCAATTGGATGTGTCATCGAATATGACGGTTGGTAGAATACATTAATTTTATGTATTGATTGATTATGTATATGACCTATGTTTATATACGTTGTGTGTGTGGGAGGAGATAGGAGATGTACTCCACGGTTTAGGGGAAGATAGAGGATGGACCTCTAAACCAGATAGTGTTTGGGAGAAGATAGGGGATGGACTCCGTAGATACAGCTCATATGCTTATCTGTTGAAGTGTTGATATAGCTCATATGCTTACCTGTTGAAGTGTTGATATAGCTCATATGCTTACCTGTTGGAGTGTTGATATAGCTCATATGCTTGTCTGTTGAAATGTTGATACAGCTAGTATGCTTATCTATTATGAAGTGAGAAATGTTCAATCCGAGTTACTATCTCATTTAAGCTGGTTGGCTAGGTTCTGAGCCGTAGTTGTGAATTGAAAACTGGATAAGAAATGGAAAATGAAATGAAACATGGACACAGTTGTCATGTAATGGAAATGGTTTATGAATTTGATTTATGTGGGTTAAACATTTATCAATTGCTTATGTCTTAGTTACTGCCCATATTGCGTTTAGCATATCTCTACTGGGTGTTGGCTCACCCTTTATGGGACATCATTTTCAGGTACAAGTAGCATGCCACCTCCAAGGATGTAGCTTGGGAGGCTTGGGAATGTTGGACTATTTTGTGTTTTTGGTTGTATTACATGTATATCAAGCTATGGGCTTTCTTTGTATAGAGTTAGTACTCTTTTTGTAACCAAGTGTTGACTTGGAAAGTTGTAAGCCCTTAGGGCATTTACTTTTGATGTCAACATGTAATACATTTTGTCAAGATTACTCTGATGGAATACAATTATGCTTTATTTTTTTATGTCTAAGCATGCTATTGTTGGTTGATTTATGGATTTATTTTGAGGGCGTTACAGAGACGCAGTGAGAATTGCATAATTCTCTTACATCCTTTCTGCATGAAATGTAATTTGATTCTTATTCGCTTACTTAAACTGTTGCATGTTATGCTTCATTACAGCTCTCGTTGCATGATCATAAGTTATGTTCGGCATCGTGCATGTCCTTTGCATTTTGCCCCTGCCTGCGGGCTCACATCTTTGTTGTCTTGTATGCTTGTCTAAGTCTTCGGCCTTGTCGAAAATGGGTCGTCTCTGGGCTTTGACATTCACTCCCGTTATCTTATGACTTTCGAGTTCTGTCAAAGAGAGGCAACTGTAGACACCCCATTTTTGACCGTCCTTAAGACATGGACGTCATCGTTTGAACACTCGATGATCATCCATGCTCGTGTTCGTTTTGAGTTCCCAAAGGTCTCGGCTGCGCGCCTTGCCTTAGGATCTCTCAACTTGTTTGTTTTGTGTTTGGTTGTGGACCAAGGACTTGAGTTTTGCTTTTGAGGGAAGAGGGTGGCTTGTTGGCCATCCCTGCAACCCATCGGCTAAGGATTTGTGCCATCGGCCATGTTTCCCTGCCATCGGCCATAAGTGTTGGCCGATCGGCACTCTTTTTGGTCGATCAACCATATTTTTGAGCCGAGACCTTTCCACCTGCTTTTTGCAGATATTTTATGCCAGCTGTGACAGCTGGTGGGCACAATTCTCATCCTCCATACACGTGTATGGAGGGATTGCATTCAAGACTCAAGCTTGTTCAACAAGCTTGAGAATTGAAATTCTATAAGAAGGGAGCCTCCCCTCCCTTTCCAAAGGTTTTGAGAAATTGATATACAAGTTCTATATCTCTCTCTATATTTTACCTCTCTCTCTTGTTTAGCCTTTGTTTGTGCCCAAAAGTGTAATATCTTCACACTATTGCACACAAACACCTACTAGAACACCATCCTTTGGTTACTGAGGTCCTTAGGAGTTGGTTTTAGAGTTCTTGGAGTGTTTTAAGCTCAGAAAAACTGCTGAAGGTGTTCTTCAAGGGTGAGTAAACTACCTTTTAATCCCCCATTTTGGCTTAAGCTTTTAGACCTACTTGCATATTGTTTTAAGCTTAACTTTCTACTAAAAAAAGTTCTGATTTTGTATGCTTAAGATGATTGTTTAAGGTCACTTTTGTATTGGGAGTTGTCTACCCCCTCTTAGGCCTTGTTTGGCCTTGTTTTGTGCCTTTCTTTTTGAGCTTTGGAACCATCTTGTTTTGACCTTCTCACCACTGAAATCTAGAGGATTTTCAATGGTGGAGAGGTGGTTTTGGAGTCTTGAATAGAAGAGGGACACCCCCCCTCTTCTTGTGTCTCATATGCTAGTATAAATGGCTTATAATAGTAGCATGTTCGCTTAGAATGTTTTGGCTCCATTTCAGCAAGTATTTGGCGTTATTTTTCCATGCTATACCTCTGTTTCAAGTTGGTTTGATAGCATCTTGCATACACCATGCACTTGTCTTGCAATCCTCTCTATTGCCTTAACATGCATCATGCATTTAGACTATCATTCTTGCATGTTTTGGCTCAACTCAATGAAGCTTTTAGCCTTCTTTTATCATGCTTAAGGTCTGATTTGTGTTGTCTTGATCATATATGCACTGTTTTGTATAGCCATGGTTCAATCTAGCTTGTTGGCTTTGAGTGTCCAAGTCATTAGCATGCATTGCTTAGACCATTTTCATGATTTGGCATCATTTCATATGAGATTTCAGTCCATATAGTGTGGTCATGCATTCACATTTGTCACCTTTTCTATGTATTGAGAGGTTGGTGTTTTATGCCTCAATATTGAGTCATTGTGCATGCTATCATACTTAGGCTCTTGGAATGCCATCTCAGCGGATTTTTGGGCTTATTTTGACATGCCATAACTCTGATTTTTATTGGTTAAGTCATGCCATGTTTAGTTGTAATAGGTGTAGTGCAATCCCCTTTGTTGGCCGTACTTGCATCATGCCTTACGCCTTTCATGTTGGGCTTGTTTTAGCTTTGGCCCTTGCATGTTTTAGACCTCTTTTGGTATGATCTAGGACTGTTTTGGTTGTCCTTGAACCTTTGGGGCTTGGTTTATGTAGCCTTGGTTCAAGCTCCTTGGCTAGCCTTAAGCCTTGAGCTTTCTTGCATGCTATGCTTGACTTGTCTGAGTGGTTTGTCACCACTCCTTGCATGATTTCAGAGCTTACCTTATTGCCACATTATCATGTTTGTCACTCCTCACTCATGTTTGAGAGTTGTGTCTTTATGCCTAAGTGATAGGCCAATTGGCATGCATTCTTGTTTTGCATTTCATTCCATCATCTCTTAGCATTTTGGCCACTGATTTGGGTACGGCTGAGGTCTGCCCATTTCGGTTTGAGCCTATCTTTGCATGTTGTTGCATACTTGACATGTTGCATGTTGTTGCATGCTTGCTAGTTTGCATGTTGTTGCATGCTTGTCCATCTTTGCATGCCATGCATGTTTGTATGTTTAGGTTGCATTTTGCATGATTGCTAGTTTGCATTTTGTCACATGCTTGTTTAGGTTGCATTGCATTTGGCATGCTTGTTACCTTAGCCTTGTGTGCATGTTTGAGTTATATTGCATTTGGCATGCTTTTGTTGCATTGCATAGCTTTTCCATGTTGCATGCATTGCATTGTGTTTGATTTGGGGTGTCAAACCAAACACGAGGACCTAGGGACGTTTCGTACTTAAAGTGATGAAACGTGCCTCAATCCTTGGTCGCTGACACTCTTGATCCAACATGATAGAGTGTGAGGCATTTGTGTGTTTTTGTGCATTCATTCCATATTGATGTGTGCAATTCGGCCTCTTTGGCCATCATGCATCGAAATGCATGATTGATGGCTCGAGAGTCGAACACTACACTCCTTTGAGTTCCAAATATGATAAGGGGTGTAGTTGCACAACATTGCCTTGCAAATATATTGCCATGCCCTTGTTTGTCTTCTACTGTAGCAAAAGGAGCATTTTGCAGGAAGAGATGGTCGATCGGCTATCTGCAGTGCCGATCGGCTAACAATTTTTGGCCAATAGACTAAAAAGTGGTCGATGACCCCTTTTCCTTGGCCGATGGCCATATATTTTTGCCGATGGCCTCTCAGCATGTCCATGAGGTGGTTCAGAAACATCATAGAGATTTTCACAGTTTTTAGAGGTGCAAAATAGTGCAAACAGAGGCAACATGGGGCATGGCAACGGATTTCCGAGCAAAGCCGATCAAGCATGCATTTGTCCCTCCTCTCGAGACCGCTTTAACTATTTTGTAACTTAATTAATTTGTTTAATTAGTTAAGAGTTTTGTAATAATTAATTAGCTAGGTTAGTTAGTTAATTAGTTGATTTGTATCATTTATTCAGACCCTCCGTCGAGAGGGCCAACTTTTGTAATAAGTGTGCGTGAGTGTGTGAATGTCTTCCAATCCCACGTCTTTCTCCCTTTTACTTAACCGCTTACGATGGTTAGTTCTAGGTCATATTTCAATTAGCATTCTTATGCTCGCATGTTTGCATCCATTCATCAGTCTTGCATGCACCGGGCTCAGCGCATCATACTAACTGCATTGTATTTCAATTCCAATTTGAATACATGTATCAAGTGTAGCATTCACATGCCATCTTAGAATAGCCGAGCCTACTTGGTTGCATTTTTGCATGTGTTGCATTAGGCATCTTAACATAACTAGGATCATGCATGATTCCTAACTAGTTATTGTTTTGGCTCGGAGTACTAGGTAAGCTTTTATGCTGTAGCATCTTGCATGAGTGTGAATGTTGCCATGATAGAATGTTTGCCATGAGGCTAACTGCTTAAGTGTTTAACTTCCTGAATGCTTGTGGGTGAAGGTTTGATTGCTTGAATTGGAACAATTCATTGAAATGCGAGTTTTAAGCCCACTTGAAAGTGGCAAAATCATGTTTTCTAAGTCCACTCGAGGGTGGCAAATCTACGTCTTAGCCTACTTGCGAGTAGCACCTTCAAACCATTTTTCAAACAAAATAAACATGAGATGTTTTGTTCCAATTTAGGCGATCCAGTCTATACTTGTGTGTTGTGCGCATCACATAGTAATTCTAGGCTAATAACAGGAATAAAAATGCATGTGTTTTCAAAAACAAAATATCATGTTAGTAAAGGCCGATCTTTGATCGGGCGAGCGGGGGTGCTCATTGCATGACCTTCCCCTCTCGTACCCAAGTTCCCAAGCCGAGGCAACTTTGGTGATGACGGACACGTGGCCTTAGGCACGAGTCAGGGTTTCCTAAATTTCCCAAAATAAAACATTTAGGTGGCGACTCTGTATCTGGAAAAGCAGTCCATGTTTGGCACTTATTTACAAAAATCAGTTTTCCAAAACGATTTGCCGGATTTGGACTCTTTGGTGATTTATCGGTCTTGCATTGCACTTTGCGAGATTAGATTCAGAACTGTGACATTTGAGTCCGAACTGTAGTATGCTAATGAACAAAACGGATTTTGCGCCCAATTCGCGCGCGGAGCCGGGACGTTCGGGCACGTCTACAAACGGTACGCAGTCTGGGGAAAAAATATCATATTTTTAATCTAATATGTGGTGTAAAATGGTACTATATGTAACTTACAGTGTCAAAATGACATTTATAGTAATTTGACAATAATTTGCACATATAATAATTGTGTTATATACAATTATATAAGAAGTGTCCGTTGAAAAGTATCCGACACATATCCCATACCCTTGTTCAACTCTCAGGTGTCCGACACGGGTATTTGATATATTTTGAAAAGTCCGTGTAACACAGATTGTTTCTAAACATAAGTTCCGGCAATATAAAATCACCGAGTACTACAAAATTGAAAGCAGAATTCAACCGGGTGTGCTAGCCGTTGCGGAATCAAGATTAGTCATTGTTTGTTTATCGAGTTTCTTATTTTTGCTTTTATGGGTACTCTAAAAAAAATTTGTTTTTCCCATGCCAACATTACACAAAAATTTTTTTTCTTTGGTTATATAACCTAACCTAACAAGTTGGCCATGTAAATGCAGAACACTTTTTATGCTTGTTGCTAACTACTATGATTCCTATGTTCAACTTGCAGCACTGATAGCAGAGGGAAGACTTCCTATTCGAAAGGGAGAAAATACAAAAATCGAGTACAGAACAGTTCCTATTGGGTCGATTTCAGGCAGTAGAGGGAAGAGTTCCTATTCGAATAGCACAAAATACCAAAATGGAGTACAGAACAGTTCTTATTGGGTCGATTTCGGGTTGGGTGTGAAGGTATATGCGAATGAAAGAAGACATACAAGGAGACAGAGAAAGAGAGAGAACAAAATAAAGGAAATACCAATCGGAGCAGACAAACCGACGATGGTGCTCGATTAACCCTTGCGGTTGTGCTCCAGCGACAAAAATCAACTTCAAAAAAGAATTTATGCATCCACTTCCATGGCTAACCTTCCCAAGAACTTAAATGATTGATGTTCGCCAAATTCAAGTAAATAAGTTTTGTTCTTTCAATATGATTTTTGCCCTCAAATATTTTTCTCTGTAAAACCCTACAGCTACGAGGAAATGGAACAACAGAGAGACGGGGAGAGAGAGAGACAAACAGAGGGAGAGGGTCCGAGATGGAAGAGAGACGGACGGGCCGAGGGAACTTACACCTTTTCTGAACACTACGGCATTTTTGAAAATTTTATACTTTTTCTGACAACTTACATCTTTTTATGAAAAGTTACGTCATTAATAAATTAATTTTGTTCATAAAAGTTACACCTTGGAACTTACACTTTTTGTAAAAACAAAACTTACACATTTTCTGATGTCCCTTAAAACTTTTGTGGAAAAACATCCGCCTTTCGTGAAAACTTGAATTACATGTTTTGTGAAGTGACTTACACCTTTTGTGAAAAAACATACATTTTTTCAGAAAATTTACACCTTTTGTGAAAGAAATTTTTTCATACAATTTACACATTTTTAAAACATTCACCTTTTTTGAAAATTTATATGTTGTAGTGAAATTACTTACACCATTCCTCAAAACTTATACCTTTTGTAAAATATTTTATTCCAAAAATTTACACATTTTGTTCGAACTTACACATTTTCTGAAAACGAACCTTACACCTTTTGCCAATTTACTTACATCTTTTGTGGAAAAACTTACACCATTTCTCAAAAATTACACCTTCTATGAAATACCTTCTTTCCAAAAATATACATCTTTTGTTCAAACTTACATCTTTTCTTAAATCTTACACCTTTTGTTGAAAATAGTTACACCTTCTCTGAAAAGTTACTTCTTTTGTGAAATAAACTTTGCATAAAATTTACACATTTTGTGAATCGAAGACTACTATTTTTGAAATCATTTACACCTTATGTGAAAAACATAAAACTTTTTTGAAAAGTTACACCTTTTGTGAAATAAATTTTTTCATAAAATTTACACATTTTGCTAAAAACATACACATTTTCTAAAAGTTTACACCTTTTCGTGCAAATACTTACACCTTTTTCTGAAAAGTTACTTCATTTGTGAGTTAATATTTTCCATAAAATTTACACCTCCTATTGGAAGTCACACATTTTCTGAAAACAAAATTTACACCTTCTGTGACATTACTTGCATATTTTGTGAAAACATTTTCACGTTATTTGAAAATTTACACCTTTTAAGGAAAATTTGGTTTCATAAAATTTATACCTTTTGTGAATCCTTACACCTTGTCTGAAAGTTTAAACCTTTGAGGGGAAGTACTTACACCATTCCTGAAAATGTGTAAATATTTTCCCCAAAAGGTGACACTTTCAGAAAAAATGTAAGTTTTTTACAAAAGGTGTAAACTTTATGAAAACATATTTTCATAAAAAAAGTGTAAATTTTCAAAAACCGTGTAACTGTTTTCACAAAAGATTTAAGTTATGTCACAAAATGTGTAACTTTTGTTTTTCGAAAAAGTGTAAGTCATAATAAAAGGTATTTCAAAACAGGAGTAACTTCTCAGAATGGGTGTAAGTTTTTAACAAAAGGTGGAAATTTTCAAAAAAGATGTAACTGTTTTCACAAAGGATGTAAGTTATGTCACAGAAGGTGTAACTTTTGTTTTCAGAAAATGTGTAAGTTCTAAATAAGAGTAGTAAATTTTATGGAAAAAATTATTTCACAAATGGAGTAACTTTTCAGATAACGTGTAAGTATTTCCAACAAAAGGTGTAAAATTTAAGAAAAGGTGTAAGTTTTTTAACAAAAGATGTATATTTTATGAAATATAGTTTTCCATAAAATGTGTAAATTTTTGTACTGAAATTATTTTACAAAAGAGGTAACTTTTCCGAAAAGGTGTAAGTATTTGAACGAAAATGTGTAAATTTCCAAAATAAATTATTTCACAAAAAACTGTAACGTTCCAGAAATACTGTAAGTGTTTTCACAAAAGATGAAATTAACTTCACAAAACGTGTAAGTTCCGTTTTTTCGCAGAACGAGTAAGTTGCTAGAACCCAATCAAACTGTATTTGTGTTGTTCATGGTTCGATATCGATATAGACAGACAGAGACGAAGGGAGGGAGAGAGACAGACCGATATCGACAGACAGAGACCGAGATAGACATGGTTCGACAGAGAGAGACGGACCCAGATCGACACAGACAAACCAAGATCGATACAGACAGAGATCGGCAGACAGAGAGAGAAAGACCGACATGGTTCGACAGAGAGAGACGGACCCAGATCAACACAGACAAACCAAGATCGATACAGACAGAGATCAGCAGACAGAGAGAGAGAGACCGACATCGACAGAGAAGAGCCCGAGATGGACAAAGAGAGACCAAGATCGATAGAGATAGAAAAATCCTTTGATTTGCACCAGCGGCGGTGGTGGTGGCAATGTCAGTCGTCGGTAGGCAATGGTGGCCCGCGATGGTTGTATGGTCGGTGGTGATAAAATTTTCTACGTATAAGTCGTCGATAAAAGTTAGAGCTTCTTTGGGAAATTATATCTTTTGTAAAAACGAAACAATTCAGCTTGATTGTCTCACAAAGTTTACACATATTCCTAAATTTTACACATTTTCTAAAAATTTACACCTTTTCGTGGAAATATTTACAACTTCTTTGAAAAATTACACATTTTGTGGAAAAACCTTTTTCATAAAATTTAAACTTATTATTTGAAGTTACACACCTTTAGTGATCTTTTCTAAGGTCATTTACACATTCTTCGGAAAAACATACACCATATTTGAAAATGTTATATCTTTTGTCAAATAATTTCTTTTAACAAACTTTATCAAAGCATATTTTCCATAAAACGTGTGAATTTTCAAAAAAGGTGTAATTGTCTTCATCAAAGATGTAACTCCTATTAAAAGGGGTAAATTTTTAAAAAAAATTTGCTTCACAAAAGGAGTACCTTTTCAGAAGAGGTGTAAGTTTTTAAAATAAGGTGTAAACTTGATGAAAACATATTTTCCATAGAAGGTGTAAATTTTAAAAAAATGTGTAAACTTTGCTGGCAGAAAAGGTGTAATATCCCATAAAAAGTGTAAATTTTATGGAAAAAGTTATTCACAAAAGCAGTAACCATTCAGAAAAGGTGTAAGTATTCCCACAAAAATGTGTAACCATTCAGAAAAGGTTTATGTTTTTAACAAAATGTATAAATTTTATGTAAATATTTTTTCCTTGAAAGGTGTAAATTTTTTTAATAACATTCTTTACAAAAGTAGTAACTTCTCACAAAGGGTGTAAGTATTTCAACGAAAAGGTATAAATTTTACAGAATAAATTATTTCACAAATGTGTAACCTTCCACAAATAGTGTAAGTGTTTTCACAAAAAGGTGTAACCATTCAAAAAAGGTTTATGTTTTTAACAAAAGGTACAAATTTTATGCAAATATTTTTTCCATGAAAGGTGTAAATTTTTTTAATAACATTCTTTACAAAAGTAGTAACTTCTCACAAAGGGTGTACGTATTTCAACGAAAAGGTGTAAATTTTACAAAATAAATTATTTCACAAATGTATAACCTTCCACAAATAGTGTAAGTGTTTTCACAAAAAGGTGTAACCATTCAGAAAAGGTTTATGTTTTTAACAAAAGGTATAAATTTTATGCAAATATTTTTTCCATGAAAGGTGTAATTTTTTTAAATAACATTCTTTACAAAAGTAGTAACTTCTCACAAAGGGTGTAAGTATTTCAACGAAAAGGTGTAAATTTTACAAAATAAATTATTTCACAAATGTGTAACCTTCCACAAATAGTGTAAGTGTTTTCATAAGAGGTGTAAGTAACTTTGCAAAACGTGTAAGTTCCGTTTTTTCACAAAACGTGTAAGTTCCTAAAATCCAATCAAACTGTATATGTTTTGTTCAAATAATGGCAATGTGAGAGAGAAGGGCGTTTCGGAGGGCTTGGTCTTTCTCTCAGTAGAAGTCAGTTTCAGAGAAGACGAGTTTGGGAGGGCATGGAATAGCGACTCCAAGTCCAAATCCAACCAAGTATGTCAATGTAAAAGAGAACCATTTTTAATATAAAGCAAGGGACAGAGAGACAAAGAGAGATAGCTGAGATCGACAGACATAGAGACCTAGATGGACAGCGATCGACAGAGACAGCCAGACCGAGATCGACAAAGAGGGACCGAAATCGACAGAGATCGATAGAGAAGAGACCGACATGGACACAGACAGACCAAGATCGCTGGAGACTGACCGAGATAGACAGGGATCGACAGAGAGAGACCGACATCGACGGAGAATAGGCCGACATCGACAGAGAGAGACCAAGATCGATAGAGAGAGAAAAAAAAAACCTTTGATTTGCGGCAGCGGCGGTGGCGGTGGCTGTAGCGGTCACTGTGGAGGTGGCGATGTCAGACGGCAGATAGCACCGGAGGCCACCGACGCTTGGGTGGTCAGCGGGGGTCAGGATTGGTGGTGACTATTCTGTGTGCGTGTGAGAGAGAACAGAGAAAGTATTGGTGGGAAACAGAGAAGAGGGGGGCCGATGGTAATAAAATTTCAAACCTTTAGCAACTAAACTGTTATTTGTCAATAAAATTTACACTAAACTAAATTTTACACTTTTTCTGAAACATTACACCTTTTCTGAAAATTTTTCTAAACTTATACCTTTTCGTCAAAATACTTACACCATTTTCTGAAAGTTTACACCCATTTTTGAAAGTTTATACGTCAAAACCCTAGCACCATTTTCTGAAGGTTTACACATTTTCCTGAAAGTTTATACCTTACACCATTTTTTGAAAGTTTACACCTATTTCTGAAAGTGTATACCTTTTCGTCAAAACCCTTGCACCATTTTCTGAAGGTTTACACATTTTCCTGAAAGTTTATACCTTACACCATTTTGTGAAAGTTTACACCCATTTCTGAAAGTTTATACCTTTTCGTCAAAACACTTGCACCATTTTTGTGAAAGTTTACACCATTTTGTGAAATTATTAATATATTATATTATTTAATTAATTTACCTGCAAAGGACCCGTTTAGCAGGTCACCAATGTGTAAACTTTCAAAAAATGTCGTCTAACCCAATACATAAAAGGTGTAAATGCAAAATAGAAAAAGGGTAAATGACTTGCATACCATATGCAAGGTACACTTAAGAAAAGTCATAATATGAATGTGTGAGTATTATTGACATTTGATTCAATTTTTGATTTTGACTTAACAATTTTGCATTGTCAACTCTCAATTTGAGAAACGTTATCTTTAATAGAAAAACTAACCATAATACTTTAATCCAAAATTATTAGGGAGTCCTTTACCTATATTTAAACCACAAGGAGTAAAATACTCTGAGACAAAACCACAAGAAAATAAAGTGAATTTTGCCTTCTTTTTGTTTTTTTGTCGTAATTCTTCCTAAAATTTACTGTCAAATTATCCGTGTCACACACTGAACTATGTGAAGTACTAAGGCTTCGTTTGGCAATTCAATCTTTTAACTTAAAAGTCAAAAAGTCACTAAAAAAATTAAAAAGCCAACAACCTATACCAAAAAGTTAAAGATCCATTTTTCTCTCTACTTTTTACATATCTTTTTATAAAAAGTCAAAAAATATCCCAAACATATTAATCATCATATTTTAGTTAAAAAATCAAAAAATTACTAAAATACTATGTTTTTAAACGAGGCCTAAATATCTTTTTCACGATCAAATATCATGATTAGCTTTTTGTAAAGCAATGGGGGAACTGATGACTAGGGTTGAAAAAAATCATGTGAGATTGTGAATTTTTTTTTTTAAAAAAATTATTTTAATAAGGGTGAGTTTGAAATTGGCAGAAAATGAAGAAAAAAAGATTTTTATTTTTTTTTATTTTTTATTTTTTTTTGCATTTGTCAACATTAAAATGATAGAAACAATAAGAAACTTGATTTTTCTATACAATCCACATGAGTATGGTAATTAGTTTTTTAATTTGGGAAAATTACAAATCAATAATAACTTCATAAAATATTTACAAATTCTTGATTTTTTTTTTTAAATTTACATTATTAAAGTTGATAAAATTCCACTGATTTGAAATTATTTTTAAAAAGATACACTGATTTGCAATTTTTTCTTTCAATTTCATGGAAAAAAAAAAGGGAGAAAATCTAAATTTTGTTGGCGCAAAATTGGTAAATGTTATGGAAGAGAATAAAAAGATTGTTTCAAATTGTGTTGCAATGTTATTTTTCTTACGATGATATTCACTCCATTAATTCTGTCAAATCTGGTGTGCATTGTGTTACCCATAAATTCTTCTTTAGCATGATACAAAAAAGTTCAGTCTTAGTGACTGTTATCTGAATGCGTTATACACAAATAAAATCAGATCTCAAATATCTTTAAATTTTTAAATTCATCAAGTAGAAGAAAAAAAATAAAGAATATGAATTTATTCTATAGAAAAAACCATGGAAGTTCCATAATCAAATGACAATCATTTTGGCTTTTATATAGGCATGGGCTTCAAAGGTCACAACTTTTAATTTAAATCTAATAGTCATATCTGTTGATTTAAATTCAAAAGTCACACCTTAATTTAAACTAAAAAATAACACCACTCTCTTATAATATTTCAACAAGATTATCTTTTCATTTATGTTTATTTTCTTTCCCTTCAGTTTCTATTATTTTGACTGTAAATCATTTTTTTTTTTTAATGAAACTTATTGTTCGACAAGTGGCTTTTTTAGCCAAAAAGTTAAAAAGTCACTAAAAAAATTAAAAAGTTAACAATTCATACCAAAAAGTCAAATATTCTCTTTTCTCTCTACTTTTTGTACATCTTTTCGTAAAAAGTCAAAAAATCATCCCAAACATACTAGTTTTTTTTAGCTCATATTTTAACCAAATAGTCAAAAAGTTACTAAATTAGCATGTTCTCAAACGAGGCCTTATTTTCATAAAATTGTGTGACAAGTAGGGCAAATTATTGTAATGTTTTGAGGTGGTTGGCTATTTTCATCCAAACATTGTGGAGGACAAATATATAGTCTATATTACAAAAATTAATAAGGTAGCGTTTGGTAATATTTACGTTTTTTGTTTATGTTTACAGAAATTTCAAAAATTGGTTTTTGTTTATTTAAAAAAAAAAACATAAACTACAAACGTGTTTGATTTGAATAAAATATTTGAAAATTTTAAACATAAATTAAAAAATATGTTTGTTTAAGCCTAAAATATTTATATTTATTTTTTATTATTTATGATAATGGGATCATACACATTATAATTGGAAAAAAAAATTAATTAAAAAAGTAATTGAAAAAAAAAAGTTGTTAGTCAAATTTCTAAATTTTTGTTTAAAAACTAATGTAAACTCATTTTTTGAGTTTAGATTTTTTCCTCAAATTTACAAACTACAACCATTTATAAACTAAAAAAATTATCAAATAAATTTTTATTATAGGTTTTAAAATTTTTGTAAATATAAATTAAAAATTAAAAATGCCATGGATACTAAAAAGGTCGTAAACTTCTACTCCATTTGTAGTTTGGTTTTTTATTTTTAGTGGGACCATTCGAAAGAATAATTTAACCGGGATTATTCACTTATTCACATATAAATAAGGGTGTTTTGAGAAAGTGATTAAAAGTTGATTTTTTATATTTTTTAAAAAATATTGTATAAAAAATTATAAAAGATGGTACGACTTAAAAGTTACTTGTAATTCATTTTCTAAAAGGCCATATATAACATTGAGCCTTTCTAGAGTACCAAAATCGGGCCGGTCCTGAAATTTAGGGAGTCTAAGGCAAATTTCAGAAATGGAGACCCCTGTTACATTGAAAAAAAAAAGAAGTTATGGATAAAATGACAAGTTACAACTTTTTTATTTGTCTGTAGTTACAAAAAAATTTACTTGCACATGTAATTATTAAAATTATAAATAAAACAATTTAATGAAACAAAATTAGAGCAAAAAATTAGGAAAAAATTATTCAATTAAAACTGATAAAGACCTAGGGAAAAAAAATCGGGTAAAATTATTTATTCTACTAAAATCTAATAGATAAAGAAGGTTAAAAAAATAATAATTAGGGCCCATATATTATATGTATTGTTCTTGTTGAGTCCAAACACTTTTTTTTAATATATATTTTCATTTTAATAAATATGAACCAAACTACACTTATAAATAACTATGGATTAGGGGGTTGTTTTGGCATGTTCTAAATAAGTGCACTTTTTGATTTTTTATGAAATATGGATTGGATTTGAAGTGATATGGTAGAGAGGATGATATTACTTAAATAGGATAATGACTTTTTGGTTTTTTGGCTTTTTCAAATGATGCCAAACTTAGCCTAAATATGGACCAAACTACACTTTTGTGTTTATAGAGTAATTTTTGAGATAAAAAGTACGAAAACTTGTTTGGTTTGTATTTTTTCAAAAATAGTTTTGAAAAATTGTTTTGGAGAGAGAGTTTAAAAAAAAGTAATTGATTTGATGTGTATGAGAGAGAGAATGATTTTGAAAAATAGATAACTAAACAAAATTTTAAGATTTTTTTTGAAAAAATTTGTTTGTAAAAAACGTTTTCCAAAATATTTTTTAAAAAATAAACCAAACAAAACCAGAATATTTTATTAAGGCCTATTTTGGGAAGTTGGTAATAATCAGCTTTTTGATGAAAAACTGATTATAAACAGATTATAATCAGCTTTTTTTGTGAGAGAAGAGGTTTGAAAGATTATTACCATGTTCCCAAAAGAGCCCTAAATTTGAACAACAATGATTCATCCCCTCTTCCCCCCACCCCCTTTGACCCCCTCTCTCTCTCATTGGTCCCCTTTTCTTTTTCTTTTTTTTTCCTGCTCATCCAATCACCACCTACCACGTGGCAAAGGGGGGTGAGGGGTGACCCCCAAAAAGAGATCCCAAGCATTATTCAAATTTGAAAACTCTATTTTTGAGCTAAAATTTTAAAAGCCTTGCTAGCCTTAGGTTAGGGGCCGGCCTGTATCAAAATAAATAAATATATATATATATAGCACTGACATATACAGCTAAATAAATAAATATATACATAACACTGACATATACAGTTTAAAGCAATACAAGTTTTGGAGAGAGAGAGAGAGAGATATGGAAGTGACATTAGGGTTGTGGATGGGAGTGTTGCCACTAGTAGGCTGGCTTTTGTGGTGGTGGAATGATATCTGGTATGGATTCAGGCTAAAAGTGCGGAGTTCCGGTGGGGGCACCACCACCTCCAACTGCTCGCTTCCACCGGGGCACATGGGTGTTCCATTCATCGGAGAGATGCTCACCTTCCTCTGGTATTTCAAGGTTCTTCGCCGTCCTGATGATTACATCAACTCCAAACGTCGAAAGTAAAGTGCTTCCCTTCTCTAATTCTTTATTTTGTTTTTCATCTTATTAATTACTATTATTTTTAAAAGGAAAAAAAGAAAAAAAAAAAAAAAAAAGTAAAAATAGTACATAGGGCTTTGGTTGGTAGCTCAAAAAACTGTGGTCCTAATGGCCCTAATTTTCATATCAAGTAAAAAAAAAAAAGAAGAAAAAAACAAACTTACCCAAAAAGGAAATTAGGGCCATTAGGGCCACAGTTTTTAGGGCCACAAAACATTTTTCATAGTACATATTGAGAAATGATTTGTGCCCCTAATATTTGTGCACACAATACCCCTAATTTCCTTTTTTTGGTAAAAACTGTTTTTTTTTTTTTTTTTTTGCCTTGTGTTTTTTTTTTTTGCCTTGAAATGGCAAATTCGGGGGATTCGGTGTAATGGGATTCGAGCTCCCAAATAAAGCTCGTACATATTGGAGTGGACAAACATTGGTTCGGGCCTATCTCAAACCCGGCTCGGCTCGGATCTAACTTAGGTGTCGTTTGGCAAACTTGTTTTTTTTTTTGGCTTTTTTTAGGTTGTGACTTTTTTGTTCGTTTGGTTTTTTTTTTTAACTTTTTTGCATTGTAATGACAAAATTGTCTTTCACTTAGAAATGATATTTTTTTTGACTTTTTATTTGTATATGGGTCAATTTGGTAATTTTACATCAAAATTAAGTGTTTTGTCATTTTATTATTTTGTGACTTTTTTTTTTTTTTTTTGTATGTGAAAACCAAACCAGGGCTTAACTATTCTAAACAAAAAAATGCCTAAAATCTCAAATTCACCTGCTTCCAATAGATATAAACATTTTTTTTTTTTGGGTTTAGAAAAGCTATTAAATTATTTAGGTGCGTTTAATAACTATTTGAATTTAGAAAATTAACAAATTTAATTGTAAAATAAAGGGGAAGGAGTCTCCAGTTGGAATACCCAATTGGCCGGTTCAGTCCAGCACATTTTTGGCCCATTGTTAGTCCGTCTTGATAATCCAAACCGATCAATATGTAGGGTTCGTCGAGTATTTTATTTCTGTAAAAAATCACATCAATCGGATATCAATAACTACTTGATCAAATCATATTTGTGTCAACAATTTATTTTTAAAATTATATTTACCATTGACGCAAATTTGATTTGATTAAGTGACTATTAATATCTGATCAATGTGATGTTTTATAGGGATGGACTTCTTAACGAGTCCTACATATTGAACGGTTCGGATCATTGATATGGGCTCTGTGATGGGCCTACAGCGACCCAACAATACACTTTAGTCCGATTTCAAACTGAAGAGAAGTCACTGCCAAAATAATATGATCTTTTAAGAAATATTTTAATTTAACTTGTGGATGTACTTTTTTTAATTTATGTTTTATTTTGTTAGTTTATTTTGCAACTAAGGATTCGTTTGGGAAGTGGGTTGGTTTTTTGATTTTTTTTGACTATTTTAGTCTGGGGCTAAAAAGCTTGGTTTGGGAAGGACTTTTGGCTTTTTTGGCTTTTTTGACTTTTTTGTGAGAGAAATAATGTAATAATTATGGGTTGGATGTGATCTTTTGTTTTTTGTGGCTAAAAAACTTATTTTGTTTTTTGTGGCTATTTTAGCCCAAAAAAGCCCAAGAATTGGCTTCCCAAATGCAGCCTAAATAATTTAAAATTTAAAATTAATATTTTATAAATAGACAAGGCAGAGATAGGCTGGGCTAAAAATTTTAGTTTAACTCATTTTTATAGGTTAAACATTTTTCTCAAGTCCTAAATATTTTAGTCTAACTTGGGCCCATGGCCACCTTATTACATATCTGTTGACCTTATTAATTATATATATATTTTAGTTTGTGTTTTAAAATTTTTGTAACCATGGAAGATATGACTTCTTATTTTTTTTTAAAATGAATGTTTTGTTTAGTACAATGTTAGTGAGGTAAATAGAGAGCTAGCGGTTTGTGAAAAAAAAAAAAAAAAAAAAAACATAAGAAAGAGAAAAAATTTCTACACAGCCCATCCAATCATCATTGGTTTGTAAATTAATTATTTTAATTAATTTTTTGATCAACTCCCAAATGATTTTACTATTAATTGTCTTTAAACCCTCCAATGCAACCATGATGTGGTATTTTCAAATTAAAGAAAATATTAGTGTGTATTATTTAATTAACATGATTAAAATTAATATATACATATATATATATATATATATATTTAATAATTCGATATTCAATTTATTAGACCGACTAAATTAATATATGCATAGTAGTGGAGGGAGGGGATCAAGGGGCCTCGCCTCTCCCAAAATTATGAGAATTTCCATTGATATATAATTTATCCTTTAAAAATATTTGGACCCTATATAATGTTCCTCTAACTTGATCGAGCACCACCAAATATTTTTCCTCCAAAGTATAATAACCTTTGAAGTGACCCTAAAAAACTCAATGTAGTCTCCTATTAGAAAGCTATTGGTAATTATAAGTTAAAAATATTAAAATAAACAAAGAATATAATCTACTTTATGGGTATTAAATTATATTAAACCAAAATTTATTTTCCTAAAAGTTATAAAATTTTCCTAGAGAAAAGAGACTGATCTCTCATGATTGTAAAACTTTACAAGCTTAAATCATATTGAATAGTATTCAAACTTGTAAGAAATGGGTTGCATACATATATTGTGATAATTATTGATCTCTCATAGATTTGATTGAAACAATTTTGTTTTTATCAGCAAAATAAATATATTGCTATAAAGTATGATGATACAATTAGCAGCATCCTATAAATTTATTGAGTTAATTTGACTACGATGAATCATATTTTAATAATTTCTTAAATCTTTGGCCCAAATATTATTCGCTCAACTCAATATATTCCATACCTTCCTTCTAACTGACCACTCTTCAAGCCGTGACTCATATATATATATATATATATATTTGAATTTATATTAAAATAAGTAAAAACATGTATTACAATTTAAACTCTTTTGATATTATTTAAATCTCAACAATGTCAATTCGATCCGTTAGCAAAGCGTGTTAATAAAAAATTATGTTGCTCAAGAGCTATGCAACATAGGCACAAGAGAAACAACTACCCCTCAACTTTTAAAATTTATATCTTTAAAATGAGTTTAATATTAAATATATTTGATAAAGATTTTAAAAAATTAAACACTTATTAGTAAACAAAAATTTATATAATTTATGAGGGGATGGTGGTAGAAAAATATGCTCTGCATCCAAATTCAAAATGTTGTTTTAGATAAATTTGTTGTAAAACTTATTTTCTAAATGATTAGTATGAGAACATTTTGCTATGAGGGCTTATTTTTTTATTTTTTTATAAAAGAATACCTAGCAAGGAAAATGAATGGAGGGAAAATGAATGATTAATTTTGGAGAGAAATATTTAGAGAATAAAATAAAGATTTGTGTTTGAAGTTTAATGAATGGTGGGATACTTTATATTTACTTTTTGAATTAAAAAATAAAAATTATTTTCATTCTCTGGTTGAGAGTATTGGGTTGGAGATATATTATGTGACATGTGAGACAGATAGTTGGACAAATAAGTAGACAAGTGAACAAATTTATAAATAGATAGAGATAATATGATCTTTCAAATTATTCTTATTTTTATAGCCCCCAAAAAATAGAGTTTGAGACTATTACCTCAAAAAATTCAAAATTAAACCTTTGACTTGAGTGCCCATTCAAAAGTGTGTGGATTCCTCTGTCCGAAATTCTACCTATCTTCATGTTCCATTCACCTCACTACTACATGATCCGGTGTTTCCCACTAGATTGTGGAAAAAAAAAAATTAGGGTTAATACTTTGTCATCGATATTACTATATCCAATATATTTTTGTCATTTGCCCTATCATGTAAATGATGAATGTAGTTATCTATTAAGTGGGTTCACTTGTCATTTGTAGACATATTGGCTAGTAATATCACATCATCGTTATCACCGTGATATTGAATTTTTACTCCAAATTGTCCTATTGTGGGATAACTGGGACTCTAAGTGGCAATCGTATTTTGTTCGTTATATTCGTGTGGTGCCATTTCGAGTTTGAGTTAGAATTCTTTTAATAATATTATTTTTTTTATATATTATTATATCGTGTCATTTTAGATTCGTGGTGTTAATATGTTATATAAAAAAAAAATTACCATTAATTAAAATGTCAAGTGTATCAAAAAATTAAAGTTCTCAAGAAAAAAATTCATAAAAATAATCCTTACTAGATACAATTATTCAAAAAAAATAAAAATAAAAATGAATAATGATTAAAATTTCGTATCTAAAAATAATTAACCCTAATCCAACCACTTTATATAAAATTCATGTCGTATTAGTATGTATAATTGAGATAGAGCATAAATAAAATAACGGGCAAAGAAAAAAAATACATAGTGATAATTTAATCACGGTAATAAATATTTCTTTCTTTCTCTTTCTTTTTTCTTTTTTTTTTTTTAAACCTTTTAATGCTTTTGGCCAATCCATAAATGTCTCTCCATTGTGTGATATGATCAGGTACGGTGACGGAGTAGGAATGTACAGAACACACCTATTCAAATCACCGGCCATCATAGCATGTTCAGCATCAGCCAATAGATTTGTATTCCAATCAGATGGTAATTTCATACTAGAATGGCCCACAGTAGAAATTCTAGGGACAAATTCACTGGTAGCAGTACAAGGAGCAGCACATACCAGGCTTAGAAGCTTTGTATCAAGGGCCATCAATCAGCCTGATGCTCTCCGTCGGATTGCAATCATGGTCCAACCCAGGATCATCTCTGTTCTCGAATCATGGGCCCACCAGGACACAATTGTAGCATTTACTGAATCCAAGAAGGTAACTCTCACCACTTTCACTTCTCCTTATTATAAACTATTTGGATTATCTTATAATATAAACCATTTAGATCATTAAAATAAAATCAAAATGAACCTTAATTGGGACGTTATAATGGGGTGCTATTACAGCACCCTTCGTTCATAAAAACATCATAAAAAGATTGACACTCACAATTATATCCATAATAATATGATATGTAATGTGTCAATTTTGTTGTGAAACGGTGGTGACTTGGGTGTCAAAGTAACCATAAATAAACAATGAGAAATAAAACAAGCACACACTAAGACAAACGATTTATGTGGTTTGATTTATAGCCTACGTCCACAGACAAGACAGTAAGAATATTTCACTATGGAGGAAAAAAACAAGTTTACAGGTAGACTCAATTGTCACTCACACCTTTAAACCCAGGACACTCAGAAATATACCTAAGCTCTTGTATACCCAACTCTCTATACAAGAAACTTACTCTATATCTCTCTATGTACTCACTCTCTATAATACTCAATATTCTCTCTTCCTTGAGTTGTGTTGGAATGGAGAAATGAAACCCCTATTTATAGTTGAAGCTCTAGGGACTTAAGTTGCAATTATAGAGAATAGAGGGACCATCTTGTAAATACAAGAACTCCACAATTTCAACAATTGTGGCTTGGACGGCTTGGATGGTGCCTACCCATGCATGTATGTCAACATGCATGTTAAACATGTATTCCATGGTCGAAGAAATACAACTATCACATGGTTCAAATGGAGACATAATTTGCAACAATTCTCCACCTTGGCAAACATTTGAGCCAATCCTCAAACACAGAAATTCTTCTTACCGTCTTAGTACTACTGCCGTAGAGCATCAGGTACTGTTTACACCAATCAAGTCCAAACAATGCTTCAACTTGACTACTGGAATGGGCTTTGTCATCATATCTGCTGGATTGTCTGTTGTGTGAATTTTCTGCACAACAATTGCACCTTCAGCAACCTCTCAAATAAAGTGTGCTCTAACATCAATGTGCTTGGTCCGTTCATGGTTCATCTGATTTTTGTTCAGATGTATAGCGCTCTGGTTGTCACAATAGACAATAGTAGACTTCTGTTGCAACCCCAGACCTTTAACCAAACCTCTTAGCCATATTGCTTCCTTCACTGTCTGTGTTGCTGCCATGTATTCTGCTTCAGTTGTAGACAAGGGAACTGTAGACTGTAATGTCACCATCCAAACCAATGGCACAATCAGAAAAAGTGAAGACATACCCTGTTAGAGATCTCCATCTATCCAAATCTCCAGCATAGTCTGAATCAACATATCCAACAACACTACCAGAAGTGTTATTGTCTTTTCTATATACAAGCCCCAAATTTTTAGTACCTTTCAAGTAACTAGTATCCATTTCACAGCTTGCCAATGAGCTTTTCCTGGATTAGCCATGTATCTGCTAACCATACTCACAACATGTGAAATGGTTGGCCTCGTGCAAACCATTGCATATATGAGGCTACTTACTACACTGGCATAGCGAACATGTGACATGTGCTCCACCTCCTCCATACTCTGTGGTGATAGTGCAACTGAAAGTTTGAAGTGACCTGCCAGCGAAGTATTCAACGGTTTCGACCCTTGCAAACCAAAGCGTTCCAGCACCTTCTTAATGTACCTTTTTCGTGATAGGTACAATCTACCACCTTTTCGGTCCCTATGAATACCCATACCCAATACCTTCTTAGCAGCACCTAAATCCTTCATCTCAAATTTACCACTGAGTTGAGTCATTAACTTATTGATTTCTGATATGTCTGTAGCAGCAATCAACATATCATCAACATATAACAATAGGTAAATACACGAACCATCTAAGAGTCTCTGGTAATAGACACAACTATCATAAGCACTCCTATAAAAGCCACTGGTGATCATAAAAGCATCGAATCTTTTATACCACTGTCTTGGAGACTGCTTCAGGCAGTACAAAGATTTCTTTAATAGACAAACATGGTCCTCCTTTCCAGGAATAGGGAATCCTTCTAGCTGGGGCATATAAATCTGCTCCTCTAATTCGCCATGTAGAAAAGCAGTCTTTACATCAAGCTGCTCGAGCTCTAAATCGAAAAGAGCAACCATAGCGAGTAACACCTGAATAGAGCTATGCTTTACAATAGGCGAGAACACTTCGTTGAAGGCGACACCCTCCCTTTGAGTAAAGGCTTTTGCAACCAGTCGTGCTTTGTATTTGATATTTTCTACTCCTGCAACCAACAATCTTTTGACCTTTTGGTGGTTTTACTAGCTCCCAAAGTATGATTCTTGTGAAAAGACTCAATCTCCTCACTCATAGCAACTGTGCCGATTCTGCACTAGTGATAGCCTCATGATAGGTGAGTGGCTCTTGAGGTTCAATATTCTCTGCAACACAAAGTGCATAGGCAACAAGATCTGCATGACCATACCTCGTAGTTGGATTACTCTGCCTCTTTTCTCTGTCCCTAGTGAGTTGGTAATCCTTTAGTTGTGGTGCGATATCATCTTGATCTTGCACCTCTTCTTCTAGCTCCACCGGGACATCGTCTTGAGAATTTTCTTTCAAATTCTCTAGAGCCTTCAATTTAAGCTCCACCTGATCAATTTCACTTTGGTCTTTTCCAGCATCATCACTCTTCTCCTTGGTTGATCTCAACATTGCAGAGTCATTGAACTTCACGTCTCTGCTAATAAAACACTTGGGTGACTTGCCATCGGTACACCAGTCTGTAACCTTTCACTCTATCTGCATACCCTAGAAATATGCATTTTCTTGCCCTTGGCTCAAGCTTGCCATCATTCACATGAGCATAAGCAGGACAACCAAACACTCTTATATTAGAGAAACTAACAAGAGACCAGACCAAACCTCTTCAGGAGTCTTACAATCGATTGCTGTTGATAGAGACCTATTGATCAAATAACAAGCCATGTTAACAGCTTCTGCCCGGAATGCCTTGGAAAACCTGACATTATGGAGCATACACTAGGCTCTTTCCAATATTGTTCTATTCATCCGTTCTGCAACCCCATTCTGCTGTGGTGTTTTTCGGACTGTGTGGTGTCTCACAATCCCTTCATTCTCACAGAACTTGTTAAATTGACCTTCACAGAATTCTAGGCCGTTGGTCCTCAGGCATTTGATCTGCTTACCAGTCTGCTTCTCAATCATAGCCTTCCAGTGCTTGAACCGAACAAAGACTTCATTCTTGTGCTTCAGGATATAGATCAGTGCTTTTAAAGGCTCAAGGGGCATGAAGGCGTTGAAGGTCTCTTGGGGCCTAGACGCAAGGCGCAAAAAGAGGCGCGGGCTTTATTGAAGCGAGGCGCACAATCTTAGTAAAAAATAGATAAATTAACATAGACTAATCATTTACAGTACTAAGACAATTTTTTTTTAAATAAAAGTAATCAAGACAAAGGGTGTGGAAAATAAATTGAAAATAATTTGTAATTTCAGTGTAATGTAATGTGTGATTAATTAATTATTTATAATTTTTTTTCCTAACTAAGAAAAGAAAAAAAACTGACCACCAGTATAATATAATTTGTAATTTCAGTGTAAAATAATTACAAATAATTTATATTTTACCAACAGTGTAAAATAATTTATAATTTCAGTATAATATAATTTATTTTTATTTTACATACTTATATTTGTGTTTTTTATTAATATGTATATATATATATTATATAAGATATAAGATAATATATACTTACATATAAGATATAGGTAAAACAGAGGCTAGATAAGAGAGAGAGAAAGAGAGAAGAGAGATATAGATTGCAAGCTCGCGAGAGGCGAAGGTGAGAGAGATAGAGAGAGCGATCAAAGTCGAAGGGAGGTCAAGTCGTCGAAGTTGAGAAGACGAAGTTGACGGGAGGTCGTCGAAATCGAGAAGAAGAAGTCGGCGAAGTTGAAGGGTGGCCGTCGAAGTTGTCGTTGACCAGGTTTGTTCTCCTTTACTCCTCTTTCCTTTGTTCTCCTTTACTCTTCTTCTCTTTCGTGTACTCTTCTCACTGCTGTGTTGTATTACATGAGTTGTAATCCTAGTTGGAGCCTCTCCTACACAGATCACAGTTGTTGGATCAGATTCAAGAAGGAAAAAAAAAAAAAGCCCCTTAGGCTTGTGCCTGGCGCCTCGTTGCGCCTGGTCCAAGTCGCGTCCAAGGCGCGACTCTTCAAACGCGCCTCGCTTGGGTCCCCTTCAGGCGCAATGGGTGTGCCTAGGCGCGCTTTTCACAACACTGATATAGATCCATCCTTTTCGAGAGAAATCATGAATGAATATTAGCATATATCTGCCACTACCATGGGAAGTAGTTGGAGAGGGACCCCAAAGGTCAGAGTGGATGTAATCCACAATACTTTTTGTTCGATGAATACCTGTGCTGTACTTGACCCTGCTTTGCTTTCCAAAGACACAATGCTCACAGAAGTCCAGCTTTTCCACCTTGTGACCATCCAGTAAGCCTTGTTTGCTTAATATGGCCGTCCCTCTCTCGCTCATATGCCCTAGTCGCATATGCCATAATCTGGTAGCATCTGAATTTGTATTTGAAGATGATACAGCAGCAACGCCTGTAATTGTGCTGCCTTGAAGATAATAAAGACCATTCTACTTCACTCCCTTCATCATTACTAGAGCACCTTTTGCAATTTTCATAACTCCACCTCCAGCTTTATAACAGCAGCCGTTGGAGTCTAGCGTACCCAAGGAAATGAGATTCTTCTTCAGTTCTGGAATGTGCCTTACATTGGTCAAAGTCCTCACTATATCGTCATGCATCTTGATTTGGGTTGTGCCTATTCCAACAACCTTACAGGCTACATCATTTCCCATAAGGACCTTACCACCATCTATTGACTGACAAGTGGCAAACCAGTCCCTATTAGGAGTCATGTGATAGGAACAACCTGAATCAAGAATCCACTCGGTTCCTGAGTTGCCAACAGTGACTGAGAGAACATCTGCACTATCTGAACTTTCCTCTGCAACTCCAGCTACATCACTAGAGGTTGAGGCTTCATACTTTCCTTTGTTCTTATGCTCTGGACAATCTTTCCAGATGTGCCCTTCCTTGTGACAATGATAGCATTTGATTCTTCTAGATGCTGATTTTGATCTAGAACGACCTCTATTGCTGGTGCCCTTCTTTTCCGATCTTCCACGTGCAAATAGACCTTCTCCCGAGGCATCGTTGCTGTCAGACATAACCTTCCTCAACGTCCTCTATGGTTAGAGTGTCTCTACCATACATCATGGTATCAACAAAATGCTTGTACGAAAATGGTAATGAACACATCAATATGATGGCTTGATCTTCATCATTGATTTTTACATCGACATTCCTCAGATCCATAATTGCTTTATTAAATGTATCAAGGTAGTCTGATATAGACGTACCTTCCTGCATTTGTAGGGTATATAGAAGCGATTTGTGAGTGACTTGGTCATATACAAGTTTTCCAACTTGCTCCGTAACCCTGCAGCCACATTCTGATCTGTAACTTTGTGTCATACTCCATCACTTAGGCATAATAGTATTGCACTATATTCTTTCTTCAATAGTTCATTCTTGGCATCGTCCTTCATCATCTCTGGCAGTGTTGTCCTACCTTCTAGTGTTTTGTGTAGTCCGTGTTGAACCAACAAGGCATGCATCTTTATATGCCATAGGCTAAAGTCGATTTTCCCATCGAATTTCTCAACTTCGAATTTTGTTGCCATAGCAAAAATAAAAAAAATCCTGAAGCTTCAAAATCTGCTACAATAGCGATAATACTGTGGCAGATTTTAGAACCACCAACAGCAAAATTTTGAGACCCTTGAATTTAGACTAATATGGCTCTGATACCAATTTGTTGTGACATGGTGGTGACTTGGGTGTCAAAGTAACCAGAAATAAACAATGGGAAATAAAACAAGCACAAACTAAGACACAAACAAATAATGTGGTTCGGCTTATAGCCTACGTCCATGGACAAGACAGTAAGAATATTTCACTATGGAGGAAAAAACAAGTTTACAGGTAGACTCAAATGTCGCTCACACCCTTAAACCCAGTACACCCAGAAATATACCCAAGCCCTTGTATACCCAACTCTCTATACAAGAAACTCACTCTATATCTCTCTATGTACTCACTCTCTATAATACTTAAGATTTCTCTCTTCCTTGAGTTGTGTTGGAATGGAGAAATGAAGCCCCTATTAATAGTTGAAGCTCTAGGGACTTAAGTTGCAATTATAGAGAACAGAGGGACCATCTTGTAAATACAAGAACTCCACAATTTCAACAATTGTGGCTTGGATGGCTTGGACGATGCCTACCCATGCATGTATGTCAACATGCATTTTAAACATAGATTCCATGGTCAAAGAAATACAACTATCACATGGTTCAAATGGAGACAAAATTTGCAACAAATTTTTTATTTAATCATACTTTTTAGAAAGTATTTATCTAGATATAAAAAAAAAAAAAAAAAAAAAAAAAAAAGGAAAATGTTGAATTAGTTTAATCTCAACCAAGAGCTCTTGATTCAATTTTGCAATTGAAAATGTGAGGAAAGTAATGTTTAAGTGATACTATGGTGTAATTGGTTCTCTTTTTCTTTTTTCTTTTTTCTTTTTTTTTCGTATTATAAGTAGATTTTTGTTCGATATGTTTTTCATAGGTACATTGTTAAAATATAATGCAACAGGATTAGATTTTATCTTTTAAAATTTTTGTAATATTTTCTTTTTAAACCTCATTTTTGTGTTTTCAAGTGGTATGCAGAAATGTGGAGGCCACATATTAGGGCTTCGCTTGAGGTCAGTAGAAATTGTAGGTCGGCCTTGATCTCGAGTCCACCTCAGTAATCCAAATAATTCGGTTGAGAAAATCATCTATGCAAAAAATATGATTCATCGAACATTGGTGGCAACATAGATAATATTTTTGACGGATATTACAAACTGAACATGAGAGTTATTTTGGGTATGACTTGTAAGTTGATTTTTTTGCTTATTACGAAAAGATGTGCATAAAAATAAAGAGATAACTTGACTGAAATGAGTCAATAAACCAATAAGTTGTTTATTTATGTGAGATTAACGGAATGGGTCTGAGATAGGCCCATTACAAGAAACTAAACTGTCTATAATCCAAATGTATAGATTTGCGAGAAACTAAAATTCACATAAAAACAAGAGGGATATTATATATTATCTATAAATTTTTCAATGGTTTTTTTTACCTCATACATGAATATACATAAGAAATATACATGTGTGTGTGTAGTGCCTAACATATCTTAATATTTGTATGTTGGATTTTACATGTACACATAATGTTTTGTGTGGATAGACTACGTAGAAGGTGGAAAAAATGGTGATATTCATCCACTAACAAATTTAATTTCCATAATGTAATAAAGTTTCTATTATCAAATATTTGCAGGTGACATTTCAGAATATTGGCAATTTTTTTGCAAGCTTTGAGCCAGGGCCGATTTTGGATACCCTTGATGTGTTGTTCAAGGGAATGGTTCAAGGTGTCAGAGCTTATCCTCTCAACATTCCAGGAACCGCTTACCACCATGGCGTCCAGGTCAATTAACAATACTCTAATTAAAAATACGAACAATTTAAAAATTAATTAAGTTAAGAAACCAAACATAGAATGAAATATTTTGGTTATGTATGAACATTTAGGCCTTGCTGAGGCAGATTTATTGTGAAACACACACAATTAAAGATGCGAATTTCATAATTTTGCAGTGTCGTCGGAAAGTTGAGGATATCTTTAGGGAGGAGCTAGAAATGAGGAAGAAAAACCCAAGTGACGCAAAAAATGATCTAATGGATGGGCTAATGCAGTTGAAGGATGATGAAGGGATGAAATTGCGCGACATTGAGGTGATCGACAACATTGTCAGTCTTGTTGTTGCAGGCTACGAATCCACTTCTGTTGCAATAATGTGGGCTCTATACTATCTTGCTAAGTATCCTAATGTTCTCCAAAAGCTTCGAGTATGACTACCAAACAAAGTTTGAAATGAACAATTTCCGTCCCTTCTTTCAGTTTCGATTCTTGTTCTTCTTTATTTTTTTTCCCCCTGTAGTAATTGTGTGAATTGGAATTGTAGGAGGAAAACATGCTTATTAGCAAGAAGAAGAATGGGGAGCTTATTACAAGTGACGATATTTCAAAAATGAAGTATACCAACAAAGTATGTAATCTTCAATATGTTGTGGTTCTTGTTTGGTTTTCCTAGACTATGATAGTTGTCTATTTTTCTACTAAGATTCTTATACATTTTGCGAAATTAATTGAGAGAACGTAATTAGTACGATTCCCTTCCCCTGTTATGTTATATTGTTGGTAGTTGTACTAATTGTTTCAAAATTATGTTTGGGAATCAATTTCTTGAACGCAGGTGGTGGAAGAAACAATAAGGATGGCCAACATTGCACCAATTGTTTTTCGAACTGCAACCAAAGATGTTGAGTACAAAGGTTTAAAAAAAGTAGTAAAATAAAATAAAATAAAATTATATGGAGTTGAATATCAAATATCAACCTAAGATTCCTTATATAATTTGAATCACCATTTGAAACTCTATTTAATGTGCATAATTTTAAGTATTGATTGGCATAGATATTCATATAGATAGATAAGCTATAATTTCGCTACTCCTTAGTAAACAATTTGACATTTCTTTCAGGATACAAAATTCCTAAAGGTTGGAAAGTAATTCTTTGGGTTAGGTATCTCCACACAGATCCGGAAAACTTCACTGATCCTATGTGTTTTAACCCAGATAGATGGAATGTAAGTAATAATATCCAACTCACTTTTTTTTTAACAGAAAGATCGGATGTTTTCTTACTTAAACTATGTGTACCATTTACTTTTTTAGGAACCAACAAAGCCCGGAACATATCAGGTATTCGGTGGGGGTTCAAGAACTTGTGCAGGAAACATGCTTGCTCGGATACAAGTTGCAATTTTTCTTCATCATTTGGCAGTAGGATACAAGTATAAAGATCAACCTTGTCATTTTTAACTATTTTTAGTGCTTTTCAACATTAATATTAAAAAATGAATAATTGATACATGGTTTTAATGAAATTTTAGGTGGGAACTGGTTAATCCCAATGCAAAAATGATTTATCTTCCACATCCAAAACCAGTCGATGGAGTAGAGATTGTCTTCAGCAAAATCGAAGAAGCTAAATGAAGCAACTCTCTATCTGTATTATAGGTGCACTGTCTATTGAGTTGTTTCAGATTTTGATAGTGTATACTTGACACTCTAATTAGCTCAAGCCACCTCAATAGCTTGCATAGCAATGCATATGTATAATATAATGAACCTTTGAATATTACTCTTATGTTGTTGAAGAACTCAATAGTAATCTTTTATACCTGTTGAAAACTACATTGTTTCTTGCCAACCATAATGTCCTAAGCACCACGAGTGGTATGGCATCCCAAATTAGCTTACCTAAGGCTCCTTTATATAGGAGAAGAAGAAGCTAAGTATAGAAACTCTATCTATGGTAATACACAATATGGTAATGCACAAATTAGCTACCACCCCCCTCTCTCCCAAGCTCAAGGTGGTAATGTAGACATCAACTTGAGCTTGGAAAGTATAGTAGAAAAGCGTCCCGGAGAATGAGTCTTAGTAAAGATGTTGGTTGTTTAATCGGCATAGATAACAAAGATAAGACGAACAGTGTCACTAGTAACATGCTGTCGTATGAAGTGACAATCTATCTCAATATGTTTGATGCAATCATGGAAGACATCATAATAGGCAATTTGAATAGCACTCTGATTGTCACAATAGAGGTTAGTAACAACAGAATGAGAAACCCACATATCAGAAAGAAGCCAACGAAGTCACATAAGCTCCTGAATAGTATCAGTATGAGCACAATACTCAGTCTTAGTACTAGAATGAGCAATAATAGTTTGCTTTTTACTACACCAAGCAATAAGAGAGTCTCTTAGGAAGAAATAGAATCCTGTAGTAGAAGGGCAATCAGTAGGATCCCTTGCTCAATCTGCATCAGAAAAGACATGTAGTTGTAGAGAAGAGTGTGCTGAGTAGTGAAGACCATGAAACATAGTTCCTTTGAGATAGCTCAAAATGCGAACTAGAGCATCATAGTGCGGAGAGCGAGGAGCAGTCATGAACTGAATGACAATGTAAACAACATAGGCAATGTCTAGATGAGTAACTGTGAGATAGACAAGACTGTCAACTAGCTGATGATATAAAGTAGCACCAGATAATAGGTGACCTTCAAGAGGTGTGAGATGAGTTTGAGGATCAATTAGAATAAGAGTGTTCTTGTAATCAGTAAGACCAACATGAGCCAAAAGATCAGAGGTATACTTGGCCTGGGTGAGAAAGTAACCAGAAGGATCATGAGAAATTTCCAAGCTGAGAAAGTAACTAAGCAAACCTAAATCTTTAATCTCAAACTGGTGACTGAGGAACTGTTTTGAGACTAGAGATACCCATTGTGTCATCCCTACTGATGATCATATCATCCACATAGAGAAGAAGAATAATAATATCATGCTCTGTCTTACATATAAATAGAGTAGAATCATAGGCACTAGAGGAGAATCCAAAGTCACGAATGGTAGAATTGAACTTGGCAAATCAGGCACATGGAGCTTGTTTCAAATCATATAAAGCACGGGGAAGTTTATAGAGTTTGGTGGACGACATTGAGGAACCAGAAGGAAACTGCATGTAAACTTCCTCAGTGAGATCACCATTGAGAAAGACGTTTTTGACATCAATCTGACAAAGACTCCAATGGCAAGCAGCAGCAATGACAAGTAGGCTACGAACTAAAGTAAGACAGGCAACATGAGTAAATGTTTCTTCATAATCAATCACATATTTTTTAGTAAATCCTTGGGCAACAAGATGAGTTTTGTAATGCTCAGTGGAACCATTAGAGTGGGTTTTAATTTTGTAAACCCATTTGTAACTAACAACACTCTTTCTAGGTGGAAGATCAACTAGATCCTAGGTATGAGTTTTATCTAAAGCCTATAGTTCATCAGTCATTGTTTGTTGCCAAAGAGGGTTAGAACAAGCCTCTCGATAGGAAGAAGATTCATGAGAAAGTAGTGGAACCAACAATGAAATCACGAAGAAAGACTGAAGGTTATGCTACTCGAGTAGAATGACGAAGAGGTACCTCCGGTGCAGAAGATGAGATAATGGAATCAATGGATGCATGAGGCTCATTGTGAGAGGAAATTAAGACAGGACTAGGAAGTGGAGTAGGAGCAGAAGCAGGAGTAAGAACAAAAGCAGGCTAAGGATTAGGGAGTGGAGTAGCAGAAACAGGAAAGAGTAGAATCCTTAGGTGGACTAGAGTCATCATGTTGGAAGTAGTGTCTATATCAAGCTCATCAAACAGAAGAGAAGGATCTGTAGAGAATGGTGTAGTCGGAGGAGTGGACAAATGAAAATTAGATGTGGAGAACATTTTATGTTTCCAAAATACCACATGACGAGAGACACGAAGACGAGGAGAAAGAGAATCCTAACAAGGATAACCTTTATGTTCAATCCCATGCCCCAAGAAGCAACACAAACGGGCATGGGGTTCTAATTTGGTACACTCATGTGGCTGAAAAAGAACAAAACAAGCACATTCAAACACACGAAGATCAGTATAGGCAGGAGGTGTGCCATACAGACGCTCATATGGGGTTTGATTGTTGATGGTAGGAAAAGGGACACGGTTGATGGTATAGACAGCTGCGAGAACAACTTCTTCCAAAAAACGTTCAAGACAAGAAGAACAGATTGAAAGAGCATGGACAATGTCCAGGATGTGGCGATGTTTGTGCTCAGCATGACCATTTTGTTAGGAGGTACCAGGACAAGAATAGTGAGAAAGTATACCATTTTGATGAAGGAATCTCAAAAAATTGTATTCTTGAACATTATTAGCATAAAAAAAATTAATGGTGGAAAAAAATTGACTTTTGACCTTGTGTGAAAAATTATAGTATATTTGATGAAACTCAGGGCAAGATTTCATAAGAAATAACTAGGTAAAACGAGTGAAATCATCGACAAATATGACAGTATTTAGATCACCCCATAGTGGTATTAGGTGAAGGCCTTCAAACATCAGTGTATGAGATCAAAAGGTGCATGAGACATAGAGGTACTTAGTATTAAATGGTAAAGTAGGCTGTTTCGCAAGTTGACAAGATAGACAATTTACTTTATCATTTGGAGCAACACCTAACTAACCACTTGAAACTAGAGAACGTAAAAAACCAAAAGACACATGACCTAATCGAGAATGCTATAAAGCAAGAGGGGAACTAGTAGTAGTAGAAGCAACAATCTTGGAAGTGGAAGAACTGGAGGAGGGAATGTGAAGATAGATGAGCTTGTACAGACGTCCATGTCTACGACCTATCCCAAGGGTCTATCCTGTCTTCGAATCCTGCACAACACAACTAGTTGGAGAAAATAAAACAGTAAGGCCAAGATCATAGAGTTGACCAATTGAAATAAGGTTAAGCGTAAGATTGAGAATCAAGTAAGTATGACAAATAGAGACATTAGAAGTGGAAACATGACCGATATGACTAACATGCATTTGAGAACCATTAGTAGTGTGAATGACAGGTAAATTAGAAGAATATGTAGTAAAGGAGAAAAGTGTAGCGTTAGAGGTCATATGTCATATGATTGTAACAAGATGAATCAAAATACCAAGAAGAGGTACATGGAGTGACTGAGAGAGCAGTAGAGGGTGTACCAGATGTAGAAAGAGCCTTTTTGATAATAGCTTCAATGTCCTGAAGAGCGTAGGGTGGTGAAGTTGTAGAAATAGAGGATGAGTTGGGGGCAACTGTAGTAGATGCAAAATAAGCCCAAGACTGATGTTGTGTGTATGTTGTTGGGAGTCCTGAATAGCTAACATGCTGAATAGAACTAGCTGAACGAGCCATGAGATGATTAAATAATTAATCACAAAGACAGACTAGTAGTGTCGGAATAGAACTAGATAAAACAAAATGCACTAGTGAATTCGAAAGGTTGAAAATAGTTAGGAACTGGGCCAAAACAATCAAAATAGGGCCAAAAATAGATGAAAAATAACCAAAATAATAAACGGGCCAAATAGGAGATAGGGCTGACGTCAGCAGTAGGAGAGTTGATGTTAGCAAGATGCGACGCATAGTAGCGTATAGAGGACGCAATGCAGGTTAGCAGAGAAGGCACGGTGTACGTTGGTAGCAAACGGAAGCAGTGCGTTGGAGACATGCTAATGTTAGGTTGATGGCATCGGCTTGGCTTGAAACGGCGGCTGACAAAAGTGGCTGACTGAAACAGCGGCTAAGGGCTGACATCAATGCGGAGAGGCTGACGTCAACAAGAAACTGAGGCGTGCATGCAGTTGCATATGAGAGTGGCAGTGGAAGGCTGTGATGCGCGGTGATGTAGGCGGCGCGTAAGGGCGAGTTAAATGCCCGTTGGAGATGATTTTGGTGGCGTTGGAATCATTTGGAAATTCCGAGCTAGTTGATGGTAGTTTCAGAGAAAAATTGTGACCTTGGTAGCCTGATAGTGGGGAACAGTACCAAAAAAGTTGAAAACGAGAAAAGATATTCTGTATTTTGGTGATGAACAACAGAAAGGAGAAGATAATATATATTTTTTTTATAGCTCTGATACCATGTTATGATATTAGAGAGAGAGAGAGAGAGAGAGAGAGAGAGAGAAAACCTTGTATTATATTCAATGACTTATATGAGTGAATACAAGACTCCTTTATACAGGAGAAGAAGAAACTAAGTACAGAACTCTATCTATAGTACTGCACAATATGATAATATAAATATATACATCTAACACCACCATTGAGAAGGATTCTGAAATTGAGGCTGGAGAGCTATCCAATTAATCCCCCACCATTCAAACATTTGGACCAGAGACAGCCCATTCTATTTTATCCTTGTGACCTTCACCAAGTCAAAGATTCTGCTTAAAGAAGGTTTGCCAGTTCCAAGTATTGTTCCACTTCCCAAGCAAAAAGCCTCCTCCTAAATCCAATTGACTTTTGTCTTCATATGTACTCTGTAATTTTATTATTATTATTTTTTGGTTTAATAGGTACATTAACAAATAACCAAAATTATGACCCAAAAAAAAAAAAAACTGAAATTCTAAATTCAAGTTTCTCAATCCCAAATTGTCAGGCAAGTCAGCACATTTGTTCGCCTCTCGATAGTAATGGTTGACTCTAGTATCCCAACTTGCTCAATAAATACTTGCAATCATGAATAATGGTACCAAATTTGTGGTGTGTTATGCCTTCTGATAGCACGAGATCCACAACCAATTTTGCATCCACTTCCGCCATTGCTTTTCTCTTATTGAGGTTGTTTGCTAGATTTAGCCCATCTCTTAAGGTCCATAGTTCTGCTTCAGCAGCTATAATGTATCCATTAATCCTACAAAATTCATCAACCCACTGGCCGTGATGGTCTCTGATCATGCTGCCCTCATTGACCTGCCTTGGATTACCCTTTGTTGCCCCATCTGTGTTTAGTTTATTAGTTCAGTCGTGGGACCTTTTTTTTACTATCCGTCCCCTATATATCTACTGAATAATACATATTTTTGGCTTGATTTTTGGGACGACCAATAGAATTGTTCCTGATACCTCCAATGCACCATTAACCTATTGCACTGAATCACGTATTGAGATTGGGCAAAATTTTGCATTTTAAGAATAGTGAATACATGCCTTTATTAATATGTTTTTTGTATATTTATATTGTCCTATCTTTTACAATTATTATATGCTCTCATCTATTTTATATCTTTAATTTGTGATTTAAATAAATTATAGTTTTGATAAACTACTAGCAGATACTAATAGTTGGACTTAATTTCTATTAAGTCCTATCAATTTGTCACTGAAAATTAGTCCTAGCAAAATTGTCGATGAAAGCCGGTCCTTTTTGTGATGATTTTGTTAGTCTTTCATTAAAAACTAACAATTAGCGACATTTTTTGTGACGATTTTCTAAATATGTCGCTAAAAACTGACAATTAGTGACATTCTTTGTAACAATTTTCAACCTATCGCTAAAAACTAGCTAGTGACCATTTTTTATAAAATAATGCCACAAATTATCACATGACTTATTGAGTAATAAGTCCACCTATTAAGACATACACGTAAATTTCTCAATTTTATCCCCTTTTTTCCAACATCTTATATGGGTTTGGTTTGCATTCCCAAGTTTGAGAGCTCAAAATTTTATCATTTTATTAGTAATTGGATAAATAGTAGAAATCATTATGCAATTTCTCGTTATTGTGTTGTAAATAAATTACCAACCATTTTGTGTTTCTATGGTAAAATGACTGAGGCCTATTGCTACCTTTTGTGTTTCTATGGTAAAATGACTCTGGCCTATTGCTACCTTTTTATTATGAAAAATGCTACGTACCTCATTCGTAAATTCTGAATATATCTTGAGTGAGAGTTGTGCGGTTGAGATTGAATTTGTATATTGTGAAATTTACGTATAGAATAAATTCGAACCATAAAATGATAATTCTGAATAATTTCTAAATTTTCTGAACGCTAAATAATTTCTAAATAGTTAAGTTTATAGTATGACTGTTTTATTATAGATAGAATAATTTCACCCAAATACATCAGTCTTTTTGTGCCTATTGTACTTTGTTAACTTGGATACTTTATATGGAAGTTAGGTTTGTCATTACTGTTTTGTTATAGATAGATTAATTTCACCCAAATATATCACTGTCTTTTTGTGCCTATTGTACTTTGTATATTTTGTGTAAAACCCAAGTGCATACTTTACTCCAAACAGAGTACATCTGTGTTGGTGATCTTTGATGCTATGTTTACATATTAAATGTGTGAAATGAAAGGGCAAAAAAGAATCAGATAAAATTAGTTATTATTCATATATATTTTGTTTATTTGTGAAACAAAGATATGGATTCTATTGACAAATAGTCATTTATTTTTTTAGGGAATTATAGTTCAGTGAGACAGAGAAAAAAATTACAAAAACATAGAAGGTGCAAGTGATTCTGTGCTGAGGTATAAGTGAAATGCTGTTACTTGCACCCCTCTATATTTGTGTAAAAAAACTTTTCTATCCCACTGGAATTTAATTTCCCCTTCATTTTGTCAGTGATAATTACGCTTTGCATCCTTATATTTTAGGAGAATTACTTATCAGTGAGTGTTTAGAAAAATAATTATAAATAAATGATAAATTTTATAAATATCAATAATTAAAACAAAAAAAAAATCACAAATATTTAATAATTTTATAAAAATCCTACTAAAAAGTGATTTTCCCTATGTTTTATACAAAATAATATTTTGTTCCATATTTTTCAGTTATAATAATCAATCTCTTTCACTTACAATATTAACCTTAACTCTTATGTCTTATAAACCTTTATTAGTATTGGTTGGGTTGTGCCCATGGATATAAATATATTTTAGGGTTAATTATTGAAAAATTCACTTTAGTAATTGTCTAAGGCATTGGATTCAGTTAATATTTTTTTTTTTGTTAGTGACAGGTCTACTATTTGTAAAATAGTTTGATGAGAAGTCATTTCCTTAATTTTAGAGGACATTTTTGTTTTCAATTTTACTCCTTAATTTATCTATTGAATTTTTTTATATGTTGACTTTTTGTTGACTATTTGTTCAAATTTATATCTATCTGTTCAAGTTTTTTTTATCTGTTTAATTGTTTTCCTATTTGTTCAATTTTTTTTTTTTTTTTTTGTCTATCTATTGAAATTCTTTTCTTATTTTTCCTATCTGTTGAAATTTCTATCTATGTAAAATTCTATCTATTGAAATTTTTGTCCTATCTTTTCCTATCTGTTAAAAATTTTATTCTAATTTTTTTATTTGTTGAAATTCAAACTTATTTTCCTTTATTTGTTGAAATTCAAACTTAAAATTTTTGTTCAAATCTTTTTTAATCTGTTTCCATGTTTAGACCATCTCCAACATTTTTTCGTCCCAAACTTATTATTTTTTTATCTGTTGAAATTTACATAGCATGTTTCCATGATCTGCTGAAATTATTTGTTTAAAAAAATTTATCAATTAACATTTACTAAACTTATTTTTTCTTTTATCTGTTAAAATTTACAAATTTGTTTCATCATCAACAACAACATTTATCATCAACAACATTACATCATTAACATATCAATAACTACCAAAATAAAAATAAATAAATAACAGATAAACAACTCGGAGATGGTTTGATGTAGGTTGTCTAACTTTAGATTTCACCCTTCGACTCTGGTTGTGCCTATTGAAAGAAGACGATGAAGATGCTGAATCACAAAAAAGGGAAATAAGGGTTTAATGAACATAAATCTCAGATCAAAGCAAGAAGATGAACACAAAGACTGCTATCACTTTCACCATTAACATAACTAACAACTCTAAATCTCATATCTGAAACTATAAAAATAAAAAATGAAAACCACAACTAAGGGATTAATTATTGATTTGGAAACAAGAAAATTCAGTTATATATATATATATATATAGAGAGAGAGAGAGAGAGAGTATTTACTAGGTTACAACCTTCTGCAGGACTACCAGATCGACCTCACAGATTATGGCAGCTCCATTAGTCGACTTAGAAGGTCTTAAGGGAGATCGTTTAACGCGAGGGAGATCAGACGATTCAAAGATCACCATGGACCACTGCTTCCTCGTTGACCTGGATCTAGAGGTTGACGATCGAACTGGAGACGTTGACGGCAAAGATCTGGAGAGGATGTGAGAAGCAACAGCGAAGAGGCGAAAAAAAGAGGAGAGAGAGAGAGAGAGAGAGAGAGAGAGAGAGAGACCTAAGCTTGGTGGTAGCGAGATCATCGTTGGGGTAATGCGGAGAAAGAGAGAGAGACGGATGAGCCAATGCAACAGTGGTGGAATTGTAGGGAGCCCGACGATAGCGAAGCCGACCTCAATAATGAAACCAGCATTGGCGGCGCTACCGTATTGTCGTCGTCTCTAACAATCGGAGTCGAGACGAAGCGTGGGGGAGAGAGAGAGAGAGAGGCTACAATGAGGGTTTGAAAATGGGAGTTTTACGGTTGCTATATTATATATATGGGATAGTTTGGTCATTTTTCTTAGGCATGTCTTTATGGATATACTATTTCTTTGTGTATAGAACTGTAAAAATGGCCTGCGGCCAGGGCTTGACCCGTTTAAGCCCATTTGGGCCTGAGTCCGAGCCTAGCCTGAGACCCTAAGCTTGGGCCTAGGCCATCATTTTGAAGCTCGGTTCGGTCCGTGGGCTCGGCCCATCGGTCCACCCGAGGCCCAGTGTCTTTTTTAGTGGAAAATAATAAAATTTCAGTAGAAAAAATTTAAAAAAAAACAAAAAAATTTGTTCAAGCCCGCCCAAGCCCGAGCCCAGGCCCACTGGCTCGGCCTACCAGCTCGTCCAAGGCCCGAATACCCCCTGGGCTTGGGCCTAATTTTCTAGCCCGTGGGCCGGCCCGACCCAGCTCGAATTTTGGCAGGAGCTCACGAGACACGCCATGGGCCGGGCCGAGCCGGGTCGGGTCAAATTTACATCCCTATCTACTTGAATTGTTAGGCAAAAAGAATTCAAATTTGGATTTTTGGCTTGAACACCCAATATTTTATGATGTTATGTGTATAACAATCTTTGTAATTCAAGATCTAAAACTATCATGATTTTTATGTAAATAATTGTACTTACCTGAATTCATTACTGTAGAAAATTAGTAGATGATTGAAAACAAACCCTACCCTTTAGGTTTATGAATGAATGGTGTCTCTCTCATAACCATCTTTAGAATACGTGAATTCAAAATTATTTGATAGATAATCTGAATGTTCTTTTATATGCAGAGAGAGGACCAGTTTTGTAGCACCTCGAATAATACCATTTATGAAAATTATATGATAATCAAATTTTGAAATTGATACTTGAAAAGTCATTTAATTATACTCTTCCCTCAATCAGACAATCATATATGTGTATATATATATATTATTTTATTATATTATTATAATAATAATTAAATAACAGAAAGAAAGAGAAAAAGAAAGATAGAAAGAAGAGAAAGGAACAAAAGAGAAAGAAAGAAAGAATAAAAGACAACAAAACAAAAAAACAAAAGAAAAGTGGAGCAGACAATCATATATATATTATTTTATTATATTATTATAATAATAATTAAATAACATAAAGAAAGAGAAAAAGAAAGATAGAAAGTAGAGAAACGAAAGAAGAAAGAAAGAAAGAAGAAAAGACACAAATAAATAAATAAAAGGTTGAGCAATGGAAAAGAAAAGACAGTACAGGAAAAATAGATTTAGATGGTTTTTTTTTAACGGCATTTTTTTAAATGCCATTTTCTTTAATATTTAATGACATTTTATAAAACGTTGCATTTTTCTTTAATTAAAATGATACCGTTTTATAATAGGAGGCGTTTTCTAAACGCCTCCAAATGCGATCCCTCACGTGATCTCTCTCTCTCTCTCTCTCTCTAAACCCTTATCATTCTTAGAGCGATAGCGATTTCGATTTCGAAGCTCCATTGCCACCACCATCCATAGGTGAGGTGAGCTCTCTCTCTCTTTCTCTCTCTCTCAACCCTCTCTAAATCTCTTCGATTTTGATTTCGAAGATTCTGAGAGATTTAGAGATTTCGTCTCAATGATTCAGAGATTAGTCATAGTGATTTCGTCTCAGAGCGATTTCGATTTCGAAGCTCCACCGTCTACTAAGGTGAGCTCCACTGTCTCTCTCTCTCTCTCTCTCTGAAGCACTTCCTTTCTCTCTCTCTCTCTCTCTCTCAATGATTGATGAGTTGTATATGCTCTGGTTCGCCCCTAATCCAAGATTGATCCAGATGAGGTTAGGGCCCGTGCTAAACAGGTTGTGCAAGATCAGTGCTGTTTGAAGGTTGGTCTTCCTCTCTTGGACACTTAAAATGAAATAGATCAGGATAACTATGGATGACAAACTTTTAGTCTATAGGATACATGTATAAATATACTAGTTGGCCCCCCATGCGCTTTGCGTGTGGGGGTCGCGTTACAGGGTCACTTTACAGTGTTAATATAAATACTTCAAAAAATATATTTGGTTTGTGAATTTGAAAAGTGACTTAAAAAGGGAAAAAAAATGTGTAAAATATAGGTGATACTTATATTTCTAGAAAATCACATACCAAATCATTCGGTTAATCTAACTGAATAACTAATACACTAATCCCATCAATTATTAACCCCCTTACTAACCTTAATTATTCTATTTTTTCTCATTCTTTTTCTTCTTCTTTTTTTTTAATTAATTAATTAATTTATTTGTGTGTGTGTGTGTGTCTATTTTTCCCATAAATTACTTGTATTTTCACGACTTCGTAATTTTTTTTAGTTCATACCATTTTTTTTGTTGCAATTTTTCCTTTTATATATATATATATATATATCTCAAATGTTCTCTAGAAAAAATGTAGACAAAAACCCCAAAAAAGAGAAAACTTGAAGTTATTTCCACAGGAAGTTTTAATTAATGCTCTCTATAGCAGCACAAGTATATGGCAATCCAATTCGGTTCACTTTCTGTACTACAGCTAGCTAAAATGGCCCTAGACATGCAATGTGAAATCAATACATCTCTTATCCATGGATTCATTTGTTGTAACATTCACCATTTTCTCAAGTTGAAATTTGAAAATACTCGCACGCACAAAATGCAGTAAAGATTCATATTAAATTAGAGAACAGTTTTTCAGAAAAATGGAACCATCACATTAATATCCAATGTAAATTGCAGTATCATGAAGAAAAAAGGGCCAATTTTTTTAGGGCACCTGAAGCTTGAGAAACCGAAAGCAGGGCAAGACAATGTAAAAACATTAGCATTGGCCAAGTTAAAAGAAGAACAAAAAAGGCCTTTGTTTACCATCAGAGGGTTAATAAATAATAAATCACAGATACTAAATTAATGCACCATCTCACAATTATTAACAATTAACATCAGTCTTGATTGGTCAGGATCAAAACAATTGAACAAAAGAAAGCTAACAGAAACAAGATCTTGCAAATTGCTTAACCAAAATAGACCACATAAATGTTGAATTAGTAAACACCAACTAACAGATTCAAAATAAATACAAACCAACAAGTTAATAACTAAAAAGTAATTAACCAAATAACATTTCTTTTTCCATTTTTAATATTTTAAAACATCATCATGTGAAGATTTATTTTGTTGGTAACTAAGATGTATTCATAAGCCCAGAGTTTTCTAAATCAGTCGAAGTATGGAATGATAGTGTGGTGGCTCTATTCAGAAAATACCCCCAGTCCAATATGACTTAAAGTTAAAGGTCAAGCCTAGACCCAAACAAACCACTATATTCTTAAACTGCAGGAACTAACCAATTCATCTGCTAATTTTCCAGGTCATAAATATCCCATAACTTGGGACCTTTAAATAATCCTTATCAGAAAGTGAATGCCAACGGCAACAGTTCACTAAGGTGAAGACCTAGTATGCCAAAGTCCCAAGGTCCATACCAAAAATTCAAAACCAATTTACTAAACAATCAAGCAAGTCACAGGATAATAAGCTTGCCATCCCTACTTTCAAACTCCCCTAGAGAACTACGAACTTCAAGATTGTTTACAAAACTACTGAAAAAAGGCTGAATCCATGTACACACAAAATACAATGCAAACAAAATTAAATTTCATACACAAAACTTAAACCTACAAAGAAATGTACAAAGGAATCAAACCGTTAAGCAAGGTCTATGCTATCAACAGCAAGAGGGGAAACACACCCAAAAAAAACAAAAGAACAACTACAACAACAAATTATAAGGTTTTTTCAGCTAATTGAAATAAAAGAAGTCTTTTACAAACCAAAAGTGTTTAACATACGTGACGTTTTAGTCATCAATCTCCATACTGGTATTTCTTTCAGTCATCTTTACATAGATATGGAATTTATATACTTAATTTAGCATAACTGCTAACAGGACCATATATAAAGAACAACAAATGGTAATTCTCAGTCTTATATTTTCAACACAAGTTATACATCCTCTTTACAATCAATCCAAGCTACTATACAATAAAATTGCAGTAGAAAAATCTAATTTCAAACACATAAAAAACAAATACAAAATGAAGAGGTATTTGGTAAGAGCTATGAGGCCAACAGAACCCTTGAAGATACTAACCTCATAAATACAGTACAACTGATTGGAGAAGCGAAAAGTGACAATCAGCAGAGACACCAAGGTTGTGCATAGATCTTGGATTTAAGAAGCGAAAAGTGAATGAGATAAAAGCTATATTTTTTTTTTCACAATCTCTTTCCTTTTATGACAAAATCCAAGATCCAAACACCACACAATTAAATAATACTAGATCGAATCTGATTGAGAGGATGATCTTAGCTATTTGATCAGCACATTATAAATTTGATTGTTGAAAAGGAGTTTGCTCTACTGGTTGCAATATTTCAATTGCAGTGATCTTCTCCTTTGAGCAGAATTGGACTTACAGACTTGTTATATAGAGAACTTGAAATGGATTTTGTTTTTTGCATTATGCATACTCCGGATTGAGTGCTAAGACCTCATGGTAAATCATATCCTTTATCTGCTCTTCACCCAAGGCTTGTTCAAAATCAAAGAAGAATGGCTCTAGGCAGACTAGTTCATCAGCTGCGTCATGTAATCTTGCAAAGTAAGGATGGGCTAATGCTTCCTCAACTGCAGCCATAAAATGTTTTTTGCGTTTAAAAATAAGCAAACTAAGGTTAAAATAAAAAATAAAGTCACACATGTGATGTGTAAAACTTTTGACATGCAATTAAACATTTGAATCCACATGTAAAGTGTTATATAGACCTTATGACAGCGTTGTAATGAATTTCATACTGATTGTAACTAATTTAGTCAACACATATATAATGACAAAGTATATCTAAAAAAAATAGGGCTTCCTAAAAATTTTGAAAACCAATTATGTTGCCCTATGCGAACTAGTCCAAATTATTAATTTGCACAGTGCTTTTTGCATTTTCATATTATGACACCTGTAACTTCTCTATTTGAATATCTGAATTAGAGTTCACACTCTGATTGATAACTGTTGTGGAAGGTACCTTTTGTTTTGTTAATTTAAACATTAGTGACAAGTAGCTAATTGCAACTTGTGTATCAATCGCCAACTATAGGCTATGTTTCTGCTCATTGAGTGAAGACTTCCATATATATATTTATATATATAAGGTTTTAACTTGACCAAGAAGACTTTTCCTCATCTACTTCATTGAGTTGACATTGTCAAGGAGATCAACCATTTTCATATGGTTTATTTTCTTAACTAAAATGCTTTCTAGGATGCTTTTTCACATTACAAGGCAGAATCACTTTGATATCATCATTTCATAGTTCCTAACTCATCCCTCCAACCAAAACTAATAAGTAATATTATTTGGTAAATCCACGAAAGAAGCACCAAGTCTTATTAACAAATGGTCAATAACAAACTATGAACGCTATTCTTACCAAATGATGTTCATAAATCAACAATTAGCCAAAGATATCTAGAGATTCATATGAACCCTATTCTTACCAAACGTTGTTCACAAATCAACAATTAGCTAAAGATATCCAGAGATGCAAAAGTAACAAAACAGGATCATGTCCATTTTCATCAATTAGACATCAATCATCACATCTGCTCTTTGGTTTGGCTTGCTCCACCCTTAATTTTTCTGTCTTCTTTTTCTCATTAGTTGGTTATATATTATGTGCCATATTATTTTCTTTTTCTATTCTTTGCTGACCCAGCTTTGTTAGGATATGAGAATGGGTTAATTTGATGGGCCTTTGGTTATGGTTGCTAGGGGAGGGGTCAGGAAGAGAGTGTTTGGCTTTGTTTTGAAGGGTCCTTCGTTCTTTACCTTTTTAGAGGAGAGAGTAGAAAACCAGAGTCCAGAGTTTCTTCAATAATTAATTACCTAATGGTCCTTTTTGAAGTGAGGCGAGTAGGACATTTTTGGTTCAGTAAGTTGAGATTATCTATGGTTCCACTAACTATGTAGTTGTTCCATTTTCCTGTTGGTTGCTGTCATTTTTGGAAATCAAACCATTTCATGCTGTCACAAAAGAAGAGAAAACAATTTCACTCCAAAAATTAGAACACCATAGAGAAAAAATTGTTGATTGCACATCCACCATCACAATCAAAGCACATACTGATGTAAGAAATTCAAGCACGTGAGACTCCTTCATAGCATCTGTTGCACTTTTCGTCAAGGCCTGACCAAATAAAAAATATTTTGGAGCAACATATATATTAAATACAGTAAATAAACAGTTTTGCTTCAACCAACCACTTTAATATTCCTTTTTTGTTTTTGAGTACTCTTTCCAAAAAACAAAAAAGAAACCAACCTCTTTAACATTGTCCAAGCTTATGGTGCCACTTTTGTTTGGTTCCAATAGCACAAACTGCTCCTTCAAATAACTTAGCTCATCCACTATCAATGTTTTGGCCAAAGCTTGCCAAATAGCATGAGGAAAAAAAAAATAATTTGGAAACGAACTATTAGAATGTTTGCAACAAGAAAATAACATGTCAAATGGAAAACACAAATTGAATAGAAAACAAAACAAATGCAAATTAAGCATCACCAGAAAATAATGTCAAAACATAACTTCAAGGGAGCATAATTTCCGATGGTCATTAGAACTACATCTCATGATCCAACTGGGGGTATTTTTGCAATCAAATTACTTTAATATATATTTTGAAGTAACGGACAGAAACTGCAAATTTTCTATTTCTATTTTCGTAGGCATATTAGCAAACATGTGGTGTGCATAATTTACACATACATTAGAGTAAAGAGAAACAAGAACATTGAAACCACATGGTGGCACATCTTGGAAGACAAACAAGCATGGAAGCAGCTATCTACATACCAGATTGTCTAGCCATCTCGAAAGAGCATTAAAATACAAAGTTGAATGGAGTTCCAGTTCGCAAAAACACCAATAGAAAATACAGAACATAGAGGAAAGTAGAACGTAGTAGGGAATTTCACACACCTGGTTGTCTGGTTGTGCACTTGTTGTTCTTGGTTTCAGCACTTCCGAAAGATGTAGAGTTCTGCCGCTTCGCCGCTACACCCTTTGAAGACAACTCAGCATTTGCCCAACTCAACAGCAACCGATACACCGCCATAGGATTGAGATGTAATAGGCGACAGGAATAGTGGCAATTGCGCACTTCCACAAATTCAAGTTGGGGGCTTTTCCGTGGACCTGTGGGTCGGTGAAGGATGCTCTTCAAAGGGGCAAAATTTGTTTTCTTCCTCATAGTCGGTGTGGGTGATTTGAATCTACACCTTGCAGCCTAAGCCCAGCGTTACACCATGTTATGTATGTTATAGATATGTATGTATGGATGGATGTATGTATATAAATATATAGTTCAGATTTACTAACCACAAAATATATTGCTAATGCTACCTAATTTGATTCCACTTGAGTGATACTGTTTATTTGATTCTAAAGCTACTCGTTTGATCATTTGAACAATTAGGGAGTCCCTGATTATAGCGATTCCGATTTTGACCTGACTCTTACTATATCCCGAACTTAGGTTTCATGATTTTATATTGTTGTTCACATCTTGCTTCCATTGTATCTCCTTAAATTTGGCTATTGGATTGTTGTGGTTGTGTTTGGGACAGGTTGGTTGCTTAGTTTTCAAACTTTTGTTGCCTAGAATTGTGCCCCTCTAGCTCAAGTGGCACTTCTTGCGCTCGAGTGGCACTTCTTGTGCTTGAGTGGGCTTTGCAAACTCTCAGTACTTTTGTAGGTCTGCAAAACTATTGGGAGAGTGTATTCTATGCTCGAGCGGTTCTTTCTGCGCTCGAGCAGGCTCAGCTCGAGTGCCTTTCTTGCGCTCGAGGGTTGGTCTGTTGCCTACAAAACTACTGGGAGTGTGTATTATGTGCTCGAGCGTTACTTCTTGCGCTCGAGCGGAACAACTTATTGTGTCTGACGCTCGAGCGTCAACTCTTGTGCTTGAGCAGATTGTGCGTATATCAGTTCGCAACAGCACCTTTTTACATCACTTTTTCACTCTAAACCCTAGATCGGGACCCTCTCTCTCTAAAATTTACTCACTCTCTACATTTTCGCCTAGATCCATTGGTTTCCTTACCCTAGTGTCTTGGAGAAAAAGGTAGAGCATCTCAAGAGCTCCGTTTTGATCCGAATAGATTTTTATTTCGGCGTCTTTGAAGTCCCTTCACTTCTTCCTTGGTCTTCTAAGCTTAAGGTAGGGACTTTCTACACTCTTCTATGATTTTTAACTTAGTTATTTGTTGATTGTGTAAAGAATGTTTGGATTTGGAGGATTTTAAACAAACCTAGGGTTTTGGTTTAAAATCAAATGAGGAGTTTCTAAATGAATGTGTTGTGGGTATAGATATGAGGATGTATTGTGTTAAATTTGTTGATTTTGACACATGGGTTGGATTTGGGAGAGAATAGAGTTTTGTCTTAAAATGTTTAAAATAATTATTTTGTATAAATAATGAAATTAGTATTGGAAATATGAAATTAGATGAATGTTTATATCAATGGTGGGGTTGGATGTGTATTATCTCTCACCTATGAAAATTTGGATAATTTATCTATCTAGAAGATTGTATATCTGTTTAGAAATATCTGTTTTAGGCTATCAGTGAAGGATTGCTATGATTGTTGTAGAAATTGCATGGGAATTAGGTGAATTGAAACTAATCTCTTAACTATTGTCATTGAATATGATCATGTTTTAATACATTGTGTATGTATGATATTTGGAGGAGAAAGGGGATGTACTCCATGTTTGAGAGAATAAAGTGGATGGACTCCATTGAATTAAGTTGGTTTGTGTGTCCAGGGTGAAAGTCTCGAAAACCGCATGTATACATGGGTGCCGATTCCTGCAAACGAAATTTCCGTAAAATGGCAAATTGAAGTGTGTTAGTGTAATGGTTGTATTGCTTAGATAACCACTAAGTTGTTGTAACAACCCCCACTTCACTCTAGTCATGCTTGCATGTATTACACGATCCTGTCCCGGTATGTTGCATTTGCATTCCTTGACTTGTCTTGCATAAGTGTTACTCGTATGCTATGTTCCTTGTTTGGTGTGTGTTTGAACCGAGGTCATCTTGAGCCTAGGTCGCTCCTTTGATACTCTTACACCTAGAACCATCTTGGAATTCCTTTGGTTGACCTCCACTCGCACCCTGACATATTGGCCGAGATGTCATTATCTAGGCCGAGGTGTTTATCACCAAGGCCGAGATGTGTATCATCTAGGCCGAGATGTTACCCTTGAACCCAAGTGATCTTGTTCCTGGACAGGTATGACCTAAACCGAGGTGTGGCACAGCTAGGCCAAGTGTTGTCCTTCCTAGCCGAGATCATTGAGACTTTACTTGCCGAAGCCTCGTTCTTAGCCGAGATTGTTACTTGCCGGAGTACCCTTGCAACCTAGCTTGTTGAACACGCTTTGTCATAGTCTTATCTTTTCAGTCAGTCACCTTTTTGAGCTGAACCAACCAACCATTGCCACGTGTCCGAGCTGAGTGCTAAGTCAGCCGGCAAACCTAGAAATGTATCATTTTGTATCATATCTTTTTTCTTGAGGAGAGAGAAGCTCTAGAAGAAGAAGAAGTCTTTAGAGAGAGAGGTAGATCCCAAGCTTCATTCCTAGAGTTCAAACCGTTTGATTTGTGTTCTGAGGTTAGAATCTTGATCTACTCTTGTTGCTCTTATTGATCATCTAGCTGCATTGCATGATCGAATCTATTTTGCATGCCATGCATTGATTTAAAGTTGGTTTTAGAAAGAGAAGTTAGTGTTCATGTGTTCTTGAAGAAAAGCCATGATTTGATCCGAAAGCTTGCATCAAGATTCATGTATTTGTGTTTGTTTTCCTAAGATCTTCAAGTATGGGTACCCAGGTCCATGTTTATGAAATCTCAGATTTTATAATAATAAGTTATGATCTTTGCATTCATCTTCCTCATGCTCTTCATGTTCATGTTCTTCATGTTCTTGAGCAGAGGGAAACCCAGATTTTCCCGACTCCATTTCCTTGAATGTGGCCCTCGGGACCACACCTTGGCGAGGAGGTGTGGAACCTCGGCCTAGACCTGGTTGGTGCCCAGCATGTTTCCCCCGAGATGAGAAACAGTGTTTGTTTTGATTTGACTTAGTTTTGAAGAATGCCGAGATCATTTGTATGCATATGAAGCTTGTTTAAAAGCGCATTCGATAAACTTGCCATGTGTTTGTAGGACTTGGGCTTGCCTCGACCCCGACGTTTGAAGAGCTATGTGAATGGTATTTTTAATAAAGATATGTTATAAAGCTTTGATAAAAACCTTGTTTTGCCTCGTTCGGAAAGTGTTTATGAGCATGAATGACTATTCCTATTTTGTATACTAAATACTATCTTGTTTTGATGACATTCTTGGAAAAGTCCGTATGTGCTAGGGGACTCTAAGCATTTGTAGCACAAGTCCTTAGTGTCAGGGGACTATAATGCAACTGCACTCTTGTTTTGAAAGTCCGTATGTGCTAGGGGACTCTAAGCATTTGTAGCACAAGTCCTTAGTGTCCGGGGACTATAATGCAACGGCACCATTGTTTGAGATATCTCCCTTGTCTTGTCTTGCCTTGCCATTGACGGTTTTACCATGTGGGTTTGTTTGTCCGGAATGTCATCCCTTGTATTACATTGATGTTAGTAAGCATCCCTTGAAGCTTTAAAAGATTTGATAGATGAACTTGATTCATCCCATGTATTGTTTTGTTAAAATATCTCGGATATCATTCATGTAAACCCTTTATTTCTTATACCATTCACTGAGTATCCAAGCTCACCCTCTCTATATATATGTAGGTGATGAGCAGGACGGCGGCGACGCCTAGATGTGTTTTGCCGATGTGTTTTTGGATTCGTGTTTTGCAAACATCTTGAAAATCATGCTTCTTGGCTTGTAGTTAATTTCTTTTGTATATGTCGGCTTGAGAAGCCTTTTGGTCAGGATGTATTTTTGCACTTCAGCATAGTTGTATTCAAGTTGTAAAGCTATATAAAGATGTATGCTATATCATTTGACTTATGCACAGCTCTTATGGACTAATTAGATTTACATTTATTGCTTCCGCACATGTAAGCCCCATATATTATACTCTGTTGTGTGTGAATTTTGAAAGTAGGCCTTCGGTAATCTCGGATTATTGGCCATCATGGCACCATTCTACTAGGGGCGAAATGGGGTCGTGACAGATTGGTATCAGAGCACGAGTTCCTTATAGTATGATGTTCACACACTTCGAGTCCTAAAGAGCATAGGATGTCCCTTAGAATGATGTTAGGATTGCGCCATATTGCTTGCTACTTGACAATGTGTGCATCATCTCGACATGACTATTTGATTACTTGCATGCATGTTTAATTGCGCAATTTGTTTTAAAGCCATATTTTGCATACACATAGCATTATGAGGAGAGGAAGACCACCAGTTGGCCGAGATCAATCAGAAGATAGATTGGACAGACTTGAAAGACTAGTTGAAGGTCTTGCCCGTGAGTTGAGGCAAATGAGGCAACAGAATGCTAGTGCTACCTCCACCCAGGCCGAACAGACCAATGGACGACAAGCAATTCCACCTCCACCTCCTTCAGTACCCCAGGTACCTCCACAGCCAGCCTTGTACGGGGATGGAATGATGACTTTGATTAAGGAGTTCAAGAAGATGAACCCGCCAAGATTCCAAGGGGGTATAGAGCCGATGAAAGCCGAGGCGTGGGTTTTAGGAATGGAGAAGCTGTTCGAGATCTTTCCCAGCACCGATGCTCAGAAGGTGGCATTGGCAGCGTTTACCTTGGACGACGACACTCGGAGATGGTGGATGATGACCCGAGAAGGTAATCCTGACTTAACTTGGGCCACATTTTTGGAGTTGTTTTACAACAAGCATTTTCCCCTTAGTGTTCAAGATCGCAAGACCACGGAGTTTTAGACTCTGACACAAGGAAACAAGACAGTGGCAGAATATGACCGTGCTTTTACCGAATTGGCGAGATATGCGCCTCACATGGTCGATGATGAATATAGAAAAGCTAGGAAGTTCGAAAGTGGACTGCGTGGGCCGATTCAGGATCGAGTTAACATGCTCAACATGCCGACTTACGCCGGAGTATTGGACAAGGCCATCCTTGTAGAAGCTAACTTGAACCGATATTAGAATTCGGGAGAGAGTCAGAGGAAGAGACAAAACTATGATAGTTGCCGAGTTCCGTTTAACGCCAAGAAGAAAGCGAATGTGGGCAGCTCCAGCAACTCGAATCAGGAAGGTAATGTTAAGCCGGCGTGTGCCAGTTGTGGAAAGCTGCATTCCGGAGTTTGCTGTTGGGCATCGGGAGCCTATTTTGAATGTGGAGAAATGGGCCATCGTGTGAGAGACTGTCCGAAGTCAAGGATTGATGATGGTAAGAAAAATGGGAGCACCTTGGGCTCTGCACATGGAAGCAACGTCGGAAGGACACAGATGAGACAGGGCAGGGTTTTCGATCTAGTGCCAGGAGACACCCAGAATGCTGAGACAGTAGTGTCAGGTATACTCCCAATCTGCTCTCAAGATGCATACATATTGATTGATTCGGGTTCTACACATTCATTTGTATCTGCTAAGTTTGCCGAGAAGCTGAATAGAGAACAAGAACCCCTTGATTATGTGTTATGTGTATCTACTCCATCTGGGAGAACTATGATTGTTGCATCCATATATAGGGCGTGTGTTGTTGTGATTGAGGGTGTAGAATTATTAGTTGATTTAATGCCGTTAAGCATGACTCACTTTGATGTCATATTAGGAATGGACTGGTTAGTAATGAATCATGCATCTATTAATTGTGTCTCGAAGAACGTCACATTGAGACCCCCAAACCAAGCCGAGGTTATTTTCCAGGGTAAAGGAGTAGTACCCCCACCTTACTTGATCTCGTCCATGAAAGCCTTTAAGCTAATTCAGAAAGGGTGTCAAGGCTACCTGTGTAGTATATTGGGTGATCAGAATGGAAATGTTAATTTAGCCGACATCCCAGTTGTTAATGGATTCCCCGACGTCTTTCCAAATGACTTGCCTGGCCACTTAGTCGATAGAGAGATAGAATTTACTGTTGATGTCATGTCGGGAACGCAACCTATTTCCAAAACACCGTATAGAATGGCCCTAGCCGAGCTTAAAGAGTTAAAGGTGCAATTACAAGAGTTGTTGGACAAGGGATTTATTAGGCCGAGCACTTCACCGTGGGGAGCACCAGTTCTATTTGTTAAGAAAAAGGATGGTACACTTCGTCTTTGCATTGATTACAGAGAACTTAACAAGGTAACCATTAAAAATAAGCACCTGTTGCCTAGGATTGATGATTTACTTGATCAGCTACGAGGAGCACGAGTCTTTTCAAAAATTGATCTTAGGTCGGGCTACCATCAGCTCAAGGTTAAAGCCGAAGATATAGAGAAGACTGCTTTTCGGATGAGATATGGCCACTACGAATTTCTAGTGATGCCTTTTGGGGTGACTAATGCGCCTGCAGCATTCATGGATTTAATGAACAGAGTCTTTAAGCCGTATCTTGATGAGTTTGTGGTTGTTTTTATTGACGACATATTGATCTACTCCAAGAGTACAATTGAGCACGAGAATCATCTGAGACTTGCCCTACAAACCTTGAGGGACAAGAAGTTGTATGCTAAGTTGAGTAAGTATGAGTTTTGGCATTCCAGCATTTCATTTTTGGGACATGTGATTAATGAAGAGGGTATCTCAGTCGATCCCAGTAAGATTGAAGCCGTCATGAATTGGCCGACGCCGACCAACGTGTCCGAGGTTCGTAGTTTTCTGGGTTTGGCAGGTTATTACAGAAAGTTTGTGAAGGACTTCTCAAGGATTGCAATACCATTGACACAACTAACTCAGAAGGGAGTGAAATACGAATGGACCGAAGATAGAGAATCAGCCTTCCAGGAGTTGAAGATGAGGTTAGTTACAGCACCAGTTCTTGTACTTCCATCGGGTAATGAGGAATTTCAGATTTTCAGTGATGCTTCACATAAGGGTTTAGGTTGTGTGTTGATGCAAGGGGGTAAGGTTATAGCTTATGCATCTCGTCAGTTGAAACCCCATGAAAAGAACTACCCTACTCATGATCTAGAGCTAGCAGCCGCGGTGTTTGCTTTGAAGATTTGGCGTCATTACTTGTATGGAGTTTCTTGCCAAGTTTTCACAGACCACAAGAGTTTGAAGTACTTATTCACTCAGAAGGAATTAAATTTGAGGCAGAGAAGATGGCTTGAATTATTGAAAGACTACGACATGCAGATTCAGTACCACCCAGGTAAAGCAAACTCGGTAGCCAACGCATTGAGCAAGAGGTCAAAGGGAAGTTTGGCATGCTTAGCCATGATCTCAGCGGAGCCGACTATCATTGAAGAGGTAAAGGCAAGGCAGATGGAGGATGAACTCCTGAAGAAGGTAGCCGATGAGATTATCACCAGGCCGAGGTCAGGTTACACCTTTGAGAATGAAGTGCTTAAGTTTGAAGGAAGATTGTGTGTGGCCGACATCCCAGAGTTAAAAGGGAAGATTCTGCAAGAATCCCATGGTTCCAGAATTGCTGTTCATCCAGGGAACACTAAGATGTATCAAGACGTGAAGCAAACCTTTTGGTGGCCGAACATGAAAAGAGAAATAGCCAAGTTCGTATCCCAGTGCTTGCATTGTCAACAAGTGAAAGCAGAACATCAGAGACCAGCAGGACTCCTTCAACCTTTGTCAATTCCTGAATGGAAATGGGAACACATCTCCATGGATTTTGTGGTTGGCTTGCTGAAGACACAGAAAGGTATGGATTCGATTTGGGTTATAATTGACAGATTAACTAAGTCAGCACACTTCTTGCCTGTTCAGACTACATTCAATGCTGACAGACTAGCTGTACTATATATGAATGAGATTGTGAGGCTTCATGGAGTGCCGATGTCCGTTGTTTCAGACCGAGATCCGAAGTTTGTTTGTAGATTTTGGCAGAGTTTACAAAGAGCCTTGGGAACCGAGTTGAAGTTTAGCACAGCTTTTCACCCCCAAACCGATGGGCAAACAGAAAGAACGATTCAGACACTTGAAGATATGCTCAGACTATGTGTGTTAGATTTCAAGGGAAGTTGGGGAGATCACCTACCGTTAGTAGAATTTGCTTACAACAACAGTTATCAAGCTAGCATTGGTATGGCGCCGTACGAAGCTTTGTATGGAAGGAAGTGCAGATCGCCGATATGTTGGACTGAAGTAGGAGCTAAAGTTTTGATCGGCCCCGAACTGATTCAAGTAACAACCGAGAAGATTAAGCTCATTCGACAAATGATCAGAACTGCCCAGAGTCGGCAGAAGAGTTATGCCGACCAGAGGAGGAGAGAGTTGGAATTTGAAGTTGGGGACCATGTATTCCTGAAGGTTTCGCCAGCGAAAGGAGTTTCCAGATTTGGGAAGAAAGGTAAGTTAGCACCTCGTTACATCGGGCCATTTGAAATTCTTGAGAAGATTAACACGACTGCCTACAGACTTGCTTTACCACCAGAACTAAGTCATGTTCACAATGTGTTCCATATTTCGATGTTGAGGAAGTATATTCGGGATCCCCTGCATGTGATTGACCATTTTGGGATTGGGATTAACGAAAATTTGGATTATGAGGAGAAGCCGGTGCGGATTCTTGATAGGCAAGTGAAACGGTTACGGAACAAATCGATATCAATGGTGAAAATCGAATGGAAGGAATATTACGGCAGGGATGCCACGTAGGAAATGGAAGAAGAGATGAAAGTCCGATATCCAGAGTTGTTTTCGGATCAAGGTAACTCAAGTTTGGGGACCAAACTTCTTTGAGGAGGGTAGGATGTAACAACCTCCACTTCACTCTAGTCATGCTTGCATGTATTACACGATCTTGTCCCGGTATGTTGCATTTGCATTCCTTAACTTGTCTTGCATAAGTGTTACTCACATCCTATGTTCCTTGTTTGGTGTGTGTTTGAACCGAGGTCATCTTGAGCCTAGGTCGCTCCTTTGATACTCTTACACCTAGAACCATCTTGGAATTCCTTTGGTTGACCTCCACTCGCACCCTGACATATTGGCCGAGATGTCATTATCTAGGCCGAGGTGTTCATCACCAAGGCTGAGATGTTACCCTTGAACCCAAGTGATCTTGTTCCTGGACAGGTATGACCTAAACCGAGGTGTGGCACATCTAGGCCGAGGTGTGGCACAGCTAGGCCAAGTGTTGTCCTTCCTAGCCGAGATCATTGAGACCTTACTTGCTGAAGCCTCGTTCTTAGCCGAGATTGTTACTTGCCGGAGTACCCTTGCAACCTAGCTTGTTGAACACGCTTTGTCATAGTCTTATATTTTCAGTCAGTCACCTTTTTGAGCTGAACCAACCAACCAACCATTGCCACGTGTCCGAGCTGAGTGCTAAGTCAGCCGGCAAACCTAGAAATGTATCATTTTGTATCATATCTTTTTTCTTGAGGAGAGAGAAGCTCTAGAAGAAGAAGAAGTCTTTAGAGAGAGAGGTAGACCCCAAGCTTGATTCCTAGAGTTCAAACCGTTTGATTTGTGTTCTGAGGTTAGAATCTTGATCTACTCTTGTTGCTCTTATTGATCATCTAGCTGCATTGCATGATCGAATCTGTTTGCATGCCATGCATTGATTTAAAGTTGGTTTTAGAAAGAGAAGTTAGTGTTCATGTTTCTTGAAGAAAAGCCATGATTTGATCCGAAAGCTTGCATCAAGATTCATGTATTTGTGTTTGTTTTCCTAAGATCTTCAAGTATGGGTACCTAGGTCCATGTTTATGAAATCTCAGATTTTATAATAATAAGTTATGATCTTTGCATTCATCTTCCTCATGCTCTTCATGTTCATGTTCTTCATGTTCTTGAGCAGAGGGAAACCCAGATTTTCCACAATCCATTTCCTTGAATGTGGCCCTCGGGACCACACCTCGGCGAGGAGGTGTGGAACCTCGGCCTAGACCTGGTTGGTGCCCAACATGTTTCCCCCGAGATGAGAAACAGTGTTTGTTTTGATTTGACTTAGTTTTGAAGAATGCCGAGATCATTTGTATGCATATGAAGCTTGTTTAAAAGTGCATTCAATAAACTTGCCATGTGTTTGTAGGACTTGGGCTTGCCTCGACCCCGACGTTTGAAGAGCAATGTGAGTGATATTTTTAATAAAGATATGTTATAAAGCTTTGATAAAAACCTTGTTTTGCCTCGTTCGGAAAGTGTTTATGAGCATGAATGACTATTCCTATTTTGTATACTAAATACTATCTTGTTTTGATGACATTCTTGGAAAAGTCCATATGTGCTAGGGGACTCTAAGCATTTGTAGCACAAGTCCTTAGTGTCAGGGGACTATAATGCAACTTCACTCTATTTTTGGAAGTCCGTATGTGCTAGGGGACTCTAAGCATTTGTAGCACAAGTCCTTAGTGTCCGGGGACTATAATGCAACGACACCATTGTTTGAGATATCTCCCTTGTCTTGTCTTGCCTTGCCACTGACGGTTTTACCGCGTCGGTTTGTTTGTCCGGAATGTCATCCCTTGTATTACATTGATGTTAGTAAGCATCCCTTGAAGCTTTAAAAGATTTGATAGATGAACTTGATTCATCACATTTATTGTTTTGTTAAAAGATCTCGGATATCATTCATGTAAACCCTTTATTTCTTATACCATTCATTGAGTATCCAAGCTCACCCTCTCTATATATATGTAGGTGATGAGCAGGACGGCGGCGACGCCTAGATGTGTTTTGCCGATGTGTTTTTGGATTTGTGTTTTGCAAACATCTTGAAGATCATGCTTCTTGGCTTGTAGTTAATTTCTTTTTTATATGTCGGCTTGAGAAGCCTTTTGGTCAGGATGTATTTTTGCACTTCAGCATATTTGTATTCAAGTTGTAAAGCTATGTAAAGATGTATGCTATATCATTTGACTTATGCACAGCTCTTATGGACTAATTAGATTTACATATATTGCTTCCGCACATGTAAGCCCTATATATTATACTCTGTTGTGTGTGAATTTTGAAAGTAGGCCTTCGATAATCTCGGATTACTGGCCATCATGGCACCATTCTACTAGGGGCGGAATGGGGTCGTGACAGTTGTAGCCTCAGTTGGGTTGTTTGGATAACAATGAATTTGATTCATAAGTTGAGGTGAAATGAACTAACTTGAAATGAGTCGAGATAAAATGGATTGAGATATAAAACTTGGCATATTATGATCTTGTCGAAGATGAGTGATTTTATTACGTGCGTTGTATATGCACATTATACTTATATCTTTGTTAAAATTCATATATTATGTTAGATTGTCTCTACTGGGCTTTGGCTCACCCTACTTGGGAAAAATATTTTTCAGGTGCTGGTGATATGCTGACTCATTTTGTTGTAACCAAGCATGGTCTTGGAAAGATGTAAGCCATTAGGGCATATGACTATCTGTTTGGCTTTCATTTACTATTACCTCTTGTAACACATGTTGTAGATTCATGATGAACGATTTATGAATGTATATTGCATGTGTCACATTTTGTATATTAACTCTGATTTAATGAAAGCTTTTGACATTATTTATATCTCATTGTACTAGTGTTTGTAGCGGGTTTATTGTATTTATTTGGGGGGCGTTACACTGATGAACCTCCCTCAATAAATGGATGCATATTCATAAAAGAATTATCGGACAAAACTAATAATGTGTTAGTTATATTTTGCAGTGAATATCTATAATGCTCGTGGGAATTGTGAATAATAGGTTAAACATTAGCGAATATTTGTTTAAAAGAGATGGTATAAGGAAATGATCATACAATGCACAAATTCTTTTGTATTTAAATGATTAGAATTATATTGCAAACTTGATATCATGATTTTGCCTAGTAAGCCGAATGTATAAATTTCCACTTATGTTGGCTCACAGTTTTGTGAGTCATAGTCGTCTATTTCTTTGACATTTGATCCAATAGCCTTCCCTTGGATAGGAAGAGAATTAATAAATATTGATGATTCTCATTTCTCTCTTTTTTCTTCCTTCTGTTAAAGGTCAAAAGGCCATCAAATTTTGTGGATTTCTATTCTTATGCATTTTGATATTGCTTAACAAGTATGGTGATCCATGGTAGCCTGTAGTTAATCTTAGAGAGCCTTAGTTATTCCTTTTATGTTGCTCACCAGGTTTTTTTTTTTTTTTTTTTTTTTTTTCAAAGGAAAAATAGAAGAGTATTGACATTGAGAGCATCTCATGAGCATTTGGATGATTAGCCAAACCTTAACTTGCAGAATTGATAAGAGGCATGCAGTAATGCTGAGTCATTCCTCTTGTGCAATATTTGACTCAAATTGTGTTTTAAGGCACATGCATTAATATGGATGGGGGGACTTACAGAGAAAATTGTGGCGACAAAATGGATTAGTTTCTAAAAAGATGCTTTTACCATTCTAGTCAATATAACTCCGAGGAGCATTTCTCAGAATTGGACTGCAAACTAAAATTTAAAGAGGTAACATCATGCTTTACTTGTGCGTATAAAGAATTGATGTTCGTTACTTGAATTTGAAGCCATAGATAATATATTTTGTTGTGAACTGTAAGCATCTTAAACCATTTATGTCATGATATGGTCATGAAATTTGCAATCCATCAAAGTTTAAATTCTCGTGGAGCCTATGTACTACACTTTTCAGGAAGGTGGACTTTCAAATAGGTTGTTTTACTTGTCAATACCTCCAAACATATTTGTGGATGTGGTGAGATGTGTTAGTTGTAGAGCTTCTTCGAAGAATGGGTAGACAAGGGTCATTGTTGAAAAGCCATTTGGTCGTGACTCAGAGTCATCTGGAGAGCTCACCAGGTCTCTAAAGCAGTATCTAACAGAGAATCAAATATTCAGCTACAATTTTTCCATGTTACTGTTTTATGAGACAAAGTTATAAAGCTATGAGGAAACTTGATTTTGTTAATTTTACCCAAGATTGACCACTACTTGGGCAAAGAGCTTGTTGAGAACCTATCAGTTCTTCATTTCTCAAATCTTGTTTTTGAGCCCTTGTGGTCAAGGAATTACATCCGTAATGTGCAGCTAATATTTTTTGAAGATTTTGGTACAGAAGGACGAAGGGGGTGAGTTTCTATATACTAGCTGATATTCGAATTTTGAAACTTACAATTCCTTTTAGAAAAAAAAAAAATCCTTACTTTTTTTTTGTTGTCGAAAGCTACTTTGACAACTATGGAATCATTCGAGACATAATGCAAAATCATCTCCTACAAATACTATCACTTTTTACAATGGAGACACCTGTTAGCTTAGATACAGAGGACAGTAGGGATGAAAATGTAAACATTCTTTATATACATATGAGATTGCAATCTGTGTGCTGGTTATTTTTTTTTCCCCAACTGTGGCAGGTTTCAATTGCTTTTAATAGTTGTCCAAAAACTCATCTGCAAATATGGTAAATAATGACAAATCAATTTCTTCACCCATGCCTCCCCAACCCCTATCTTAGATACACTTGGATACAAGTATTAGGTTTGAGTGCATGTCCAAGTGTTAGATCTTCATAAATCTAAACCTTATGATCTTGGGATATGTGTCCAAAAGTTGGATATGGATATGGATATGGTGACGCATCATGAACAAATATCTTGCATATTGTATAATACATTTAGACAATTTGTTGTGAAATTATGTAGAAATATACTTGAAATTGAACAATATATATAGAAAATATGAAATTTCAGCTCTCATTCATATGAAAGGCTAGAAACGTTTCTATTCAGTTCTAGAAGTTTTATTCAAGAAACACAAGTTAGTTTCTGAACCTCTACCTTGCATTTTTAGCTCATCATTCTTCATCACAGCAACTGAAACCAGAGCTCTTGTCACAGGGGTCACATTTGTCTGAAACGGTGATAGTTAATCTATTCAATGCCTTTAGAGATTTTCTCTACACCAACCTTTTGTCATGCCTTATTTGCCTCACAGTCAACTTGTATTATTGTTACATTCATCAGTTGCTGGGTATTTCAAATATTGATTTCTCTGTATTCACCTCTCATCTTGGAACATGTTTTTGCAAATAACTAGTTTAGTTTTAGGTAATTTGTTGGATGTTGTTGAGGAGGTACAGGTAGCACGTGTTGAGCTTCGAAATCTGACCTACTCAAGTTTTTGTTCTCCATCTGGTAATATATATCCCTTATATATCCCTGCATTTTTGTTATCTAGATGTGATGCTCGTTGACAAAATTAAATGTTTGATTCTATTATGTTAAGCAACAATTAAGATCATCCTTGACTAATGGGATGTGGTGTGGTCCAACATAGTTCAATGCTACGCATATAAAAGTTAATTTGTTACCTAGATATGATACTTTTTTTTTTTTTTTGGGTGCATGTGTAATGATTCATAACTGCTTAATACACTCTTACATTAAGGAAAACAAAAAAACTATCCATGTTTAAATGCCTAAGTCGATTAATTTTCATTGATTCTATTAATATAAAAGAGGGCAGGGCATAGTCTTTGGCATCATAGAAATTTGTTCCTTCTTATTTTTATTTTATGCTACTTTTTTATTGACTTCAATTTTTTTTAATGTTACTTCTATTCATTACGAAAATATAACATATTTTGTCCATTTTCGAACTCTCAAAGCTCTGCAACTGCCTTTTCTAGTGAATCCTTTGTCGCTCCACTTCGACCAAAGGCATTATCTGGCTTTGGCGACCTTACTCCAGCGTTCTTGTTTTCGGTCTTATTCAGTAAGTTCACAACTTCCTTTTCATTAATTTCGGTCCTTCATTTTCTTCATTGGTTTTGAATCTGTCATCTGTGCGCATCGTCTGTTGCTATTCTGTTTTTATCTTTATGTTCTATCCTTTTATGAATCATTTCTTGTTCCTTAAATTTCTGTTGTGCTTCGAGTTATATCACTAAAGTGCCACTTTACGTTTTGCCTGTACAATGCTCTGCACACACTTACTCAGTGTTCTGTGATTTTCCTCATTCTTGAGTCTTTGTTGCTTTTTCGATTCTGAATCACGCCCCTTTTTTTTTTTTTTTTGCCGTTCTTGCTTTGTTTCTAGATTCTTGCCTGTGATTTTCGTTTGTACATAGACCATATGGATTCGTAGATTTGAATTTTATTCTATTGATTCTTGCAGTTGAGCAGCTTGAACTACATCTTCACTTTGTCGATTTTAGTAGTGGTAGAAAGGTGGCATTGATTCTTGACATGTCATGTTTAAAATGGTATAATTTCGTGATTCAACTCAAATTTAGCAATGGCTCGACTTCTCGAGTTCCTTAATCAAACTTGCGTAGCATCAGCAATGCATTTTTTAATCTCAGTTTTACCATATAACTATTGGTTGTTAGAGATGTTCGATTTATGTAGGACAAGATGATCTTGCATGGTGCATGCAGTAGATCTATTCTTATTAGTCGAACAACCTGGATTAGATGTTTAATTCTTCAATGTCATGGAAGACTTGGCTGCTAGGGGAAATGAATCCTGTTTCTGAAGTGGCTGCTTTTTAATTTCAGTGTTACCTTGTTCCTTTTCCTTCACCTCCCCCCCCCCCCGGCCACACACCCATACCTACACCCACACACACAAAATGCGACCTGTCTTTACTCTTATGTTTGTAGTTTTTTTTATAGATTATCATGTCCTTACTCTTCTGTTTGTAGTTTCTTTATAGATTATCTATGAGTTCTAGCTTCGACAGTTCTTCTAGTAAGAGTGAGCAATCAAGCTCTAGTAGTTCTAGTTCAGATGAGACTCAGGCCACAGTTAAGATGAGAGTCATACTCGATCCACCGGCATCATGGCATCTACCAGGCAGTCTTCCTACCACATCACGTAGCGGTAGTTCTAGTTCAGCTGGTATGTATAAACTTTGGGGTTGCTTGATATTTTCTTATGGTGTTTTTGGGTTAGATCTGTAGTCCTATCCTATCTATCATAATGAATGGTTATTTTTAAAAAAATTGAGTTTGGATAATTAAAAGCATAATGTGTGGTTATAGCAAAGGATAGCAAAATTTCATATATATATATATTCACTTTGTTTCCTTATTCTGATGTGTCAAGAGTAATTAAATCCAAATTTAGGCCTGTAATTGGCAAATATTTTATTTGGTTAATTTGTTTTTCCAAGTTTTTGATGGTATTCTAAATTGATATTCCATCTTTCATAAAGCTGATAAAAGGTTAAAACAGCTGCTGTTTCTTTATCCTTTTTGTCTTGCTCACCCCCAATTGCTTTCTTTGAATTTGCTCAAACTTTTCTCTTAAAAACTTTAATTTGAAATTTTTTGGCTATGCACTTCCATTGAAATTCAACTTCAACTTCAAGTTCATAAAAGCATGTTTTGTTTGATTCAAAGTAGGGACATCAAATCGAATTTTAACTCCATTCAAAGAAAGGATAAAATCTAAATACTTTAAATGCTGCAATTGGGACTAATCTTACCTTTGCGGTTGTTGCAATGGACTCCTCTCCATTTGCAACAATCTTGCTTATCTTATTCATTCCCCCAAGAAGAGAGCATACCATAATCATCTATGACAGCTTCTTTAATAATAATAGTGAAAGCACAACCACAAACACACGGAGACGTTGAATTGATTTTGGTAGCACAATAATATTTTTTGTGACCATGATGGATGGCCACAATTTGATGGATAAATATGATGATGAGTCAGCAAAAACACAGGCCAACAATGAAGATTTTTGTTTGTTGTTTTTCTGAGTTCTGTTTGCCGTCTATGTGATTTGGACACATGGTTCTTCATTTGATTACCTGATTGGTTTGTACTACTTCATTTGTGTTATGTTAATCTGAAATCTGAATTTGATTACCTTGTAAAAAGATGAGCTAGTATACTTTCCATTTGTATCCTACTGAAACCCTTTTACCAAAGAACTTCCAAAGCAAAGGTTAGACAACCCATAATCTCAATCCAATCCAATCTAATCAAATCAAAATTCTTCTATATAATATATATAGATATATCATATAAATTGTTCTTCATGTAATTCTTGGTTTAGATTATTATGTGCAATGGTTTATGCTATAATCTTTGCTTGCTGAGCCATATTTTATTGGGTTTTGGTGTATTTTTGTATCTGATAATTTGTGGGTCTTGGGTTCTGTACAGTTTTGATGTATTTTGGTTCTTGCTTACTTCAGTGGTCTAGCCATTTTTCATTTTTGGCATGTTTAGCTTTGATTGATTTATATGTTTGATGAACTATTCCTTGGTCTAAACATAAACTTCATCACACTTAGACAAACCACAAATTCAATCTAACCAAAACACTTCTATATACATATATAGATATCGTTTACATTGATCGTGTAATTCTTGGTTTAGATTATCACATATAATGGTTCGTAGGTTTAGGATTTTTGCAGAGTGTTGATGAATTTGGTTTGTTTTTAGCTTCTTTGCTCTTCTTTAGTGGTGTAACCATTTTTCATTTTGGCATGTTTGTATTGATTCTCTTTTGGTTGATGAAGAATTTATTTTTCAGTTTTCTATTTATTAATGCCAATGATGCAGAATGTAACTATCTGTTGACTTTTTTTCTTTGTTTCTTTGTTATCATCTGTGGAGGAGCGCTCATAGAACTCCCAAGCAACCTAGATCTTTTGGATGATATTTCCTTTGTGAAGTTAGGCATGCTGGATGATATTTCCTTCGTGAACTCCCAAGCATTTCATCATTTTTATTGTTGAATTTTTATTTGCTTATTATTGTGCTAACCAAGATTGTAGAAAAGTATTGATGTGGAACTTCTGTTAAAATCATATTTTTTTGCTTGTCTTGTTGAATTTGTTATTTGATAGGTTTGCAATATATGTGTGATAAAATATTTTTTCCTTTTATTTTTTGGTTGTGTTTGCTGCTTGATTTTGGTTTAGAATAATTATGCAATGTTTGCCTAAATTTAGTCAATATATTGAAATAGCAGCAAACTTTTATCCATATTATTGCTAGTTTTTAGCTTTATTACAATTTTTTTTATAGTTAAATCTCACAGAATTAGCACAATTTCAAAAAATAAAAAATAATAAAAATATGAAGTTATAACGGTGTTTTCAACCGCCATTATAGTATAGTGCTAACGATTATATTTTTAAAATAGAAAAGAGTTATCACAACATTGTAGCTTGCTTTTTCGTGCTCCTTTCGGATACGATTAGCCCTACAGTTCGGACTCCTGCGGTTCTGAATCTGATTTCACAAGTGCAATACGAAACGGAGAAACACAAAAGAGTCCAAATGCGGCAAACCTTTTTAGAAAATCAAGTTTGAATAAAAAAAATGCCAAAAATGGATTGTTTTGCTAGATTTTAGAGTCGCCACCTAAATATTTTTGGGAAATTTAAGAAACCCATGACTCGTGCCAAAAGGCATTAGTCCGTCATTACCGAAGTGTCTCGGCTCGGGAACTTAGGTATGAGAGGGGAAGGTCATGAATTGAGCACCCCATTCACTTGATCAAAGATCGACCTCTACTAATTATGATGTGATTTTTATTTACATTATATGCTCTTGTTTCGGTTATTATGCTATCTTTACTATGTAACGCACACAAGTATAGACCAATTCACAAAATTTGGAATGCATTGATTTTATGTTTGTTTTGAAAAAGTGGTTCGAATACATGTCTCTTGAAAAAGCGAGCTCGTATTTACATTAATCAAATTATTCCAACATAAGTGAAAAGACCTTCATCCACCGGCATTCAAATAGGTATATCATTTAAGCATTTAGTTTCATGGAATATGCTTGATATGGCAACACAAACACTCACTACAATATGCTAAAGCGAGAAATGCTCAAGCGAGAAATGCTCACCTAGTACTCCAAGGCAAGCCAAATAAAGCAAAGTAATTAGAAAAAAAAATGCATGTTCCTAAACAATGCAATATGACTAATGCAACGCACACATTATGCAAATAATAAGTTCAGCTGCTAGCATGGTATTTGATTCAAGTCAAGGCTTGAGATAAAGCACGTATTCGATTAAGGAGTTTGAATTTGACATTGATTAGAATGATGAGCTGAACCCTTATGCATGCAAACAAATGAATGCAAGTCATGGAAAATGCTAAGTAAATATGATGCTACCATTATAAGTGGATAAATAAATGGAGATTGGAAGACATACACAATTATTACAATTTTTTGCTCTCGTGTAAGAGGGTCCGAATGAGTGTCCGAATAAACTAACTATTACAAGTCTGAATGAATACCAAACAAATAAATAACTAACTTTCTAGATTATTACAATAATGATATTATGAAAATAATAATTCCAACAATATAACAAACAACAATAATTACACTAATAATAATTACAACAATAAGATGAACAATAATATAACAATATTAATGCATAAGGATCGCATGTGCGTCAATGAAAACTATTTCAAAAGCTGCTATGTCTGCCTTCTGTGCCACTGCTTTGTTTCACCCTTGATCATTGCTCTTTGTTTCTGCCGAAATGCTCTATTTACCAAACATTGAAGCTCGATCGGGTCCAAACAAGGCTGGTCGTGCCCTATTTTCATGCAAAAAAATATTTTTATGCTTTGAGGTGAAAACAGTGCAGACAAAGCCTTTCTAAGCCCTGTTTGTCCCTTCTGCTCTTCTCTGTCATAGGGAAACTCAAGAGAAGAATGAATTCGGTCCTGAAACTGTCAACGGTAGCAAGTTGATTGCTTGATGATTTCGAGCACGTTTGGACAAAAAGTTAATAAATGTAATGAAAGATTAACACCCTTCCCTCCAATCATGAAGTTAGCTCAAAGAGGGAGGTAGACAAGCCTCAAAATTCATCAAAATATCATGAATTAATATATGACGACTCTTGACGCGATGGACTTGCATAACGTCCGGCCGAATCCAACCAATTTTATTCATCTTCTTTACGTCGGTTTCATTGATTTTAATGTAATTTCATTAGTCGTTTTTGACTTACCTTTCCATTCCTTAATCATTTTGTCCCAAAGTGATATTTAAGTCCACTAAATGAAGAGAAATTTCGAACGAGAAATGATCCTTAGCATGAAAGAGAAACTATCTTCGAAGAGATTAAGCCATTGAGTACAGGAGGTCTCTTTCTCATGCCTTGAATAACAATCAATCGCTTGAAATAACTCTCAAATGAAGAAAACCAAGAAAGGAGGGAGGGCGCAGAAATGATTATGCGAAGTTGATTATTACCCAAAATGAAACTTTTACATAGAAACTAAGTAAAGAAAGCTATCAACTCAAATGACCCGGTGTCTAAGGCCTAAACAACTGAAGCCATGAGGACGAACAACACAACAAGCAAAGTATTCAAAGCATAGACTAATTAAATGAATTAAATAGCCCTAAACAACCCCTAAAACATAAAAAATAGTAGCTTAAAAGTATGTTTAAGAGCACAAAAAGTAGGTAAGGACAAGGAAACACAAAACTAGTAAACAAAATCAAGGAGGGGTGGCTAACCCCTCCACTTTTGAGACTTCTAAACCATGTTTTTCAGCCTTTTTAAACTCTGAAAATCAGTTTGTAAGACAAGAAAAATAGAGGTAGAACAAATGAATAAGCTATGAAGTAAGGTGCAAGAAAGGGTGTTAAGCCTCTCTACCTTTGGTAGCTATTCAACCCCAAGTTCCAACACTTGAAATGGATCCAAAACAGCACAAAAGCACAAGAACAAGATAGGGAGAGATTGAAATGAAAACAAGAAAAAAGGTGACAAGCTTATACCTCTCGAAGAGAGCAAGCTTCGGTTGTAAACCAAACTTGATACTAGCACACTCTCAAGGTTGAATTATGATTCTCAAGGCTCAACCAAGGCTCCAAGGTTTAGCTCTAAGAGTGTATATGATGTATAGATATGGTTCAAGGATGTTATATGTCACACCCCACTTTTTATTACTCGAAGTCATTGCCAAGTTCCTTAATTTAATTCAATTTCAGAGGTAACATGCGGAAATAAACTCAAATGTTCAATTAGAAGTAATGAACAACAACTCTCTCATTCGAATGAAAATTAAATACAACATGAGCATCCTTAAATAAATTGCCCTCAGGCTTACCACATTAAATAATCAAATGAAGGGTGTAACCCTTTATCACATATGGCATTCCGCCAACAACAAAGAGGCCCCGTGGCCAACAAATAAGAAGATCCCAAATCTTGTAGCACGTCCTGCTAAGCACCTGAAAAAGATTCAACAACGTGGGATGAACATATAGTCCAGTAGGGATCTCAACATGATCCTCAACAATAACAACTTACAGATAGCTATGATCATGAACGCTCATTCTCGTACTAGAATAGTAATGTGACAGTTTATACAAAATATATATATATATATATATATGAACTTTTCTCGAAAATAACCATTTCATTCAACGCTATAAGCGATTTGTCTTTCTTTTCCTTTCATTAACCCCCATTCCCATTCTTTCATAACATTAACAATTACTTAGGAAATAAATTCACTAAGCCCATTACTCTCTTCCATTTTCCTCACATGCAACAGATGTGCCTTTTCAAAACATATTTCTAGAATGTTCGATTTTCTTCACGCTTCCAAAAGACAAAAGGTCATTTCGGTTCAATCCCAATTCTATCATAACTATACATGCATACCTTTATAAAAGGGAGATAACAACTCAACTACATGCATAAGCTAAACCAATGAGGTAACTCGGCCCTCCAAAACTGTAACCAACACAATCCACAATGTTCCCAGATACACTAGACAATAACAACAAAACCTTGCTCTACTAGCTAAGTGCGTAGTAAGCCAAAGATACACTTTTCACAACAACATACCAATTTACCAAGCGCTAGCTGGAAGGGTGTGGTACCTTAGATTCTCAGCGCATTCAGTTCTCCAGGCGCTAGCTGGAAGGTAACGGTACCTCTTATTATCAGCGCAGGGTATAACACCAACAACCACAATATAACAAAGCATAACCAACATGTGTAAAACATACAAATAAACTATCAGGATACAAGCAATGTGTTAAGGTATATGAACACATAGGTGTGTGGAGTCCATCCCCTATCTTCTCACACACACTGGAGTACAACCCCTCTCTCCTCCCTAACAAGTATACATATATAATGTATCTCAACATTTCATCACATACGATGTTCAATCAACAATGGTGTAATGTATACACGACAATTCAACGCAACCGTGTCATCCTCCACCGATGACCAAGGACAAAACCTCTAGATGCAGGTATTTAGTACATCTATTAAAAGACTCAATCATCATGAGATCACAAACCCAACAACAACATTAACATGGTAGTTAAAGATACAACCTCCACATATGTGTGTTCAACACTCAAATTACAACAATCCAATTCTCATACTTCATTCAAAAATATCTTTCCCATTTCACAAAACAAATTCCATTTTCTCTTGTTTTTCACAAAACCAACTCTATACCTTTTGTTTTCACAAAATCAATTCCATGGACAATAAGGCCATAACTCATTTTAATCCACTACATTCTTTTCAAAGCCATTCCAAATTAATTATGCAAATTAAGTCATAATCATTAAATTAGGGTTTTCCTCTTCTTTCAATAACAACATGCTAATTAACACTCCAATTAGCCTAAACCACAACTAATGATAATAAACTCAAATTCAACAACCAACCCAAGGTTCAACCTCATGATTTTCAACAAATCCAACATGATATAATTTTCATGCAATACAAAAACTACCACATGTTTATCTATAGATGGAGTATTGAAAAGAAACAAGGAGAATCCCTACCTCAAATGGAGAACTCAAATGGAGAAGATGACCCAAAATCAAAGTGCTTCAAATCCACTATTTTTCAGATTAGAACGAAGCCCAAGCCACCCTCTATCTTTCTTACAAAGAGCCTAGGATGGATTCACACTAGAAGGAGATGAAAACCTAGAAAGAAGATGAGTTTAGAGAGAGAGAGAGTGTCGGTTCTACGGTTTCAAAAAGAGAAGAGGATGAAAAAGTGATCTGCTGCCTACTGATATAAAACAGGCTCGCTCGAGCGAAGACTTGGTCGCTCGAGCTACCAGACACAGAAAACCACGCTCGAGCCAAGAAAGTCTCGCTCGAGCCAACAACCCAGAAGCACGCTCGAGCGACAGAATGCTCGCTCGAGCCAAGAACTCAAATCCTCAGGTTTGCAACCAGACGCACGCTCGAGCGACGGAACGCTCGCTCGATCGAAGAACAACCAGATCGCTCGAGCGAAGAAAAGCTCGCTCGAGCCAAGAAATGCAACTCTCAGGTCTAGAACCAGACGCAAACGCTCGCTTGAGCGAAGCCACTCTGGCTCGATCCACCAGGCACAAAACTCCACTCTCGCTCGAGTGACCAAACCCTGGCTCGAGCGAAGGACCAAAACAAAGAGCTCGCTCGAGCGACAAACTCCTCGCTCGAGCGAAAGACCAAAAACCTGGGCAGCAGCCACCTGCTCCCAATCACAACCAACCTGGAACAAACAAGTCCAAAACATTCTATAACTCAAATTTAAAGATTTGAAGGACAGGGACAAGATCAAAACAACAACTGGCATCCACGGAACTAAGTCCGGATACAACAACCAAGGGAAGAAGAACCGGGATCGCTATAACCTCCCCCCCTTAAAGAATTTCGTCCCCGAAATTAAGGATACGCCAAAACACAAGGCCAACTGATCACACAACACCAACATCCGAGTACTAGGGAAGAAACTACTCTCACTACAAACCTTTAATCCACTCTTACCAAGGAAGTGACTAACCAAGGGAACACGTTCCAAACGACGACATTCTAGACGTGACCGTCTCAACAAAATCAAACCTTTCCCGAAACAGTTTACCAACAATCAACTAGCGCATCAAGCTAAGTCACTACGCAACAACACAACCAAAGCAAATCTTTTGAGTAAATAATAAGAAAACATTTTCTTGTTCAAGAGACATTTCTCAAGGATAGTCAAATTTTCAATGTTGACATTTCGAAATAAACCTTGCATTTTCCATGCGAAACTCAAAAGCTTTGTAAACATTTCTCACAAACACGGTGTTACCTAGAGTGCAAAATCATCCACAGTTTATTTGCCCAAAAAAAAATTTTCATTGGAAATTCCTCAAAATCCTTGAATTAAATCAATTTCTCAACAACACCCTTAGGTGGCCCACACTAGAAAAAGTTTTGTTTTCCATTTCTTTCCAAAGTAACACTATCAACAACCATCACGCACGCAGTGATGCCACAACCAACACATAACATAATATTTCTATAATGATAGTTAATAGAAATAACAACAGTACTATCAATACATAAGGCATAAGAAATTCATGGTTTTGCAATTTCATCCCGCCTCCCTTACTTAACCACTTTAATAACATACACCTGACTCAGAACCTGGCCAAACAATTAAATGAGATAGTAACTCATATAAAACATTTTTCACATCACAACAGATAAGCATATGAGCTATATTAATCTTTCAATAGATACACATTTTGGTGCTGTATCATCAGAGTCCATCCCCTATCTCCTCCCAAACAATATACATACATAATGTCTAAAAAAAAATCCAATCATTCACAATGATCATTCAATACACATATTTACTATATTATTAAAACCGTCATATTCAATGACACAACCCGGATGATTAGTTTCAGTTTCCCCTAATCAACACACCAAGTCTACAACAAACGAGACTAACCTCAAGGTGACCAATGTCAACCCAAAACACAATACCAACAAGCTGACTAATCAACTCAATAAACTCCACACTCCGTAATCCACACACTAATGTGCCACTCAAACTACTAACCCCAAACACGGAGTTCTCTACACAAACCCCAAATTTTGGAATCTCACCGGATCTCCTAAAATTAAACCGCACCAACACTGCGTCTAAGGGAATCACCATTTCCCTCCCCATGGCTACATAGCAAGCCTGCTCATCTCCTCGACCGAAGACCGACATGGTCAACCTCAATTACAACTACCCAATCACAAAGGATAATTGGACCAACGCTAATCTCGTTACTCTAGAACACAAACTGTTCTTCCTCTAAAGAATGGTGCCTGTATCCACTCACAAACCATACCCCACAATTGATAACCAATCACAATACGAACACTACCCCTACACAACCGATGGGGTCACCACGGACTCACTAACTAGCAAAGCCCAACACACGAGTCAACATACAGGTACCATTCCCGATAACCCGAGATACAAATCTCACATTCTCCTCGAACATCCTCACATAACTATGCCAATACCACACAACCCTCGAAACTAACAAACCAACCACATACGCCCACGGATTCCCGTTCTCAACAAATAATTTCTAAAGTGAACAAGGCCCACAGGCCGTCACAAGGCTAACTCAATATACAGTACCAAGCAAGCAACAACACTAGGATCATTGATTCCATTAACAACTTCTCAATATATATATAAAAGAGGGTTCGAGATTTCATACATACTCCCCAATACATGAGGATTAAACAAACGACATTATACATACATATGCGATACATAAACATGGTGCCTCAGCATCCAACAGTACTCCGGTCAACAACAAAATCAATAAACATGATACACCACCGGCCAATCATTACAAAAAGTCCCTCTCCAGGGTAACACTATAGGGCTCACTAATAAGTCACCCCTCGCGAGGCTCCCGAAGCCTGGCCTACCCGTTTCTGGTACCGATAACGTCCCCGACTGGACGGGTATGACTGAGTCTGACTAGGTTTTGAAACACCCGAAGAATTTACACGCATAGGGCAAAAACGTCTACCATGGCCCAGCTGACCGCAAACAAAACAACCACCAGACCCTCTACTCTGAGACTGGTCTGAAACCTGAACCTCCCCGGACCTCCCAACCGAAGTGTCCGAAACCCCTGGCGAAGAAAAGGAACCAGCCCCTGACTGAGCATGTTTCCGCCTCCATCCCTTACTGAGCCTAGAGTGCTTAGGAACCGTAGGACTTACCGAGATGGTCTCCTCCTTAACCCTATCATCACTTGCAACCATGGCCTCCACATGGGCCGCTGCCTCGACTAAAGTATAATAATCCTTCCAAAAGGATCCGGCTACCTTCTCCCGAATATCGAAACACAACCGTTTCTCAAACTCAAAACAACGACGCTCCTCTGTTGCCACCAACTCTGGAGCGAACCTCGACAAACTAGCAAACCGCATCTCAAACTGTGCCACAGGAGTATCATCCTGATGCAACTCCAAAAACTGATCCCTCAATCTTTCCCGAGCAGAAGGAGGGAAATACTTGGCCAAAAAGGCCCCGGTAAAAGCAACCCACGTGCTATCTACAGTATTCTTAGCATACTTCCACCAATAACTCGCATCACCCTTCAACTGAAAAGTCGCCAAAGAGACCCTCAACTCCTCATCTTCGACTCTGAGCATATCAAGAGTCTTGGTAATCTGCTCTAACCAACTCTCTGCCTCCAACGGTTTAGCCTCTCCCACAAACTCTGGTGGGCCGGAGCGAAAAAACTCTTTAGTAAGTTTGAGAGCATGCTTGCTACCGCCCTCAGTGCGAGTTAGGGCGTCTTGCACTGCTCTCACAATCTCACGTGCGACATCCTCGCCGACAGCCGATGCTGCAACGGCGGGTGCTAAAGGAACTGCTGTGCCCCTACCGACACTTCTACTATTCATCCGTCCTCTACTTCCTCGTGTAGACATCCTATAAAGCACAAAAGTAAAATACACTTAGTGCAAAATACAATAGCCTTCTCCGAGGCACACTCTACCACCAATAAGTCACAAGACACACTTAGTCTCAAAATTTACACCTCTATTGCATATAAACATCTAAACATGTAAACACATAATCGAATAAAGTCCACAAAGATAGCCACTCATCCCGGAACTCTCAAGGAATTCCTATCAGAAACCATGTTGATCAGGCGTGTTTCCAAAAGGACCTCAAAGCAAGTTCACCGGCTATGAATACTATCCAGGAGACTGAATCCCATGCTCACATAAATGCAACACATAAGTCTTAACTTTCATGTTAACTATATGCAACGTCCTCACTACACGTAGCAAACCCACTGTGGTAAAAACCACTTCCCACGAGCCCAAGGTATTCAAACCCGGTAGCTCTGATACCAAGTTTTCATACCCCACTTTTTATTACTCGAAGTCATTACCAAGTTCCTTAATTTAATTCAATTTCAGAGGTAACATGCGGAAATAAACTCAAATGTTCAATTAGAAGTAATGAACAACAACTCTCTCATTCGAAATGAAAATTAAATACAACATGAGCATCCTTAAATAAATTGCCCTCAGGCTTACCACATTAAATAATCAAATGAAGGGTGTAACCCTTTATCACATATGGCATTCCGCCAACAACAAAGAGGCCCCGTGGCCAACAAATAAGAAGATCCCAAATCTTGTAGCACGTCCTGCTAAGCACCTGAAAAAGATTCAACAACGTGGGATGAACATATAGTCCAGTAGGGATCTCAACATGATCCTCAACAATAACAACTTACAGATAGCTATGATCATGAACGCTCATTCTCGTACTAGAATAGTAATGTGACAGTTTATACAAAATATATATATATATATATATATATGAACTTTTCTCGAAATAACCATTTCATTCAACGCTATAAGCGATTGTCTTTCTTTTCCTTTCATTAACCCCCATTCCCATTCTTTCATAACATTAACAATTACTTAGGAAATAAATTCACTAAGCCCATTACTCTCTTCCATTTTCCTCACATGCAACAGATGTGCCTTTTCAAAACATATTTCTAGAATGTTCGATTTTCTTCACGCTTCCAAAAGACAAAAGGTCATTTCGGTTCAATCCCAATTCTATCATAACTATACATGCATACCTTTATAAAAGGGAGATAACAACTCAACTACATGCATAAGCTAAACCAATGAGGTAACTCGGCCCTCCAAAACTGTAACCAACACAATCCACAATGTTCCCAGATACACTAGACAATAACAACAAAACCTTGCTCTACTAGCTAAGTGCGTAGTAAGCCAAAGATACACTTTTCACAACAACATACCAATTTACCAAGCGCTAGCTGGAAGGGTGTGGTACCTTAGATTCTCAGCGCATTCAGTTCTCCAGGCGCTAGCTGGAAGGTAACGGTACCTCTGATTATCAGCGCAGGGTATAACACCAACAACCACAATATAACAAAGCATAACCAACATGTGTAAAACATACAAATAAACTATCAGGATACAAGCAATGTGTTAAGGTATATGAACACATAGGTGTGTGGAGTCCATCCCCTATCTTCTCACACACACTGGAGTACAACCCCTCTCTCCTCCCTAACAAGTATACATATATAATGTATCTCAACATTTCATCACATACGATGTTCAATCAACAATAGTGTAATGCATACACGACACTTCAACGCAACCGTGTCATCCTCCACCGATGACCGAGGACAAAACCTCTAGATACATGTATTTAGTACATCTATTAAAAGACTCAATTATCATGAGATCACAAGCCCAACAACAACATTAACATGGTAGTTAAAGATACAACCTCCACATATGTGTTCAACACTCAAATTACAACAATCCAATTCTCATACTTCATTCAAAAATATCTTTCCCATTTCACAAAACAAATTCCATTTTCTCTTGTTTTTCACAAAACCAACTCCATACCTTTTGTTTTCACAAAATCAATTCCATGGACAATAAGGCCATAACTCATTTTAATCCACTACATTCTTTTCAAAGCCATTCCAAATTAATTATGCAAATTAAGTCATAATCATTAAATTAGGGTTTTCCTCTTCTTTCAATAACAACATGCTAATTAACACTCCAATTAGCCTAAACCACAACTAATGATAATAAACTCAAATTCAACAACCAACCCAAGGTTCAACCTCATGATTTTCAACAAATCCAACATGATATAATTTTCATGCAATACAAAAACTACCACATGTTTATCTATAGATGGAGTATTGAAAAGAAACAAGGAGAATCCCTACCTCAAATGGAGAACTCAAATGGAGAAGATGACCCAAAATCAAAGTGCTTCAAATCCACTATTTTTCAGATTAGAAAGAAGCCCAAGCCACCCTCTATCTTTCTTACAAAGAGCCTAGGATGGATTCACACTAGAAGGAGATGAAAACCTAGAAAGAAGATGAGTTTAGAGAGAGAGAGTGTCGGTTCTACGGTTTCAAAAAGAGAAGAGGATGAAAAAGTGATCTTTTCCCCGCTGTTGCCTACTGATATAAAACAGGCTCGCTCGAGCGAAGACTTGGTCGCTCGAGCTACTAGACACAGAAAACCACGCTCGAGCCAAGAAAGTCTCGCTCGAGCCAACAACCCAGAAGCACGCTCGAGCGATAGAATGCTCGCTCGAGCCAAGAACTCAAATCCTCAGGTCTGCAACCAGACGCACGCTCGAGCGACGGAACGCTCGCTCGATCGAAGAACAACCAGATCGCTCGAGCGAAGAAAAGCTCGCTCGAGCCAAGAAATGCAACTCTCAGGTCTAGAACCAGATGCAAACGCTCGCTTGAGCGAAGCCACTCTGGCTCGATCCACCAGGCACAAAACTCCACTCTCGCTTGAGCGACCAAACCCTAGCTCGAGCGAAGGACCAAAACAAAGAGCTCGCTCGAGCGACAAACTCCTCGCTCGAGCGAAAGACCAAAAACCTGGGCAGCAGCCACCTGCTCCCAATCACAACCAACCTGGAACAAACAAGTCCAAAACATTCTATAACTCAAATTTAAAGATTTGAAGGACAGGGACAAGATCAAAACAACAACTGGCATCCACGGAACTAAGTCCGGATACAACAACCAAGGGAAGAAGAACCGGGATCGCTATATTATAATATCACAAAACTAGCTTGCAAGGGAAGAAGGAGCTCTCAAAGGTGTTTTGGCTTCTTTGAAATTTTTCTCACCCCCAACACTGAGGCATCAATTTGTACTTATAGAATTTGAGCCAAATAGGTCATAAATATCTTCAAAAATAGACAACTGGCTGATTCCTACTCAGAATAGTGTTTCTCGCCCAAAAGGCATGGCTGGCACCAAATAAGGCACGGCCAGGCCCCAATGTGGCTCCCATGTTCCTCGGGTTCAGGCTCAGTGTAGGTTAGCATGGCGCTAAAAAATGGATTTTTGTGGTATGTAGGTTATAGAAATAGCCTAGGTATAGAAGGTCGAGATTTTTTAGAGCTAAAAATCAGATTCCTTCATTGAGAATTCGAATCATTGACAACGTAACTTCATCACCGAGTGCTCAGGACAAAGCACCTAAGTTTTGCGGGCAGTCAAATATGGGGTGTCTATAGTTGCCCCTCTTTGATAGAGCTCAAATTCATAAAATGACATGAGTGAGTGTCAAAGCCTAGAGACGACCCATTTGACGAGGCCGTAAGACTTGGGCAAGGAAATAAATGAAAATACAAGTGGTTGAACCTGAAGGTTGTCTATGTATTCCTTTGCAAGGAATCAAACCTGTGTAGCCAGGGACAAAATACACCAAGAAATATAAAATGCGATACACTTTGAAAACTGGACTTACACGCTGCGTGAAGGCGGCTACGTTTAAAAAACTTATGAGCTTGCAAAACAATGCAATAAGCAATAGCAAAGTAATAGCACAAATGAAAAGCTCCAAAACAAATCCAACCGTGCCTCACACGGAAAGGAGTAAGTAATTAATAAGATGGTACAACTGACAAACAAGTCTCTCTGCATTGCATATGGAGAGAAAGAGAAAATCATAAACAAGAGAAATCAACAACCTAATGCGTCTCACACGAAAGGAGATAAGGTGGTGCGAACACCAGGCGCACCTGAGGTTTTTAATCAAGGAAAACAACAATCCTAATACGTCACATGCGAAAGGAGGAAAGGTGGTATGAACACCAGGTGCACTTGATGTTTTTAACCGAGTGAAATCAAGATCCTAATGTGTCTCATGCGAAAGGAGGAAAGATGGTGTGAACACCAGGCGTACCTGATGTTTTTAACCGAGAGAAAACAACAATCCTAACACATCTCATGTGAAAGGAGGAAAGGTGGTATGAACACCAGGCGCACCTGATGTTTTTAAGCGAGTGAAATCGAGATCCTAACGCATCTCATGCGAAAGGAGGAAAGATGGTGTGAACACCAGACGCACTTGATGTTCTTAACTTAGTGAAATAGAGATCCTAACGTGTCTCACGTGAAAGGAGGAAAGATGGTGTGAACACCAGACGCACCTGATGTTTTTAACCAAGTGAAATCGAGATCCTAACGCATCTCACACGAAAGAAGGAAAGATGGTGTGAACACCAGGTGCACCTGATGTTTTTAACTGAGTGAAGTCGAGATCCTAACGCGTCTCATGCGAAAAGAGGAAAGATGGTGTGAACACCATGCGTACCTGATGTTTTTAACCGAGGAAAATCGAGATCCTAACGCGTCTCATGTGAAAAGAGGAAAGATGGTGTGAACACTAGTCGCACTTGATGTTTTTAACGAAGTAAAACAACAATCCTAACGCGTCTCATGCAAAACGAGGAAAGATGGTGTGAACACCAGGCGCACCTGATGTTTTTAATTGAGCAAAATCACAACCTAACGTGTCTCACGCGAGAGGAGGAAATCGAAACAATGAAAGAGCAAACAAATCCTCAGAATATAGTGAGATTATCTCATTCCCGGGAAGGCCTCGGAGAATGAAGCCTACAGAGATAACTCAAATCAAGGTACAAAGTGTAAACGCGAATTTGACGAAGATCCGAACGTGAATTTTAACAAACTAAACAAAGATATATAGAATGAAAACAAATACAACGATGCTCGAATTGACAACTTGAAATCAATTTTGCCGATTTTCCTTTTGAAAGTGGGCATATTGGAAATAACATACCTATGAAAGATAAATATTTGCACAAATTACGAAATAAAACAAAACAACGAAACAAACTAACAGAACAAAACTCTTTCTTTCTCTTTTGGTTTTCTCCTTTTCTTTTCTTTATTTTCTGTTTTCTGTTCTTCTTTCCTTTGTTGCTTTTTAATTTTTCCTCCTATCATTTTCCTTTGCTTTCTTTTTTCTTTCCTTTTTCCCCTCACTGTTTTTCTCTTTTGTTTTCCTTCTTATTATTTTTGCTGCTCTTTTCTTCCCCCTTTTTTTTAGCTGTTCTGTTCTTGTTTCTTGCTCTCTATTTTTTGATTTGTTTCTTTGAATTAGGGGCCACTCAGAGTTGGAATAAGACCACCCCATACTGGAATAAACAAAACACACAAACTGTAATACACTAGGGGCTGGTCAGGCCCAAATGAAACACGACCGGGTCTAAAGAAACACAGTCAGGCCTCGATACAGCTAAGGGCAGTTCGGTAAAACTGCGAGCCATGGCTAATTAAAACACACTCCAACCCTCATTTTGCACACACCCAGACTTGAAAACAACCCTCTTCTCTCTCTAGAGGGTTGGAGCCATGGCTAATTAAAACACACTCCAACCCTCTCTCCTCGCATTACCCACCAACCCTTATGGATTTTTTTCAAAAAACCCTTTTACTCCTCTATATTTTGAACCGATCAAAGTTGGTTTTGGTTGAGTTTTGGGTTTTCTCTTGATTTCCCTTGATTTCTTATATATTTGTTCGGGTTTTACACATTTTTTCTTGTTTTTCCCTTCTCTCTTTATTTTCTCTCTCCTAGGGTTTCGGGGTTTTGGGATTTTCACTTAACTCACCTACCCACTTACTTTTCTTTATTTTCCTCACTTTCCCTCTATTTTCCCATCATTTTCCTTCATTTTCCTCATTTTCCTCACTTTCGCTCTATGGCTAGTAGCGAGATCACCATTCCAGACCCTGTTGTTGGTATTGGTGACATCCTCGGTGAGGACATGGAGGCCGAGGATGTTCTCCTTCCTGTCTCTGAGCCGGAGTTGCTTCCTCTTGCCGATAGGCCTTTTGAGGCGGCCACCTACTAGCCCCGCACACACGCTCTGACCCCTGGTGGTATTTTGAGATTTGAGGGTCTCATCACAGGGATCGACGAGGACATCCTACTATGAGAGCCCGTTGAGCATTTGTCCGCTGACGCCTCCACGGTAAGCAATCTTTTCTTGGTTCTGAAAGTAAATCTTCATTTTAATGCAATGCGAATACTGACAACACTCCCACACTACAGGTGATAGCCAGAAGGATTAGCGGCTACGGGTCTATTTTTGGTCCCAGGCATTGGTATGAGAGGCTCTCTATAGAGGTCCGCACATTAGTCGATGCTGCTGGCTTCAGGCCTTTCTGCTCAGGACTGGTACAGATGAGGACCGGGCCGTTGCTATGCGGGGCCCTGGTGGAGAGGTGGTGGGACACCATTGACTCATTCCACTTCTCATCGATCAGGGAGTTGACTCTGACCCCATACGATTTTACGATGCTCACAGGCCTGCGGGTCGGGGTTGGTAGCCTGTTCCCTTTCGATCCTGACATAGCGCAGTGGAGAGCTGCACAGCTTCATCTTCTTGGGGTGATCCCAGACACTACCGTCCATGAGATGGTGTGATACAGTTGGTTCCTGGATCACTTCTTCGGCCTTTAGCCAACTACTTTGGAGGAGGTTGCTCAGTAAACTTGCGGGTTTCTCATCTATCTCCTTGGTACTACTATGTTTGCGAATAGGGAAAATACTGTGGGGCTATCTCTTAAGCGCGCTAGAGCATCTACCACAGGTGGTGGAGTACGACTGGGGTGGTGCTGGCCTAGCTACCTTGTACTTCTATATGAGCTCCGTATCCCGTTCAAAGGCAGATTCACTAGGCGACTACTGGAGAGTTTGGAAGGTACACCTCACACTTCCTTTTCTGTTTTGCTTTACATTTCCTGTTTATATCTACTCATCTGTTTCACTTATTCACTTGTGTTTCCTATTCTTGCAGCTATGGGTTTACACATATTTCACTTCTCTTGCTCCGATCCCAGTGAGGCCGATTGAGTTGTCAGTACCCCGCTCTCGATACTATAACTCCCAGTTCGAGCGGCACCGGCGCGTAGATCTTGACTTCCCTTACTTTCGCCGCTTCTTTGACATCGTCACCGCAGATAGGGTAACAAAAAAATCTAACACTAGCCTTGATCTTTTACTGTTTTCCCTTGTTTCCATACTGCTATTCAACCCTTGATATCTAATTCTTGCCTTGCATCTTCTGCTCGCAGGTTGACTGGCACCCTTGGGCGGGCATCCCTCAGGCTTCAAGGGTGGTTTATGTTGCTACATGGGAGGCCTCCACCATGCGATTTCTATTTGAGGGTCCTTTCGGCAGGGCGTATCACTTAGGAGAGCAATTTATCTGCCGAACCTAGGGCCGAGATGCTCCTGATGTCCCACATCCCTCTCCTCCCAGTATAAAGATAGTCGATGATCTCTACGATGGGCCTCTGATTGATCACCTGATGCAGGGAGAGGACGGTGATCGGTACCACGGGGCCGGCGACTTCACTACTTTCTTACAGACTCGGGTGATGGCGTCTCTTACCCAGGGTGTGGTCCGTGCACTTCTTGAGGCCGCTACCACTGCCAGAGGTGTTTTCGCTACCACTTCCATTTCTGGGCTTCCTGCGATACCGATAGAGGTTGTATACATGCGACCAAACGGGGTGATCGAGTAGATCCCCCTTGAGCACATTGAAGAGAGGGATAACAAGTTGGTGGTCGCCCCCGGCGTTGAGCAAGTACACACTTTTATATATTTCTGCCCACTATACTTTATTATTTTTTGTTCCTCTGTGCCTTATTATTTATGCCCATATTCTCAAGTCCTTTCTCTTTTGCAGGTGTCTACAAGGTATGTTGATGATCTCCTCTGGACAGTTGACCGATTGCTTCTGATGGCGTGGAGGAGGCAGATTGCTTTGGTCTCTCACGGGATTGAGGTACACTTTGTTTATAGTTTACTGTTATTGCAATCTTGCCCATAATCCTGTTGAACATACTCTAATATCTGTACTCTTTTCAGCTTGAGTTGGCACCAGCTGCACCTGCAGAACCTCCTCCAGCTAGAAGACAGAGAGAGAGAGATGGGAGGGCCAATTGATAGGCAGATGATGGGCTGATCGGGGGAGAGGCAGAGTGAGACAGCGCTCGTCCTTTAAGGATTCCTTTGACGAGTACACGACCCCCGAGGATGAGGGGAATGAGGCTGACATCCAGTCCAGTAGCCCCAGCGATGGTTGTGACGCACCTCCTCTGCAGCCGAGAAGGAAGAGAGCGATGATGGGTTGACTTTTACTTTTCATTTCTTTTTGCTTTGTAGTTAGGAACTATGTAGTTTTAGATAGACCTCTGTATTTTGTTTCGGAAAACTTTTCTTCTATTTTTTCTTTTTGTAAACAATGATCGGGGTTAGACCCTCCTGTTTATGAAAAGAATATTTTGGTTGATTTCTCTTGCACAATATGTGATGAGTGGCGCAACCTTTGCATGATAACCTTGTATAAGACTTTAAAACTGTGAATGCTTTGCTCTTGAATTCATTCTTGAATCGGATAATAATCTACAACCGGACAAAATGTAAACTACAACTTGATAATAGAAAAAAGAAATGAAAACAACCTAAAAATGCTAAAAAACACTTGATACAAAAAAAAAAACAAAAATAAAAAAACGGCCGCAGTACACCAAGGCAAGAACCTGCCCTTTCCAACAACCTACTCTGTCTAGGCTAACATTTAGACTTGGCCGGGGTCCAAATAGGCACGGTCGGGCCCAAAAATGATTTCGGTGGGTGAAGTCCAGCTGTCATGCACTGCCTCTTTCCAAACTTTATAAAAGGTACTCTCATGTTGTTTTCTTGGCAGAATAGCAAGTCTTTGACATTTTGCTCTCAAGATGGAGATTTTGCTCAACAATAGGCTCTGAGACTGGATAGCCACTTTGGATGGCTCAGAAAATGTGAACTTTCGCGGTTTCGACCTAAACTCTTTTTTTTCTTTGAGCCGCACTTCGCTTTGTTTTCCGTTCCTCCATGCCACTGTTCGATGCTGGAACCTGGTTACACATGTATTTCACTTTGGATCACAAGAAATGTGTCCTACTTTGGAGGAATTTCAGGCACTGACGGAATCCCGGCGCGATAAGGAAATTATGCCCCATCCCCGTTTTGGTCACGCACGGGCACTTGGTCGGATGTGTGGGCTTACTTTGCATGAGGCTCGATCTTTGGCCCATGACGAGGAGGTAGATATTCCCGGTTTGATTCATCGCTTTTTGGCCATCAGAGATAGGAGTGACCTTCTCTAGCGAGGCTACCGCCAATATGCCCTTTGCTTATGCTTACTCACACACTTCCTACTTACCCTTAGTTGCAGTGGAGCCATCATTAAGTTAATCAAAATAGCCCAATGTCTGAAGGAGTGTAAGAGTTGCATGGGTTTGGCACTAGCCAAGACCCTGATGGGTTTAGATGCTTTTCATCAGTGGGAGACTACTAGATTTGCAGGGAGTCCACTGCTTCTTCAGGTATTGTTTCCCACCATTTCTTATTTTTGACTCTTTGCATCACTCAACACTCACTCTATATTTTTCTCAAAAACCCTTTTCTTACTTTTCTCTCATTATACACCTCTCTATTCTTTAATCTCTCTCATTTTTCATCCCTTCCCAGGTATGGCTCATGGATAAGTTGAAAGTAGTGGACCCTTGTCTCGTGTATTTAGCTAGAGCCTATTTCTTCCACCAGAGGCTAGTGGACTTCTCTTCAGAGGGATGGTGGTACGACTGAATGTGCAGCAGATCTGCAGTCAACATTACTTAGCATTGCCCCTGGTTTAACTTGACGGAGATGAGCTACAACATGTCCCGACAACCGGGTATTCAGTTGATTGGCCTTACGCACCGCGTGTTCTATTTTTCATTCAGGTTTAGACTCCAGTTTGGCCATGATCAGACTTGCCCAGAAGAGAGGGTGGAATACCCGACTCCATTTGCCATTATGGTTCGCACTTGCTTAGGTACCTTGCTGCTTGGAGGATGAGCGAGATTATGGTCCCTACCCCTAGCTTCAGTTACACCCTTTCTGGCGAATGCTTGGCTTGGCTCAAGGATGAGGAACAGGTTAGGCCATCTTTGGTTATAGAGACCTCCACGAGTGCGAGCAGAAGACATGGAACCACCTGACTTATTTATGCCCTTAGTTTATTACTTTGTCTTTTCTTTTCAAGTTTTTTCGATGTAAAAGCAGCTTTGGTTTAATCAAAAGTTGGAGAATGTACTTGTGTTAGAAATCAGTGGAATTATAGTTGTGAGCACTGAAAATTTTCCTTTTTGGTCTAAAATGGTCTAAGTTGTATAAGATAAAATTTTGAGAAAAATCAATCTATTAAAACTTTTCAAAATAAAATTCGAAAATGGTCACCACCTGACACACATAGAATCAATCCTTAAGGTGTACAACCCCAAATCGGAAGATCATAACTACCCACGACTACATTCATCATCATTGCTCTATCTTGCAACTAGCCCTTCTACCAAATGGAGATGACACAACCCAGCTAGAAGACAATGGATAGAGATGGCCTGAACAAACAAATAGATAAGATAGTTGAGTTGGAGATGGTTATGGCCGAACTTCAGGATGAAGTTGCCTACATATCCCAAAGATGGGAATCAGGCCTTACGTAGTTCGGTTAGGGTTCACTTGAGTATTAACTCTCTCCTTTAACGCTCTAACTTTTGCCAAAGTTGCCCTTTCGGGTTTTCAACCTTGCGAGCTCAATTTTTCTTTGTTTCTAATTTTTCATGTTCTAACTTTTTCCTAGGTCGCCATTTCAAGTTTTCGACCTAGTGAGCCTCTCGGGGATAGTATTTCTTTAACTTGTCCATATTGATTGGCTGTAAAAACTCCAGGCCATCTAGATCCATAAGAATAATCGCCCCTCCTGACCAGATAGATTTGATGATGTAAGGACCAGTCCAATTGGGTCTGAACTTGCCCCTAGGATCATGGATGGGGGCTCGATTGTCTTTTAGTACCATATCTCTTTCCTTGAGATTCCTGGACTTAACTTTCTTGTTAAAAGCCCTAGCAATTCTGCACTGGTAGCCCTGGATATGGTATAATGCCTTTAACCTCCTCTCATCAAATAACATCAATTCCTCAAATCTGTTCTACTACCAATCCGCCTCCGCTATCTGACACTCAGCCATAACTCGCAGCGACAATACTTCAATTTCAATTGGCAGAATAGCTTCCATCCCGTACACTAGAGAATAGGGAGTAGCCCCCGTGGATGTCCGAATTGACGTTCTGTATCCCCAAAGAGCAAGGGTAGTTTATCCGACCAATCCTTACAAGTTTCAACCATCTTTCGAAGGATGTTCTTCACATTCTTATTGGCGGCCTCAACAGCTTTGTTGGTCTATGGTCTATACATTGATGACTTGTGAAAAGCCATGTTATATTTCTCAAGCAAATCGATCACCTTTTTCTTGAAGTGTGAGCCATTGTCTGAGATGATCTCGTTTGGCACCCCGTACTTGCAGATGATGTTATTCTTGATAAACTTGGCCACATGCGATGCCTTCAACACAGAGTAAGACTAAGCTTCCACCCACTTAGTAAAGGAATTAATCGCCACCAGGATGAACTCATGTCCATTGGGCGAGACTGCCCCAATGACGTCAATTCCCCAAACTGAGAAAGGCCATGGAGAAGTCATGTTGTAAAGCTTTAATGGCGATATGTTCATACGATTAGCATGGACTTGACATTTGTGACATTGCCGCACAAAACCAATACAATCCTCCTCCATAGTTGACCAATAATAGCTTTGTCTAAGAATTTTCCGGGCTAACATCACACTATGCATGTGTGCTCCACATGCTCCACCATGGATGGCCTCTATGAGACACTTCGATTCCTCTTCTTCGACACACAACTTGTGCATTCCTAGATAGCCTCTTTTGTACAGCTTACCCTCGTAGATAATAAACTGGATGGCCAGGTGCCATATTCCCCGTTTATCTTTGGCATTTGCCCCTAGTGGATATGTCTCATTTTCCAAAAAATTCCAAATGTCGTAATACCAGGGGTTTTTGTCTTGCACCTCCTCTATTGCGGTGATGGTATGATAAGCGGGCGTGTATTTCTATTCGATAATAATCAGATGCATTTTCACCCCAAGTGGTATGTCTACCATGGAGGATAGAGTTGCCAATGCATCAGCGAGCCAGTTGTTTTCTCTCAGCAGAATGTGTAAACGTCAACTTTTCAAACCTCAGAATCAGAATATCCAGAGCCTGATGATAAGCCTTCATGTTCTCTTCCTTGACCCTTCAATCCTCATTGGCTTGAGAAACAACCAGGTTCGAGTCTCTGATGACGTCCAACCTTATTGCCCCTAGTTCTAGGGCAGCTTCCAATCCAACAATGCACATCTCATATTCTTCTTTGTTATTGGACACTTTGAGTCGGAGTTTGAAAGCTAAGGGTATGTGGGAATCGTCAGGTGCTATGAGCAACACACCTGTCCCATAACCATACTGATTAGATGTTTCGTCAAAGTACATTGCCCATATTTCCTCTTCTATCTACAAAATGTCTTAATCTGGGAATAGGTACTCAATCGCCTCATCTCCTTCTACTGGTTGGTCTGCCAGGAATTTCGCTTCAGCTCTCCCTTTAACTGATTTGTGCGTTACATACTTGAGATCAAATTCGGAGAGAAGAAGCAACCAACGAGCTAGCCTACTCATAAGCATCGGTTTCTCAAAGAGATATTTAATGGGATCTAATCTCGAAACCAGAATTACAGAATGAGCTAACAGGTATTGCCTCAACTTCTTGGTTACCCATACCAAAGCTAGGCAAGCCTTCTCGAGGGGAATGTAGCGGGTCTCATAATCTAGCATCTTCTTACTCAAATAATAGCTGGCCTTCTCCACCTTAGCTTCAGATTCTTAAGCAAGCATGCACCCCATGGTCGAATTCGTCACTGACAAGTATAGGATTAGCGGTTTCTCCAGTTCTGGTGGTGACAGCACATGTGGATTCTGCAAGTATTGCTTGACCTACTCAAAGACAAACTGACAGCGATCATCAATTGGAACTTCTTCCCTTTATTTAGGAGACCAAAGTCAAGGTTAATTTTGAGATAAATCGTCTTATGAATTGCACTTTACCCAAAAAGTCATGCATCTCTTTTTCAGTCCTTGGTGGTGGCATTTCTAAGATGGCCTTAATTTTGGATGGATCCACTTCAATTCCCCTCTGTGTAATCAGAAATCCTACAATTTTTCTTGCAGTCACCCCGAAGGTGCATTTCTGTGGGTTCAACCTTAGTTTGTACTCCCTTATCCCTTGAAAGAATTTCTCAAGTGCAGTGTAGTGGCCCTCTCGCTCCTTGGACTTGACAATCATGTCATCATGTATACCTCAACTTCTTTATTGATCATGTCATGCAAGATCGTGGTCGCAACCCTTTGATAGGTAGCCCCAGCATTCTTCAACCCAAAAGGCATGACACAATAGCAGTAAGTACCCCATAGTGTAGTGAAAGCAGTTTTCTCCCTGTCCTCCGGTGCCATCAGAATCTGGTTATACTCGGAAAACCCATCCATGAACGAAAGCAAGGCATGGCCTGCGGTGAAATCCACCAACTCATCGATGTACGGCAGTGGGAAGTCATCCTTTAGACTAGCTCTGTTTAGATCCCGAAAGTCGATACAGACTCTGATTCTGCCATCCTTCTTTGGAACTGGAATGATGTTAGCTAGCTAAGTTGGGTACTCAAACACCATCACGAAACTTACCTCAATATGTTTGATAACCTCTTCTTTAATATTCAAAGCCCAACCTGGGCGAACTTTGCGCAGTTTCTGTTTGACTGGTCGGGCCTCAAGGTCAAGAGGGATCTAGTGCTATACAATCTCAGGATCGATTCAAGGCATTTCTTCGTAGGACCACATGAAAACATCTTTGAAATGTTTTAATAAAATGATTAAACGCTTGCGTTCCTCCGAAGACAATGTGGACCTAATCTGGACCAAGCAGGAATCCTCCCCAGTACCCATGTTAATTGCAACGATTTCATCTATACAGGGCTTAACACGCCTTTCTTCCTCTTGGTCAACCAATTTTTTCAAAGCCTGAGGAATTTCTTCCTCTTCGTTTAAATCAAAATTTAAAAAATCAAGATCAGTACAACAAACCAATGGCACAGAGAAGTAAGTGAAATCTACAGCATTCCCATTCAAAAAGTCCGAATCTTCGGTTATAGTAGACTCAAAAGAAAAGCTGAAAGACGACCTAGACAGGACCTTGGTATCCGGGTTACCACTTCCAGAAGTACCAGACTCAGAAGAACTCGAATCTGACTCTGACTCCACAAACTCAGTCGAATTAGATTCAGACTCATTATCCAATTTAGAGCTGCTGATGGTGCCCTTCTCGAACTTCCAGACCAGGCGTGGAGCCTCAGATACGTCTACGATGAGACCAGTGAAATCTGCTGCTGGTTTATCCCCGATCATTGAGATAGTAAAACTATCCCCCAAGTTGACGGGCTCAATCCCAACATTAGAACTTGTTAGTAGATCAGCCAATGCTTTCCCCAACAGCTCCTCTTCGTCAATATCCAGGCTTGTAGTTATGTCTTGATCTGTATTAATGCTCAGGTCCGTCTACTCATCCTCCTCTTCTAGTAACTGGTGCCCGAAGAAGATCTCAAACCTCGGGTACCTGGTATTTGTTTTTTGGTCAAACCAAGGCTCTGGAAATCCACAGAAGGGGAAATCTTCCCCTTGGCAGACAAAACGTCCATTCAGGGTTCCCCGTATTGGCATGTGGACTAACTCATACTGCCTTCCAGTCCTCTTTGCTTTAATTCTCTCTCTCAACTTATCCCCATTCCTTTGCTAGTCTGTAGTGGTAGGTTTGTATCCCAGCCCAGAAGCATGAGGGTTGTGACTCATCTCTTTGGCAATAGTACCTCCCTACCTGCCACTCCTGCCCAGTCCTAATCTAAGGATATGCTCTTTTTTGTTCATCATGTAGATAACGTAGTTCTCACCATCTTCTGCAATGATAGAGTGGACCAACCAGGCCTCTGCCAAGGAGAAGCCGGAGAGGAATACATCCTCTTCCCCATGTATGATTTCTAGCAAGGGCGTGGTAGTTCCTTAGGGAGGATGGATGACAGAATTACTGTACACAGTAGCAATCCGACCGTTGATGATACAACCTTCATCTGGTGTAGCCAAGGCCTTCCCAGGAGTATATTGAAATTGGCCGGTATGTCCATGACATGGAATTCCACTTCATGCTCAGACGGGCTAATGAGTATATGGCTCTTGAACGTTCCCATCACATCCTGGCTAGTGTTGTCACTACAACAAAAAAGGCCTTTGGTGACAAACTGATTTTATCTCCAAACATCAAATTTTCATCACTAAAGTGATCTTTGACGAAAAATTTTTGTCACCACGTTTGTCGCCTATACGTTGTCGCTGAAAGTACCTGGTAACGAAAAACAGTTTCGTCGCCTATTTTTCATTTTTGGCGACGAAATTTTTCTTCTCCAAATGTTGCATTTTTCGTCCTCTATAACATCAATGTTGTCACTAAAATTAGATAATATTTTATTTTAATTGTTTTTGGCAACGAAATATTTCATCACCAAATAGATTTTAGTGACGAAAGTTTTCCTCACCAATGATATAAATTAAGGTGACAAAACAATTCGTCACTAAAATGAGCAGAAAAAAAAATTCTTCAATGACAAAAAACATTTTGTCACCAAATATTTCAATTTTGCGATGAAATATTGAGCAAATGTGATGAAATTATTTGTTTGGAACTATATCATTAGTGACAAAATTATTCATCATGTTTTTTGAAAACTAATAGCGACATTTTTTATTTCGTCGCTAATAATAATTAAATTTTTTTAAAATGGGTGTACTATTTTCAAATTAAAATTTTTATTTTCACTAAAAATTCCCTGCACATTTCAATAACCTGTTCAATAAAATATCTATTACATATCAATACAAAAATCCATTCATTTTCATAAACATCACAATCGAATTTCAGCACTATCTACAAAACTACAATATCAACTACATGCGGATTACCATACATGTCTCCTAATATCCACAAAAAACATGTCTACTAATATCCACAAAAATACAATATGAACCGCATGCGGATTACTAAACACATCTCCTAATATCTACAAAAAACATGTCTACTAATATCAACGAAAATATAATATCAAGTGCGGATTACCAAACATGTCCTATAATACCAACAAAAATATAAAATTCACAACACAACCAAAATACATGTAAGGTAATATGAACAAAAACACAAAATGAGCTAGCTTCTGCTCTCCAAATTACCAAACATGTCCATATCAAATCTTGAATCTGCAAAAAAAGGAAAAAAAAAAAAAAAACAAAGGCAAGTTAGACAATTATTATCTTATCAATTAAATATACAATTTAACATGCATTTTTCGACTTAGTTTTCAAATCGGGAATCCCGTGCTAGTTTCATAAGTTTTCACAACTTACATTGGTCCCTCCTGAGGTGTTTGAGGTGTTCCCTGGGCTTTCCCGTTCCTATTACACGATTTTGGCTCCCAATGGCCTATTTACAAGCTTAAGTGTTGGAAAAATTCATTTTTGGACTTAGTTTTTAAATCGGGAGTCTCGTGCTAGTTCCATAAGTTTACACAAGTTACAATGGTTGCTTCCAAGGTGATTAAGGTATTCCCTGGGCCTTCTCGTGGTTGTTTAATGATTTAGGCCCCCGATGGCCTATTTTCAAGCTTAAGAGTTGGAAAATATGCATTTTTTGACTTCGTTTTCACACTGGGAGTCCCGTGCTTGTTCCATAAGTTTCCACAACTTACATTGGTCCCTCCTAAGGTGTTCGAGGTGTTCCTCGGGCCGTCTAGTGGGTGTTACACGATTTTGGCCTCCGATGGCCTATTTTCAAGCTTAAGTGTGAAAAAGTACATTTTTGGACTTAGTTTTAAAACCGGGAGTCCCGTGCTAGTTCTGTAAGTTTCCATAACTTACATTGGTCTCTCCCAAGGTGTTCGAGGTGTTTCCTGGGCCGTCTCGTGGCTGTTACACGATTTTGGCCTCCGATGGCCTATTTTCAAGCTTAAGTGTGAAAAAGTGCATTTTTGGACTTAGTTTTCAAACCGGGAGTCCCGTGCTAGTTCCGTAAGTTTCTACAACTTACATTGGTCCCTCTCGAGGTGTTTGAGGTGTTTCTCAGGCTGTCTCGTGACTGTTACATGATTTTGGCCTCCGATGGCCTATTTTCAAGGTTAAGTGTGAAAAAGTACATTTTTGGACTTCGTTCTCAAACCGGGAATCCCGTGCTAGTTCCCTAAGTTTTCACAACTTACATTGGTCCCTCCCGAGGTGTTCGAGGTGTTTCCCGGGCCGTCTCGGGGCTGTTACATGATTTTGGCCTCCGATGGCCTATTTTCAAGCTTAACTGTGAAAAAGTGCATTTTTGGATTTAGTTTTCAAACTGGAGTCTCGTGCTAGTTTCGTAAATTTCAAGAACTTATATTGGTCCCTCCCGAGGTGTTCGATGTGTTCCCCGGGCCGTCTCGTGGCTGTTGCACGATTTTGGCCTCCGATGGCTTATTTTCAAGCTTACATGTGAAAAAGTGTATTTTTGGACTTAGTTTTAAAACCGGGAGTCCCGTGCTAGTTCCGTAAGTTTTCAAAACTTACATTGGTCCCTCCTGAGGTGTTTGAGGTGTTCCCCAGGCCATCTCGTGGCTATTACACGATTTCGGCCTCCGATGGCCTATTTTCAAGCTTATATATGAAAAAGTGCATTTTTGGACTTAGTTTTCAAACCGGGAGTCCCGTGCTAGTTCCGTGAGTTTCCATAACTTACATTGGTCCCTCCCAAGGTGTTTGAGGTGTTCCCTGGGCCGTCTCGTGGCTGTTACACGATTTTGGCCTCCGATGGCCTATTTTCAAGCTTACGTGTGAAAAAGTGCATTTTTGGACTTAGTTTTCAACCGGGAGTCCTATGCTAGTTTCGTAAGTTTCCACAACTTGCATTGGTCCCTCCCGAGGTGTTCGAGGTGTTTCCCGGGCCGTCTCGTGGCTGTTACACGATTTTGGCGTCCGATGGCCTATTTTCAAGCTTAAGTGTGAAAAAGTGCATTTTTGGACATAGTTTTCAAATCGGGAGTCCCGTGGTAGTTCTGTAAGTTTCCACAACTTACATTGGTCCCTCCTTAGGTGTTTGCGGTGTTCCCTAGGCCTTCTCGTGACTGTTATGTGATTTTGGCATTTGATGGCCTATTTTCAAGCTTAAGTGTTCAAAAAGTGCATTTTTGGACTTAGTTTTCAAACCGGGAGTCCCGTGCTAGTTCTGTAAGTTTCCACAACTTACATTGATCCCTTCCGAGGTGTTTGAGGTGTTCCTCGGGCCTTCTCGTGACTGTTACACAATTTTGGCCCCCATTGGCCTATTTTCAAGCTTAAGTGTTCGAAAAGTACATTTTTTGACTTAGTTTTCAAACCGGGAGTCCCGTGCTAGTTTCGTAAATTTCCACAACTTACGTTGGTCCGTCCCGAGGTGTTTGAGGTGTTCCCTGGGCCTTCTCATGGCTGTTACACTATTTTGGCCCCTCGATAGTCTATTTTCAAGCTTAAGTGTTGGAAAAATGCATTTTTTGACTTAGTTTTCAAACCGGGAGTCCCGTATAGTTTTCAAAATTTACATTGGTCCCTCCCGAGGTGTTAGGGGTGTTCCCGGGCCTTCTCATGGCTTTTTCACGATTTTAGCCTCCGATAGCCAATTTTCAAACCTAAGTATTGGAAAAGTGTATTTTTTCACTTAGTTTAAAAAATTGGTAGTCCCGTCCTATATCCATGCATATATTATTATGAATTATGATGATGTATTAGATATTTAATTGGTTATTGTAACGCCCTCAAAATAATCCCATTATATATAAATCATTGACATGCAATATTCAAAGAAAACAATTCATTAATTCATTCATCAGAGTATTACTAAATAAAGACAGTACATGTAACATCAAAATAAATGCCCTACGGGCTTACATCTTGCCAAGCCAACACTTGGACACAAAATTATGAGTTCTAACTCAAATACAAATAAAGCCCTAGGCTTGAATGTTTACATGTAAGTCAAATAAAAACAAATAACTTAAAACAAGGCTTCAAAATCCGGTTCCTTCCAAGCTAAGTCCTTGGAGGTAGCGAATCACCTGGACCTGAAAATGATGTTCCCTTAAAGGGTGAGCCACAGCCCAGTAGAAAGATACTAAACCAATTATAAGCATTGAATAAAGCAATAGCATTCAATAGATGGTTAATCATGATAATCAATTATATCAATAAACAGTCTTAAGAACCTAATGTCTATGACACTTATCAATTTCCATTATCATCAATATGGCTCAGAACCTGGCCAAACTTACAACTGTGAACTATATAGCATATTCACATTACTTCCAATATCAACAACACAAATGAGACTCAGGCTCATATCAAAACACTTCATACTTCCAGATTTGACACACATTTTAGTGCTATATCAATAAAACACTTCAATATAAATAAGCACACATAAAAGTGATGCTAATGGAGTCCATCCCCTATCTCCTCCCAAACAAAATTCGGTTTAGAGGTACATCCCCTATCTTCCCCTAAACCGTGGAGTACATCCCCTATCTCCTCCCACACAATATGCATATGCAATGCTCAATCAATACACGTATTTTCTGTATTAATTCAATAGTCAAAATTAATGACTTAACCAATGTGATTAGTTTCAGTTATCCCTAATCCACATGCAATGTCTACAACAATCATGACTATCCTCCACCGATAGCCCAAAACAGTTATTTCTAAACAAGAAATAAAATATAATAACAATAATAATTTCAACATTTGAATAGGAGAGTGATTAAATAATCTAACTACACCATTTAAACTTATAAAATCCCAATTCCATGAATTCAACTAATATTCCCAATTTTCCCCAAATTAATTGTACAAATCAATTTATTAAAACAACTAGGGTTTTTCCCAAAATTACCAAAATACCCCCACCATATTAAAGTACCAAAACTTAGAACAAAACTCATAAGATGGAGTAGGAAATCCCTACCTCGAAGAAAATAACCAAAATGGAGAAAACGGAGATGAAGACCTAAAGTCCAAAGTGCTCCAAATCCACAAACTCTCAGATTAAAACGTAGCCCTCGACCCACTCTAACTTTTTAATAAAGCAACTAGGGTAGAAACACACCCTAAATAGATCAAACCTAAGAGAGAAGAGAGGGAGAAGTCGGACCTACGGTTTGGAATAAAAAAGAGGATGAAAAACTGTTCAAAAACCCGCTGCTGCCTATTTAAACTGGACAGGCTCGCTCGAGCGAAGACTTGGTCGCTCGAGCGACCAGACACAAGGAAACCTCGCTCGAGCGAAGAAAAGCTCGCTCGAGCCAACAACTCGATGCTTCAGGTTTTGCAACACAGAAGCTCGCTCGAGCGAAGGAATACTCACTCGAGCGAAGAACTCGAAAACATACACCTCGCTCGCTCGAGCGAAGGAAGCTCGCTCGAACCAAGAAACACAACTCTCAGGTCTTAAGCCCAGACGCAGACTCTCGCTCGAGCGACCAAAACCTGGCTCGAGCGAAGGACTAAAAACAACTGCTCGCTCGAGCGACTAACTCCTCGCTCGAGCGAAGGTCCAAAAATCTGGACAGCAACACTTGGCTTCCAACCCAACCAACCTGTAACAAACCTGCCCAACAAATCCTATAACTCAAAAATAAGGAATTAACGGACAACAACAACAATATAATAACAACTGAATCTACGGAACATAAGTCCGGGTACAACAACCAAATGGGAAAAGACCGGGGTCGCTATAGTTATGTTTCGTTTTCTTTTTTCTTTTTTCTTGATGTTGCATTTCCATTTAACATATATAGGTTTTCAATAATGCTACAATAAATAAAATAATATACATGGGTTTTCAGTAGGTTCAACCGCAACCTCTACCAACAACCCATACAACAAATATAATATATCTGAGTTTTTAGTAGGTTCAATCTCAACCTCTTAAGACCATTACTGGTTTTCAGTAGGCTCACCCTCAACCTCATCGACGTGTGTGATTGTGTACATGTGTGCATATATATATATATATATATATCGATATGTAGAAGATACCTGCTTGTCAATTCCTGTTTAAGGCCTTTGAGAAGAGTCACCTTAAGATCAAACTCGATTACAAGATCCACAAAACCTGAGGCCAAAACATTCAAATGAATCTTGTTGTGGAATATATGGCTTTCTAATTTAATTAGTATTATGTTGTTGTTGTTGTTGTTATTTATTTATTTATTTATTTATTTATTATTACCATTGAATAAACCATTCATATCTTCGACATATAATAAATTTATTTAAAAAATATTTTTAACATTTTCCAAGCGTATCGTGTCATGTACATATTGAAAATTGTCTTGACAGCATGTCACATGTCCGTGTATCTACTAATTCTAACTCATAAAAGGCACAAGGTGGTTTATTATATGAGGTAAAGGATGCTACTTCTTTTATTCAATTTTCTAACTCAATAAAAAGAATAAAGGTGATCTATTAGGTGAAATCAAGTTCATTATGCACTAAGTGATCATCATGGATGTAATCAATAATAAGTTAGGTGCTAAACCAGGATACTTTGGTTGGAGATTACAATTGAATCCCTAAAAGCTTTAATTGCTGACATCAACAGAACAGATGTCAACAGCAAAAAATAAGTTTCAACCTCTGATATTCATAATCAATGGCTGCAACATTGCCTACCTTATTCTACATTTCTTCTTCCCATTACAGCAAAAATTACAAATAAGAAAATTGATTTTAAGGAGCCAGAGGAGATGACAGTGAGATGGTTACATTCTAGACATTGATTTTGCCAACCCAGGAACATTTAAGTGGTACTATAAAATTTACCTGTAGTGTAATTCCAGATAGATTTTATGACACTCACCTTTAAAATTTACCCGTAGTGTAATTCCAGATAGATTGTACTCTTCCAATAGAGAGAGAAAGAGAACTATGGCAATTCAAAAGCAAACCGAACATTAATTAGGAAAAAAAATAGCTGAAAGAGATGGATTGTGTATTGTTATAGAGAGAGAGAGAGAGAGAGAGAGACGAATCATTTTGAACCATCAGAGGCGATCCGAGTTAAAATGAATGGAAAAACAAAGAGAGGGAGAAATCTAAGAGAAAGAATGAGAAGAAGATTAAAGAGCATAACTGATATTTCAAATGAATATTACATCAGATGTTACTAGAATATAATAGTGTATGGTGTGTTGTACTCTGTGGTTCATATCAATATTACATAATAGAAACTGAAGATCCAAAATAATACTAATAGCAATTAGGTACTTATTTGCTTAAAAAAAGTTTGGTTGCATATTTAAATTAACCAAAGTCGTAATTATAAAGCTCACTTGCGATGGGGCACATGCCCACTCCAACAAGGGCACTGCCCAAGGTCCCCTATTGACTAACCAAAGTTGTACAGTTTTTCAAGCAAATGCAACATTAGTTCAAATTTCAGTATCATTGCATTGGAAGAGTACATGTTCATCACACCTAATTAGGCAGCTTAATCAAGTCTTGGATTTGTCACACTCAACACACATATGATATAAGGCCAAAAACTAAGGGGGGAAAAAGGAAATGTTAATTGCAGTCCAATTTTCCAATTCCAAATTGAACCTTGGATACACCTCAAGAGAATGTATCTGTTCTCCTTATACGGTCAAGGATTGAACTATATTGCTCTAGAGTCTAGATATACTCATAGTCAATATATTCATATATATATACCCCACAAAAATTTTGATAAGAAATGCTACAAGCAAAGAGACTCACAAACAAACAAAAAGTGCATTCCAGAGGTACAATCTGTTACCTCTAAGGTTGTGAATGAATCTTTAATCATTGAAACCTCCTCCTGAAGGGTGCACATAAAAAGCAAAGATTCCAGCCTTTTAAAGGCATAGGGGTTGTCGACCAAGAATTTTAGGAACCGGTTAGCAGGCCCAAGTCAAGAAATTTCACCATTAAAAAGCCCGAGTTTTTGTTCTTTTTTTGATGTTGTTGCCATCCTTAACAAATTATAGTTTCAATCTAAACCATTTGCTTATTTTTGTTAAGTAAGACCAATAGAAATTTTTTTTAAAATATTTTTGTTATTAAACTCAAAGAAAAAGGGTATTTTATACATTTTGTGTGCTACTACATTGAGTTTAATGGTTAGAATACTACTTTTCCGTCACATGACTTTCTAAAGTTTATCTTTTTAATCAAAAGATTAGGGCTAATTTTCTATTTCTAGTTTAGGTTTACTCTACATCACGTGACTTTCTAAAGTTTTATCTTTTTTTAATGTCACCTTCTAAATAAAGTTGTTTAGCCTTTTATACTAGTCCAAATTAAAAAATCAAAATTATGAAGCATCAAGACCAAAAACAACAAGTGTAAAAAGGATCGCTTACTCCACAAAATGGAATAGAAGCTATCCCAGCATGAGGACCTGCCAATGATATGAAATTCTTCACTTGTCTCAAACAAGAAAAATAAGAGGCCACAAAATTAAGTTTCATATACAGACCAGAAGTCAGTTCTATTCCAGGAAAATAAGGGGTGCCAGAAGAAAGCAATGAATTGCAGCAAAGATAAGGTAACCAACTTAGTTTCTTGCAAAGATTCTAATATATAATTCCCAAAACACTCAGACACATAAAGAAACACAGTAAGCAAACAAAATAAGGACTTTAGCATAGCTTAGGGAGAACAACAAGCTACTAAATGACTCATGATCAAATATAAACTACGACATGAGAAAGAAACATTCACAATGACTTCTATTTCAGCTGAGAAAGTCCAACTATGTTGTAACCTTCACTAAGTTCATCCATTTCCTTCACCTGTAAGTTAAAGAAGGCACTAACTGATGAAAAAAATAAAGTTAAACATCATATGCCATTTCAAGGAGGCAAACAAATTACCAGACAGCTTTACCACCTTCTCATAAGCAATTGTAGTCTACAAAGTGCAGCAAGAAAAGTGTTAAATTGCCGATAAAATTCGTTATTACAGCATAACAGATGGCAAGCTCTGTTTGCACTAGAATGTGAGATTCACCTGTTCCAGTAGGGGCATAAACCAAGAATCCCATATTCCATTTCCAATTTCTCCACATGGAGGGAAATAATTAATTCCATATTTAAGAGAATTCAACTAGGGAACAATAAAGCATACAAATCAAAAAGCAGTTTCAAATCAAATCAAATCACAATTAATTCCATTAGCTCTATCTCTCTTTTAAATAACATTAGAAATTCATAGGAAGCACATTATGCAAGTTAAATTTTTTTGAAGCAGGCCAAAAAACAAAAATCATTACACAAAACATGAAACACAACCAGCTGACTCATAAACTATGTAGTAGCTTGAAAGGAACTCTGTATTTGTATTAATGCTAATGATTCTAAAAAGTGAGCTTTAATACAAAAATTCAAAAACCCACATTTAAACCAACCAAATTGTAACATTTCAACACCAACTTAGTTATTTTGTGGAAAAAAGCACACACACACACTAAATCATCCAAACCCATAACACATCAGCTGGTTGATAGAATAAACTTAATTAATTAGATCTTTCGAGGAATCAGTTTATTAAACTAGGCTATGAACAAAATTAGATCTTTGATAGAATAAACATCATCAAAACCATTTCATTCTTCTTTTCCACTTATCAAATCCATGTCCGAAATCAACAACAAATCTAAGAAATCAACAACAATTTTTGCCCAGGAAATCATATGTATATAATAGGAACAAATGAGAATGATGATTGAAAAAAATCCACAACAAACCTAAATCATCAAACCCATAAAACTTAATTAATCAAAGCACTTATCAAACCCATTTAACAAATCAAACCATGGCAAGAAATCATATATATATATATATCAGTAACATATCAAAATGAAGACGAAAGGGACCTCGTCGGTCGCCGCCTTCCCTTGCCTCGCTGTCGCCTCCCCTCGCTTAGCTGCCGGAGTTGTCTGCCAGAGCCACATTGTCTTCGTCTCCACGTCGTTTTGTCTCCGCGTCTCTCTCAAAGACGGGTTGGGTTAGGGTTATGCAACAAATGAGAGAGAGAAAAAGAGGCTGAAAATGAAAGGGGAAAAAAATACAAAATGACTGAGAGAGAAAGAGAGAGAGAGAGAGAGAGAGAGATGAGTGCGACTGAGAAGAAGAAAAATAAGGAAAAATGTGGGAATAATTTGTTAGATTTTATTTATTTATTTTTTTTTTTGTGCAGACGTGGCAAACAGGCAGGTCTAAATGAGTTAAAATAGATTTTGTATTAAAAATTTGTTTCAATTTTTGAAAATTATTTTTTTGAGTTTTTAATTAGTATTTTTTTTTTGTTGTTTTAGCGAAATTTTTCAATATTTTAATCAATTAAACAAATAATTAAAATATTAAAAAAGTTCACTAAAAATTAAAAAAATAAGAATTGAGACTTGAAAAATAGTTTTCGAAAACTGAAACTAAATGAAATCGATTCAAACTCACTTATTTAATAAGGGGTTTAAATGGGTTTGGTGTAGGTGGAGTGCTAGTGGTGGTAGCAGTGGAGCGCCGATAGTGGAAATGGAGTGGCGACAACAGCAGAGGTAGAGTACGGTAGTGGTGGTGGAAGAAAAATGGTAGCGGTGGCAGTGGTAATAGTAGTAGTGGGGCAATGGTACTAGTGGTGGTGGTGGAAGTAGTGGAGAGGTGATGGTGGTAGTGGTAGTGGTAGTGGTAGTGGTAGTGGTAGTGATGCTGTGGCGGGGGCAAGGACAGTGGTGGAGTAGCGGCAGTGGTGGTAATGGTGGTGGTGAAGTAGTGGTGGTGGTGGTGCAAAGGTGATGGTGGTGGTGGTAAAGTGGCGACGGTGGTAGTGGTGGTGGAAGAGAGTTAGTGGTGGCAGTGGTAGAGTGGTGATGGCGGTGGTGGAAGATAGGTGGCGGTAGTAGTGATAGTAGTGGTAGAGTGACAATGGTAGTGGAGTAGTGGCGACAGTGGTTGTGGAGTAGTGGCGGTTGTGGTGATGGAAGTGGAGGAGAGGTGGTGGTAGAGTGGTGGCAGCAGTAACGGCGGTGGTAATGGATCCGTGGCAGCAGAGATGGTGGCAGTGTTGGAGGGGTGGCAATGGTGGTAGAAAAATCCATTTAAACAAGTACTCATGTCTAACCCAAAAAGGGCTTTGCAAAATAGGAACTGATTTGGGCAAACAAAGAGGGCTTCTCACTTATAGCATGAAATGACGTCGTTTTGCATAATAAAACTATAGGAGACGAAATTATTTCCTCGCGGAAAATTTTGTACAATGGTGACGAAAATTTTCGTCTCTAAAATGGCACCCAAATATTCCACGAAATTTTCCAAGGGCGGGAAATTTTTTTTGGACGAAAAATAAAATATAGAGACGAATAAAATTTTCATCACCTATTGTTTTATTGATTTTAAGCATTTGGTGACGAAATTTGGATTTCTCTCTAAAAGTACTACAATTGGAGACAAAATCTTACTTTTATCTCTAAAACATGCATGTTTGGAGACGAAATTTTTTTTTGTCATGCGTTTTCGTCACCAAAGACCTTTTTTGTTGTAGTGTGTCATAAGCTCGGATGGCTTGGGTTGCCCGCGTGAAGTTAGCCGGCCTCAAACCTAGGCATAGGTAGTCTGTGCCAAACACACATTAATCGCCGATCTAGTATCTACTAACACCACCGGGAAGCCATCAGTAGTGCCTGCCTCTGATCCCGGGAAATCATTTGTAGCCCCCAGATTGATATATCTGCCTGAATCTCCATAAGTTGTTTCAAAGACCAGGTCTTCTTCTACATCTTTCTCTTTTGATTTCTCAGCCTCTTTATTGGAGGATTCTGGCCGATCTAAAGTTAGAGGCTTGAAATACCGACCATTGCAGGTCATGTGATTGATCTCGTCAGTATACCACATATCATCAGGGGTATTAGCTTTCCACCTCTCGTCAGTGTATGCATGACTTAGGTCACTGTTTTCCCACCACTCCCCTACAGTCATAGCCGGGCTATTATCAAGTTCTACCTGGAGCATGTTCACATCACACCCCCCGTCATCATACCACTCCTCCTCCACAACAGTTTTGGTTTCTACGTTCCAGTGCTTCTTGAGCTTTTTTGGCATTCTCTTCCTGTCACTGGGCTTCCACTTGGGCTTTTTCGTGCTTTGAACATCTACCGCTGTTGGTTCGGTCTTTGCTTTTCCTTTCCCTTTTCCCTGCTCCAGGGCCATCTTTCTTTAGATTTTTTTCTATCATTTCCCGTTGGAATTACTCCAACGCTTGTTCCTTTTTAGTTAGGGGTGCGGCCTCAGCCTTGCTGCCAACACTAACTTCATTTTCTTTCACAATCTCTCTCGCCTATTCCTCCACATCTGATTCTTCTTCACTCAACCACCCATTGCTGGTCTCAGGTTGACTTGGATCCCACCACCCAATTTGTACACTGCCCACATCTTCTTCTTCAAAGAAGTAAAGGTTATTCAGATCTTCCTCCAGATCGGCCAGATCCTCTTCTAATTCCACCAAGTCATTTAGGCTTTGTTCAGGCCAATCGTTCTGATTTTTCCCTAGTTCATCTTCCCCAATGGCGTTAATGCTGAGGAAGTCCGGCAGTATAACTACTGGTTTTGGCTGATCAACAACCACAGTGTACAAGCTGGGGTCATATTCCTCTACAAGTGAGGCCCCCTTCTCTATGACTTGCGCAGCAGACAACCCCTTTGCTAGTGCATTCTCCTTCTTCTCCACCTCGGCCGCCACAGGCCTTGGTTGGGTTTGTGCTGTTATGTCCATCATGTATGTATCTGTGCTTTCCGGAATAATCACCTTAGGCTTTGGTAGGTGGGATGTACTATTATATGCGCTAGGGTTAAAGGAGGGTGGCAGTGTATGGATTTGGTTAATGTTTTTGGGTGGGGGGACTTGGTTATGAGCGGGAAGTGGGTTGGTGGTTACGTTTGGTTTGGCGGGTGGAGCGATGATTTTATTGTCAATGAGATCTTGGATCTCATTATGCAAGCGGTAGCAACAGTCTGTGGGGTGACCATGTTGTTGGTGAAAGATGAAGTACTGGGTAGGGTAATGTCTAGGTGGCAGTGGGTCAGGGAGAGGGCGAGGATCGAGGGGCTTGAAATGCCCCTGTTCCATTAACAGTTTGAGGGCGTGGGTTGGGCTCATATGGAGAGGGGTAAAGGTTCTTTGGTTGCGACTTGGACCGGTGGGTTGTGCTGGTTGTGAGGTTGTTGCAGCAAAGGAATTGACCATTTTGGCAACTATGACAATAGTACTAACATTGGCAGGCCATGGAATAGTGCTATTGCTAGCATTGGTATTCCGGGTGAATGGCCTTCTTGCAAGTTTGCTAGTTCTCTGGATGATGTCCTTCTTGAACGCATTCTCGATTTGGACCCCAACTCGTGTAGAGAAGAAAACGTAGACAACGGCGCCACTATCATTCTCTGAAGCATATCTGACTCAAGATTCTAGACCACTAGCCTGACTTGCTCTCTTTTAGATGGCCTATTTGTCATCCGGGCCTCCTTTGCTCTCCATTTGGCGACGAAGTCAATAAAAGGTTCTTTGGGATTCTGGGTAGTGGCCTCTAGCTTACTGATGGTTACCTCTATCTGGGTGTTACATAAATATTGGTTAACAAACCCCTCAAATAGCTCCTTCCAATTCCACTTAGTAGAATCTTCCAGTTTAGCATACCAGATGGTCACTACATCCGACAAAGTTCTCCCAAACAACAATAGCTTCTGAGCCCGAGACAAGCCCATCGGTCTTAGTACATCTGAAAATAGGCGAACATGTACAATCGAATCCCCACTTCCATCGAACCTGTCGATGTGGGGCATCTTAAACTTCTCTGGTAATCTGATCGAAGCCTCAGTGTACCCGTCTTCAATATCTGAAATGGAGTTAAAGCCATGGGACTTTTTCAACTCTTTCAAAGGGAAGGATTCCCGCAGGGGGCTCTGCCAGAGGCCTATAAGCTGGAGCTGGTGCGAACATCTCTTGAGGATCCGGGACTTAGCGGTTTTCAATCGGTAGAGGTGGATCAGGATTCGGCTGAGCAGCCGAGATTGGGTGGACAGTGGATGCGGATGCCCCAGATGGCATCGCAGATCAGCGATGATTTCATCTTGTTCGGCCATCCTTTGATTTACAATATCCATGGTTCTCTGAAATGCTGCCATCATGGCAGCAACTTCTTCTGCGTTCTATGCCATTGCTGATCTAGGTGAGTTAGGTACTGGTGAACTGAATAGGTGGGAACGAACAGGTGTTTGTTGAGTGCTCTGTACTGGTGCTGCTGACTGTCTATTCCTTCTTCGTCGAGTGACTAGTAGAAGTGAAACTAACACTGGCTAACCACCAACAAGGTCTTGAGTTTGGCAAAGCCTGCCAAAACGAGTCCACACAACTTGGGGGATACTGGGTCTTTCTGACACTATGATGGTAAGCTACCTAGCAAAAGAAAGAAAAGAAAAATAATAATCAAAATCGGACAACACTCCGGCCCAATCCACAACAGTCATGATCACAATTGAAGAACATTCACCAAACTCTGCCCCCAAAACTGATACTTGTACTACTGATATGAACATTCCTGTACAGTTTCACTGTAAAAGCACATACCAGGTAAAAGAGAATCAAAACACCCCTATGAGGGGATAGGTTTACCCTGTCCTAGATTTTGACATGATCTAGGCTGCACTATTTCAAACAAAGAGTTTCACAACATCCAGTACATGGGTGGCATCCTATCTTAATTAAAATAGTCGCTATGGCTCTACTATATGCAACTAGGCCAAATGGTTGAAAGGGGTACCTCAGCAAGGCTACCTAATATACCTCTCGCGGCTAACACCGAGAAGTGAACGGTATAGTGGTAATCCAGATCCAAGGGTTGTGTTTCCAACATGGCAGAGCCCACGACCGGCCAGCCTTTTGGCAAGCTTTTTTAGCAAGCCCAAGGCAAACCGTTCAGAAATAGCAGATGGAAAACACAGTGACTTTAAAGTAACAATGCAAAATGCAATGCAAAGAACATATAAGTGTAGATAAAATTTCATATCATGAATTTCAAGTAAAGTTCTCTAAATCCCCAGCAGAGTCACCAGAAACAGTATCTTGCTTTTCGTGCTCCTTTCGGATACGATTAGCCCCATAGTTCGGACTCCCGTGGTTCAGAATCTGGTTTCATAAGTGCAATGCGAATCGGAGAAACACATAAAAGTCCAAATGCAGCAAACCTTTTTAGAAAATCGAGTTTGAATAAAAAAAAATGCCAAAAATGGACTGCTTTGCCAGATTTTAGAGTCGTCACCTAAATATCTTTGGGAAATTTAGGAAGCCCATGACTCGGGCCAAAAGGCCATTAGTCTATCATCCCCAAAGTGTCTCAGCTCGGGAACTTAGGTATGAGAGGGGAAGGTCATGAATTGAACACCCCACTCACTCGATCAAAGATCGGCCTCTACTAATCATGATGTAATTTTTATTTACATTATATGCTCTTGTTCCGGTTATTATGCTATCTTTACTATGTGACGCACACAAGTATAGACCAATTCACAAAATCTAGAATGCATTGATTTATGTTTGTTTTCAAAAAGTGGTTTGAATACATGTCACTTGAAAAAGTGAGCTCGTATTTACATTAATCAAATTATTCCAACTTAAGTGAAAAGGCCTTCATCCACCGGCATTCAAACAGGTATATCGCTTAAGCAATTAGCCTCATGGAATATGATTGATATGGCAACACAAACACTCAATGCAATATGTGAAAGCGAGAAATGCTCACCTAGTACTCCAAGGAAAGCCAAATAAAGCAAAGTAATTAGAAAAAAAAAAAATGAATGCTCCTAAACAATGCAATATGACTAATGCAACGCACACATTATGCAAATAATAAGTTTGGCTACTAGAATGGTATTTGATTCAAGTCAAGGCATGTGATAAAGCACGTATTCGATTAAGGAGTTTGAATTTGACATTCAGTAGAATGATGATTCAAACCCTAATGCATGCAAACAAATGGATGCAAGTCATGGAAAATGCTAAGTAAATATGATGCTACCATTATAAGCGGATAAACAAAAGGGAGAAAGAAATGAGGTTGGAAAACATATACAATTATTACAATTTTTGCCCTCGTGCAAGAAGGTCTGAATGAGTGTCTGAATAAACTAACTATTACAAGTCCGAATGAATACAAAACAAATAACTAGCTAACTTTCTAGATTATTACAACAATGATATTATGGCAATAATAATTATTATGACAATAATAATTACAACAATATAACAAACAACAATAAGACAAACAATAATATTACAACATTAATGCATAAGGATCGCATGCGCGTTAATGAAGACTATTTCAAAAGCTGCTATGTCTGCCTTCTGTGCCACTACTCTATTTCATCCTCAGTCACTGTCCTCTATTGCTACTAAAATGCTCTGTTTACCAAACATTGAAGCCCGGCCGGCCCCCAATAAGGCCCGGCCGGGTCCAAACAAGGCTGGTCGTGCCCTATATTCATGCAAAAAAATATTTTTGTGTTGTAAGGTGAAAATAGTTCATACAGAGCCTTTCTAAGCCCTGTTTGTCCCTTTTGCTCTTCTCTGTCATGGGAAACTCAAGAGAAGAACGAATTCAGTCCCGAAACCATCAATGGTAGCAAGTTGATTGCTTGATGATTTCGAGCACGTTTAGACAAAAAGTTAATAAATGCAATGAAAGATTACCACCCCTCCCTCCAATCATGAAATTAGCTCAAAGAGGGAGGTAGACACGCCTCAAAATTCATCAAAATATCATGAATTAATATATGACGATTCTTGAAGCGATGGACTCGACATAACGTCTGGCTGAATCCAACCAATTTTATTCATCTTCTTTATGTCAGTTTCATTGATTTTAAGCCAATTTTATTAGTCCTTTTTTACTTACCTTTCCATTCCTTAATCATTTTGTCCCAAAGTGATATTTAAGTCCACTAAATGAAGAGAAATTTCGAACGAGAAGTGATCCTTAGCATGAAAGAGAGATTATGCCTTGACGATGAACCTCCGAAGAGATTAAGCCATTGAGCATAAGAGGTCTCTTTCTCATGCCTCGAAACAATCAATCGCTTGAAACAAAGTGAGAAAGGAGGGAGGGTGCAGAAATGATTATGCGAAGTTGATTATTGCCAAAAATGAAACTATTTACATAGAAACTACGTAAAGAAGGCTATCAACTCAAATGACTCGGTGTTTAAGGCCTAAACAACCGAAGCCATGAGGACGTACAACACAACAAGCAAAGTATTCAAAGCATAGACTAATTAAATGAATTAAAACAGCCCTAAACAACCCCTAAAACATAAAAAATAGTAGCTTAAAAGTATGTTTAAGAGCACAAAAAGGTAGGTGAGGACAAGGAAACACAAAACTAGTAAACAAGAGCAAGGAGGGGTGGCCAACCCCTCTACTTTTGAGACTTCTAAACCATGTTTTTCAGCCTTTTTAAACTATGAAAATCAGTTTGTAGGCCAAGATAAATAGCGGTAGAACAAATGAATAAGCTATGAAGTAAGGTGCAAGAAAGGGTGTTAAGCCTCTCTACCTTTGGTAGCTATTCAACCCCATGTTCCAACACTTGAAATGGATCTAAAACAGAAAAAAAAAAAAAAAAAAAAAAAAAAAAACGCAAGAACAAGATAGAGAGAGATTTAAATGAAAGCAAGGAAAAGGTGACAAGCTTATATCTCTTGAAGAGAGCAAGCTTTGGTTATAAACCAAACTTGATCCTAGTACACTCTCAAGGTTGAATTATGATTCTCAAGGCTCAACCAAGGCTCTAAGGTTTAGCTCTAAGAGTGTATATGATGTATAGATATGGTTCAAGGATGTTATAATATCACAAAACTAGCTTGCAAGGGAAGAAAGAGCTCTCAAAGGTGTTTTGGCTTCTTTGAAATTTTTCTCACCCCCAACACTGAGGCATCAATTTGTATTTATAGAATTTGAGCCAAATAGGTCATAAATATCTTCAAAAATAGACAGCTGGGTAATTCCCGCTCAGAACAGCTGGCTGATTCCCTCTGTTTTGTTCTGTTGTCACTTTTGTGACCATCTGAAGGTCCTAAGACCAGGGACATAAATATCCATTGACCCTTTGTTCTGTTATGTTATCACTTTTGTGACCCTCTGAAGGTCCTAAGCTTGGGGACTTGAATATCTAGTCCTTTGAAGGTCCCATGTCTGAGGGACTTAAATATCCATTGACCCTTTGTTATGTTCTGTTCTGTGGTTATTATTATTTTGCTTATATGATTTTTGTATTAAATTATGCTCTCAGTATAATATTTCTCACTCTGTCATGTGCTTACAGCTATTAACCACTTTCAGGTGACGTGTTAGGACTAGTGCATGGGATAGGCACAAGGCATTTTGTAATCATAGTCTAGCTTTGGCAATGAAATTGATTACAAGTTCCAATGTATATGTTTTTTGTTATAATTAAATAAAGATTTTGGTACCCTTTTATTTTACTCCACTGCACTATTAATTTGTTATGACTTCAGTTATTGTCTTGTTGCCACGCCGAATCTTTGGGTATCGGGTTTGAGTCGTGACAAGTTTCCTTGTTCAACTATAACTCTACTTGCCTATCAAAAATTGACCAATTAGATAAAACTTGTGGCTAAAGATACAGAAAAATAATACTATTAAATCTCTAGTTATGCCATATCATGTGGGCCACCATAACCACTAAATAATTAAATTTACTCTTACAATGGAACCATCCTCTTGAATTAATCCTTGCCCTCCCTAGTAAACACAACTCTCTCTCTCTCTCTCTCTCTCTCTCTCTCTCTCTCTCTCTCTCTCATTTCTGAAACAATTTTTGAATTCTTGCTTTAAAAAATGAAAATTAATTTGATAAAAATAAATATCAAAAATATATTTTTAGATTTTTTAAATATTTTATTGACACTTTCTATTTTTGAAATTCTTTTTTAACGACAAAGTATTTTAATTATATGTGTTTAGTATCATTAAAATTTTAAGAAAATAAAACAATTGCAGAATTGTCACAATAAACTCTCAACGACTTAGCAAAATCAACAATCCCAAGTTTTGAGATAAAGTTCCGCAGTGACAATTCATTGAATTGTGATCTCAAAGCACACCGCAAATTTAACTTTTATGTGAGATATTTATAATAGTTCGTTTTACACTTTTCTTTATATTGCTCTCCTACATAATAGAAACAAAGAACTAAAAGTGAACTTTATACTATCAATACATCATTTAAAGTTTGAATCTATGTAACCAATCAATTCAAGATTACCAGACCTCATACATGTGAGTAAGTAATCTTTTATTCCTTATGATTACCTTATCACTCTCTAATCTAAGCATGAAGCTTCTTACAATAAATGTATAAAAAATCATTTACATTCCAATTCATTTTATAAATATTTGCATAAGGAAGGATTTATTTCCTTTCGGAATAAGGATAACTTTATATGAACATTCTTTCATACTGAATCTCTATAAAACTTTTAATATATACTTTTTGAGATAATCTCAACAATTCATGTGATCTATCTGGAAATATTTTAATTTCTATCACATAGGACGTCTCACTAATATATTTCATTTCAAAATTCGAGAAATTTCTTGATATGTGCAATAAATGAAGTATATTATTAACAAGCAAAATATCACCAACATACAAAATCAGAGATATAAATTTGATCCCACTAATCTTTAGATATGTACACTAATCAAGAATGTTTTCTTTAAATCCAAAGGAAAAAATAGTATCATAGACTTAAGATACAATTTTTAGAAAGTTTGTTTAAATCCATAAATTGATTTCTTAAGTTTGCAAGTAATATTTTCATTTTCCTTAATAGAGAAACTTTTAGGTTGATCTACACAAAATTCTTCATCTAAACTTCTCTTTCAAAAAATTAATTTTCACATACATTTAATGCAACTCAATATCATAACGACCTGCTAATGCCATAATGATTCTAAATCAGCTTTTGTAGGATACAAGTGAAAAAATATCTCTTTGTAATTGATGTCTACTTTCTGAGTAAAATCTTTGGCCACATATCTTGCATTATTTTATTTTATATTGCCCTTATAACAATAAACATTTTTGTATCCTTAGGCAATTTAATGAGATCTCAAATCTGGTCTAGTGATTTCAACTCATCATTCATGACATCAATTCATTTAGTAGAATCAACACTTTCTATAGCTTATGAAAACAAAATCAATCCGTACTTATCCCAATATCATAATAAGATTGTTATTGACATACCACCTAATCATCTGAAATAACAAATTTCTTTACCTTATTGTGAGATCTTCTTAAAGTTATTTCTTATGGTTTTCTACAACTTTTTCATTGGTAATAATTACATTATGGAGTAATTGATTATTTATTTGTTGTTCCATAGCATTAATTTGTTTAACAACTATAGGAACGACAATTTCCTTCAAAATTATGGATAAAGATACTTGTAATCACATTTCATGATTTATCACTCCTATTGATTTCACCATTCTTATTAAATTAGATACTACCGGTTTTTGCAATTCATGTACTATGGTAAAGATAGTAAAACTAATACCCTATGAAATTTTTCAAGATAATCAATAAAGTAACAACTGATTATTTTAAAATTCGATGTCTTTTTATGTGGATCAATAATTCTAATATTTGTTAGATAACCCCAAACATGCAAGTAACTAAAGTTCGGTTTCCACCCTATTCACAATTCAAAATATGTATTTGGAATTGCATTACTAAGAACTCGATTCAAAATATAAACAACAATATACATTCACAATGATATGGGTATTTTGAAATTACTTAACATACTCCTAACCATATTCATTAGAGTACAATAATGTTTCTGAGTTACATCATTCTGCTACGGTGTTCACAAATATTATGCTTTTCATAGAGTTTAACAAATAGACATGTTCTTTACACTATCTTTATAATTTTTTACTTTTTTATTTAATTGTGTTTCTTTCTTAACAATGTACACCTCAATGGTATCCATTTAGTAGAGATCTTTCATACAATAAATAAACAAAATCATAAAGGGAAAATTCATCCATAAAATGTGAAAAAATAACTTTATTTACCAAATATAAAGTGTCAAAAGGGCATATTAATGTCTATTTGGGTAATATCAAGAAACCCTGTATATCTTGTGGCACTTTAATGTGTTTGAATTACTTTTCCTCAATGCAACCCATACTCCTGCTAAAAATAATAAAATGTAGATTCAAAAGAATCTGATCTTTACTAGTCTGTGTAACTTACTTCAAAAAAAATATAATACAACCTTTTATGCCACAAGTGAGAATTTTCCATTTATTAGGTTATATTTAGGGCAAACATAATGACACAAAATAAATTAATTTTTTGAGAAATTATTAAATTTTAATTTATAGAAACCAACATAAATAATACCATAATTAACAAAAGTGGTATTTTTAAATAAAGTATACTTTCATTCTTAATTTTGAAAATAACCATCAAGGTTAAGTTTGGTCAAATCAACAAATAATTTTCAAAATTAGAATGAACATAAAATTTTTGAAACAAAATCTAAATAATGATCAATGTCCAAAAAAAAAAAAAAAAAAAAAAAAAGAAAAGAAGAAGAAGAAGATAAGTCCCAATAATTTCAATTGGAGTTTTAACATAATTGGTTTGAAAATAATCTTGCATTGAATTAAAAACATGAGTAACTATTTTCTTTCTTATGAGATTGAAAATCTTGAGCAAACTCATATTTTTTAAGTGGCTATTTTTTTTTTTTTTTGACTCCTTGAATTACGAGATCAATAAATTACTTAAGTTTTGTCTCTTCTTAAATGAACATACTAGTCAATTTATTATATTTCTACTTACAATACATAGAATTATAGTTAATATAAATGACCAATATTGAAGAGATAAATAATTTAAAATAAATTGCACAAAAATAAACCCATTCACAAATATTCTTAAATTTTTTAATTGAGCAGTCAAGTTAAACAATTCAATGATATGCTCATCGAACTTTATGATGGTAAGCTTAACCATAATTGTCCTAACAAAAATTTATTAGCAGTTTGGAAAAATTCTTTTGTATTATTTAGCATTATCAGTTTAAGGAAGTTAAAACTTAATGTTTGTTATAATCATTCACATAAAAACATAAAACCTTAGTTTGTTTGATTGTTCAATACTTTCATACTTTATGAAAAGTCTTTTTCTTTTATACTGCTGGAGTCAATAATAGTAGCAAATTTCTCAAATAATAATACTAAGTTAAAGTCCAAAATACTGAGATAAAACCGAACTTAGTAGAAATCTATTTCATTTAGAATCCAAACAAACAAAGTAAAAAAATATAAGGAAATAAAACTCTAATCAATAATTCATGCTACTACATTAGTTCTAAAAGTTATCAATAATTGAATATTGGTCAAGATAAACACATGTTTAAACAATCATAAATAGTATTATCGTGATCCACCTTTGGGATAATCTAATGGTATACTTTTAACAATTATGGTGATTCTCTTTCACCAATAGGATTAGTTGATAAAATATTCACAATTAAGTAGATTTGTTACCTTTAGGTATTCATTCCAATCTCAATCATGAATACTCATCAATTATCCAATTTCAATTCAATAATTATTTAGAAATGGTGTACCTTTGGGCCAACTTAATATCTTTGTAATTAGAGAATTATGATTTACAAAGTCATTATTTTTTAATACTTGGGAAGGGTATTAATTTCAGTTATTTGATTTGATAGCTATGTGTCATTCTAATTAGGTCACTTTGGAAACTACCAACCGTACCATAATTGTAACGCCCCAAAAATTGTTACAATAATTCGACCTAACACAATATACATAAGACAACGTAATCAAAATAATAAACTTCCATTAACCTGAATTGTTATACAAAAGTGACACATGCGATCTATATTCATAAATAGTTCATCCTAAATCTACAGCATGTGTTACAAGTGGTAAAGAGGAATGAAAGTTAAACAGATAATTTTATGCCCTAAAAGGCTTACAACTTTCCAAGTCATTGCTTGGTCACAATAAAAGAGAGTCTAACTCTATACAATTTAAGCCCTTGGCTATACAAATAAGTACAAAGGTGAAGCCCGTGCTCCAAACTCCTTCCGAGCTACTGCCTTGGCGGAGGCATCACATCAACACCTGAAAATGGTTTTCCCAAATAAGGTGAGCCAAAGCCCAGTAGGAACAATCTAACATAGTATATAGACCTTAACATACATATAAGTACAATGTGCATTTACAATGCCAGTGAGAAAATATTTTTATTCTATATCATTATAAAGTATCAAATTTCATAACTCAATCCTTTTTCCTTCTCATCAGTTCAAGCTAAATCATTTCACCTCTATTCATAAGCCAATTTCATTATCTTTCAAACAACCCATCTGTAACTACAACTCAGTGGTTCCCAAATTAACACAATCATCACACAAGCACTTCAATTTGCCATTTTACGGAAATTTCGTCCGCGAGATCGGCACCCATGTATACGCGCGGTTTCGGGACTTTTACTCATGACACATAGGCCAACTTAGTTCAATGGAGTCCATTCTCTATCTCCTCCCAAACAATGGAGTACATCCCCTTTCTTCTCCCAAACAATCATACATATACAATGTATTTAAAACTTAGTCATATTCAATGACAGTCAACAAGAGATTAGTTTCAATTTACCTAATCCTCATGCAATTTCTACAACAATCATAGCTATCCTCCAGCGATAGCCCAATACAGATATTTCTAAACAGACATTAAATCTCAAGACAGATAGTTTATTCAAATTTTCAAAAGGTGTGAGATATTGGATATCCAACTCCACCATTAACACCAACATTCATCCAATTTCATATTTATAATACCAATTTCATTTATTTATACAAAATAAATACTAGAACCATTTTAGGTTAACTTCCCTCTTTCCCAAATACCAACCTAAATGCCAAAATCAACAATTGTGACACAATATAACCTCATTTTCAAACCCCATGACTATTTATATTACATTCAATAGAAACCCCTCTTTTGATTTTACATCCCAAACCCTAGGTTTGTCCAAAATACTCCCAAAACCCATCATTGTTACACAACAACCAATAACTAAGTTAAAATCCATTAAAAAAAAAAGTGTAGAAAATCCCTACCTCAAAGTTAGGAGACGAGCAAAGTAGGGTGGAAACTTCAATGACGCCAAAACCAAGTTCCAATCGGATCAAAACGGAGCTATAGGAATGCTCTAACTTTTTCTCAAAGGCACTAGGGTGGAGAACCCAATGGATCTAGGTAAAAATTTAGAGAGAAGGTGAGTTTTAGAGAGAGACTCAGGATCTAGGTTTTTGGAAAATTTTAGAGAGAGAGAGAGGGGAATGAAAAAGTGAACTAAAAGTCGTCTTTACGGACTGATATACACGCAGTACGCTCGAGCACAAGAAGTGACACTTGAGCGCCAGACACATAGTTCTGCTCAAGCGCAAGAAATGACGCTCGAGCACAGAATACACACTTTCAGAAGTTTTGCAGACGAAGGACATCGCTCAAGCTTAAGATTGGCCGCTTGAGCGTCCACCCGCTCGAGTGTAGGAAACACCGCTCGAGCGTGGAATACACTCTTCCAGTATTTTGCAGGTCTGCAAAAATACTGAGAGTTTGCAAAGCCTGCTCGAGCGTAAGAAGCGCCGCTCGGGCGGAGGAGCAAAAATCTAGGCAACAAAGGTTTGAAAATCAAGCAACCAACCTATTCCAAACAAGACCAATACAATCCAATAACCAAATTTAAGGAAGAATAAAAGGGAAAAGACATGAACAACCATACGAGGCTATGAAATCTGAGTCCAAAATACAAAATGGGTCGGGTCTAAACCAAAAACGCTATAATAATTTAATTTTCAAATCAAAATAGCAACTTTGCATAGACATTATTGAATAAATAATAATTTATTCACAATTATTCATCATTATAATCATAATGCATATTACTAAATCATAAAAATTATTTTAAGACATAACAAATATAAACACAATTCATATTCTATGCCACATAAGAATACATGCTTTTGTACCTCATCAAACCACCTATAAAAATCAAACTTATAATAATGATGGTAATAACATCGTACTGAAATAATTTTTAGAAGTTACAATTAGATCCTTAAATATTAATGAGCTTTAAACTATAAAGATCACAACAAATTTTTAATATGCTTTCTCATAGTAAAATTTGATAACACAATTTAGCAAAGCATGAATAATAATGATTTATTATGTAATAATAAATATCTTAGACATTATTTAAATTTTACAAAAACTAAATCAAAGAATACAATAATCTTTATCCACTAAATCTTTTCTCATAATAATGACAAAACTAAATCATACAATGTATTCAATTATTTAGATATTAATTTATTCAGTTTCATCTTTAAATAATAAATACCCAACATATAAACATTATTTATAGAACACAAAATTCAATATGAATTAGAAACATAATAATTGCATATTAAATTTTCTGCAATTGAAAGATTTCACATCGAAACAATCATAAAGCGTGACTATGGTGTGAAATTGATACAGGTAATCAAATTTAAATAATATTTACTTAATTGAAAAAACATCATGTTCGGGAACAATGGCTTTGATACTACATATAAATATATTTTATGGTACTATGTATATAACAACCTTCAAAATTCAAGATCTAAGACTCTCATGATTTTCATATAAATAACTGTACTTCATTGAATTCATTACTGCGAAAAACTTTAGAGATTTAGTAAATGATTGAAAACAAACCCTAACCTTTAGATTTTTGGTTTCTCTCTATTAACCATCTTTAGAATACATGAATTCAGAATTATTTGTTGGGTAATCTAAATATTCTTTTATAGGCAGAGAGATGACCACTTTCCTTGTTCAACTATAACTCCAATTGTCCATCAAAATAAGAGACTTGGAAATTACTCTTTTTATATATTGACCAATCAAATAAAACTTGTGACTAAATATATGGAACAATAATCCTATTACATCTCCAGTTCATATATATTATATCATGTGGGTCACCATAACAACTAAATAATTAAATTTAGTCTTACAATGGAATCCTCCTCTGGAATCCTTTCCCTCCCCAGTGCACACAACTCTCTCTCTCTCTCTCTCTCTCTCTCTCTCTCTCTCTCTCTCTCATTTCTGAATCTTTTTTAAAAAAAATGAAATTTGATTTAATAAAAATAAATATCAAAAATATTTGTTGGATTTTTAAAAAAAATTCCGCCCTCAAAAAAGATCAAACTATATAAAAATGATCAAGATTTTTTTTTTCATGAAACTAATTTTTAGTTTTTAGACAAATTTTCTAAAAACCAAACCAAACCAAACATGGCTTTTATGTCCAACATGAGTTTGTTCTCTCACTAGTTTTTACTTGTTCTATGTGGATATTATATGAGAATAAGTTATTTTAGTCGACTTTTTATTTTTTATGAAAAAATGTGCAGAAAAGTAGTGAAAGTGATGTGATTGGGTGTTTTGGCTTATTGGCTATTTTAGTCCCAACTTAACTTGCCAAACCGGGCCTTATTTCATATAAATGTAATTTTTTAATGTTGTGTTTGGTTCATGGATATAGAAAGAAAAATGAAAAGTGTAAGTAAAATGTAAATAAAATATAATTACATTTCACATACTTTTTTTTTCTCTTTCTTTCTAAATACCTCTCCAAATCCATAAATCAAACACATGCTAATACTCGTGCCAAAACTTGTCTCTTTATTCAAATGAACTTACTCAAAAGTTACAAAATTATGAATGAATTGGAATTAAGTCTAAGAATGAACACAAATAGAATGTACAAGTTCATCAGAGAATGGATCTAGACAGGAAATCAAAGCAACAAGTTATTGTTGTATACAAACATTGATAAAAATTGCAATGATAAGAAAACAAACTTGTTAGGAACTACAATAAAATAACGACAAACCGAGAAACAGAGAGAGAGAATGACAGACTGAGAGTGAGAGAGAGAGAGAGAGAGAGAGACAGACAGACAGACAGACCGAGAGTGAGAGAGAACTTGTGAGGATGCGGCAGTGGTGGTTGTGATTTGTGGCAGTGGCGGGCGGCGGAGGTGGTGGTCTGCGCTGAAGTGAGGTTGGATAAGGTTTGGTGTGTTGGAAAAAAATGGGTTTTTGGTAAACTTTAATGTGAAATTAAAGTAGGTCCCAACCATTGGTTGAGATAGGATTAAATGGGTTTAGATTCTTTAAAACAAGGTCTTTACACCACATAAAGAATAACCAAAAACCATTGAGAATTGAATGAGAAATTGTCTCATAAAGATGGTCTCATGAATGAGGTTTTGGGAATTGTGTATAGCTACCAATTCCACATTGATTGTGGCAGAAATACACACTTGTGTATACAGAAAATATATATCAGATATTTTCTCCCATCAATTTTGGTCCATTACTCCAGCAGTTTTACAAGAGTAATGGCCATTAGTGGCCAGCCTTCATGGGCATTAGATGATAGCCTTCATGGCTAGACGCTCTTCCTCTCTCCCCCTTGGTGTATAAAAGGAGACCCATCTCCCTTGGTTTAGATACAACTTTTCCCTTCCAGAATTATATAGTCAGTCCGCTTGTGTCTACAATTTTCTTCCAGTGTGAGAGAGTGCTGCCATTGTCGGTTCGCCAAAGCTAATAAAAGGTGCTTCTGAGTTAGCCGGTTTAAGCCATCTTATCTTGGGAGACAGAAGTTGACTTTCCTCCTATTGGAACAATCTTCTGTGTAAATAAAATAAACTGAAAATAATTCAAACAAAATAAAATAAACTTACAGAAATTATTTTGTTGAACCAAGTCAATAATTAAAGACCAAGTCGAGTGTGTGACACTCTGTCCTTAAAACAGATTCGCCCCGCTACGGTGCTTACGGTTGAGTGGCGTCTATCTCCCAGGATACAATGATCTTCACAAATTGTAGTAGCACTCCAAACAATTTGTTCGGCGAACCAAACCTGTGTTCTAACTCTCTGAATTTTATTCTAAATCTAATATGAAGAATAATGCATAAGTGCAGAATTTAGGACAGGAAAACTGAATTTACAGACTGAATTTCCCAGGGGTCTAGACGGCTGGAAATGAGGCTGTATATATAGACAAATCCAGCGGTCCGAACAGGTGCAACCTGTTATAAACAGATTCTGTCCGTTTGCCAATCAACACTTTTATTCAAACTTTGAAAAAGTAACCGTTGGTCCAAGTATAAAAGTGTTGAAATATTTGTTTTAATACACTATATGAAAATAGTACCGTTGGAGACCAAGTCCAAAAACTGTTTGGAAATATTTTATTATTAAAACTATTTGAATAGTTTAATCAATAAAGGAAAAGGTACAAACTTTAGGTAACTAAAATTTGAATTTAGAATTAAATTAAATTCTCACAATTACAAACTTTAGGAAACCACTTAGGAATCCAAAATTTGAATTTAGAATTAAATTAAATTCCCACAATAATTTTTATTGAAAAAATTCAAATGAATTTTATCTAAAAAATTAATGTTAGACTCGAAAAACGACGTTAACTTCCCATTCACTCATAAATGGTTTTGACGATCTGTCTTCACCTCTTCGGACCCACCCCAAACAACGTTTGTTTGGGGCCCACTCAAATTTGGGCTCAAAAATATGTCTATATTAAACCATTTTTTTCCAACAATCCCCCACATGAATAGAATTTGACGGAGAGAAAATGCAACAACATGATCTAATTTCAGAGAGTACAGAAATTGGAAATATTCTGCAAAGAGGATAGGTAGCTTTTGGCTTTGAACCTTCCCTTGTGAGACACTATCGGATTTACTAGCTAACCAGTGAACATGATGTCTTGAACTGTTCAGCCGTTTGTGTAAACCAAAACAATAGAACTCACACAGTATATCTCCAAACACAGTTTAGTTCTCATTATTGTATTCATTTTGGCCCTAAACAACTTGGTATTTCATGAGTGCTCTAGAGAATTGTAGCCCTTCACAAATCTCACAGAAACGGCTCAGTTCACACTCACATAGGTAATTCTTATGAAAAGTATCCTGCTATACTCCACTAGGTTAACCTAAATATAAGAATCATTAAAAGTTTTACTTAACCTTTAACGCTGCAGACATCACTATTTCATCAAAGAAATGGGTAGGAGTTAGACTCCCCAGTGATCCTTCTGAGTCAATCACAACTCGGTTGTCCCTTTGAACCTAGATCTTGGGATCTCCAGTCAATTAGGTTGGGTTGCCGTTGTGGTAACTCTTATTTAATAGGCTTAAGTCCCATTCCCCTCGATGAATTTTCAACTAACTCTCTTGCTAACCCTTTGGTTAGTGGATCCGCTATGTTGTCTTTAGACTTAACATATTCTATGGAAATAATTCCATTAGAGAGTAGTTATCTTACGGTGTTATGTCGACGACGAATGTGTCATGACTTACCGTTATACATATGACTCTGTATTCTACCTATAGCTGATTGACTATCACAATGTATGCATATAGCAGGCACCGGTTTTGGCCATATTGGAATATCTTCAAGGAAGTAGCGAAGCCATTCTGCCTCTTCCCCAGCTTTGTCTAAAGCTATGAATTCAGATTCCATAGTAGACCTAGCAATACAAGTCTGTTTGGAAGATTTCCAAGATACAGCCGTCCCACCAAGAGTAAAGACATACCCACTGGTGGACTTCGAGTCTCTAGTATCCGATATCCAATTTGCATCACAGTATCCTTCAAGTACTACTAGATATCTAGTATAATGAAGCCCAATGTTACGAGTAAATCGGAGATATCTTAGAACCCTTATAATTGCTTTCCAGTGTTCTACTCTCGGATTACTCGTATATCTACTTAATTTACTTACTGCATAAGCTATATCTGGGCGAGTGCAATTCATCAAGTACATTAAGCTTCCAATAATTTGGGCATACTCTAATTGAGAAATACTTTCCTGTACATTCTTAGAAAGATACAAATTAACATCTACAGGTGTTCTAGCAAGATGATCATCATCTTTGCTGAATTTGTCAAGTATTTTCTCAATGTAATGAGATTGTGACAAAGCATATCCTTTTGATGTTTTGGTAATTTTCATACCAAGAATTACATCAGCAACGCCCATGTCCTTCATGTCAAAATGTTTATTCAACATTTTCTTGGTAGTTTTAATCATATCATTATTACTACCAATGATGAGCATATCATCTACATAAAGATATACAATGACATAACCTTTGTCTGTGTTTTTAATATAAACACATTTGTCACACTCATTAATTTTAAATCCATTTGACATCATTGCCTTGTCAAATTTCTCATGCCATTGCTTTGGCGCTTGTTTTAAACCATATAATGATTTAACCAATTTACACACTTTCTTTTCTTTCCCTGGAACAGAAAACCCTTCTGGTTGTTCCATGTAAATTTCTTCATTTAACTCACCATTTAAGAAAGCGGTTTTAACATCCATTTGGTGAATTTCTAGATTGTGTAGAGATGCAATGGCAATTAGCATTCTAATGGATGTTATTCTAGTAACCGGTGAGTATGTGTCAAAGTAATCTACACCTTCTTTCTGTCTAAAACCTTTGACTACAAGTCTTGCCTTGTATTTGTCTATTGATCCATCCACTTTCAATTTTCTTTTGAAAATCCACTTGTACCCAAGAGGTTTACAACCTGGTGGCAAGTCCACTAATTCCCAAGTGTGATTTTGCAAGATGGATTCAACTTCACTGTTGACAGCTTCTTTCCATAAAGGAGCTTCAGGACTGGACATAGCTTCTTTAAAAGTTAAAGGCTCATTTTCTAACAAATATGTTAGAAAATATGGACCAAAAGATTTTGAGGTTCTAGCACGTTTACTACGCCTAGGTTCTTCTTCCTCATTTTGGTCTAATTCTTGCTCTTGATCATGTTCTTGATCATTACTAGTAATAGCATCAAAAGATCTCTTATTATTACTAGTCTCTTGTCCAGTCTTATTTGGAAATATATGTTCAAAGAATGATGCATTCCGAGACTCAATAATAGTATTTACATGCATTTCGGAATGTTCTGATTTATGAATCAAAAACCGATATGCACTACTATTCTTGGCATAACCAATGAAAATGCAATCAATGGTCTTAGGACCTATCTTAGTCTTTTTAGGACTAGGAATAGCCACTTTAGCCAAACACCCCCACACTTTTAAGTATTTGTAGGATGGTACTCTACCATGCCACATTTCATAAGGTGTTTGATTTACTTTCTTTTGGGGTACTTTATTTAAAATATAATTAGCAGAAAGTATTGCTTCCCCCCACAAGTTCTGAGGTAATCCAGAACTGATTAACATGGCATTCATCATTTCTTTTAAAGTCCTATTTTTCCTTTCAGCAATTCCATTTTGCTGAGGTGAGTAAGGAGCGGTGGTTTGATGAATTATTCCATGTTCTTTACAAAACTCACCAAAAGGTGATTCATATTCACCACCTCTATCACTTCTAAGTTTCTTGATTTTCTTACCAAGTTGATTTTCAACTTCATTCTTATATTGAATGAAAGTTTCCAAAGCTTCATCCTTGGTTCGAATTAAATAAACATAACTATATCTAGTATAGTCATCTATAAAAGTGATAAAATATTTTTTCCCACCTCTAGTTTGAATTGATTTAAAATCACAAATGTCACTATGAATTAATTCAAGTGGTTCTGTACTTCTTTCAATTGAATGAAAAGGAGTTTTAGATAATTTTGCCTCAACACAAATTTCACATTTATGATTTGAATCAATGTCAAATTTAGGTAAACATTCCATATTAATTAATCTACGCAAAGATCCATAATTAACATGTCATAGTCTACCATGCCATAAATTTGAAGACTCAAGCAAGTAAGAAGAAGATGTATTATTATTAATAACTGAAGGTACAACGGTCATTACATTTAACTTGAAAAGGCCATTAGACATGTAACATTTTCCTACATACATCCCGTTTTTGGTAAATACAAACTTGTCACTTTCAAAAACTAGCCTAAACCCATTCTTACTCAACAAAGATCCGGAAACTAAATTCTTGCGAATGTCCGGTACATGCAGTACATTGTTGAGAGTGAGTTCCTTTCCAGATGTCATCTTGAGTACAATCTTTCCTTGTCCTTCAACTTTGGAAGTTGAGGAGTTGCCCATAAAGAGTTGTTCACCATTGTCTACTATAGAATAAGATGTGAACATCTTTTTGTCGGTACAAATATGGCGAGTAGCACCAGTGTCCACCCACCATTCTTTGGGATTTCCGACAAGATTTACCTCGGAAACAACTGTAGAAAGATTGATGTCATCGACACCATTGGAAATATTGTCCACTTCGGTTATATGGGCTTGAGCAGGCTTCTTGCTTGTTCTTCTTTTGCTTTTGCCTTTGATACGGCAATCTTTGGCCCGATGTCCCTCTTTGTCACAGATGTAACATTTGCCATTAAACTTGTACTTTTTATTATCCCCCCCTTTAGAGCCTTGTGATGAACTTTCTCCAGAAGACTTTCGTTTCTTGGTTTTTGAAGCATGTTCCACCACATTTGCCTTAGACTCCATAGGATACTTACCAGCCCGCTTTTCAGAATTGCGGTTGTCCTCCTCAATTCTCAAACGCACAATTAATTCGTCCATAGAAATTTCTTTGCGCTTGTGTTTGAGGTAGTTTTTGCATTCCTTCCAGCCTTTTGGTAATTTTTCAATTAAGGTTGCAACTTGGAAGGATTCACTGAGTGACATGCCTTCTGCGTGAATGTCATGCAGAATGAGTTGGAAATCTTGAGCTTGGCTGATCACAGATTTTGAATCAACCATTACAAAATCCAAGAATCTGCCAACCACAAATTTCTTTGAACCGGCATCTTCCGTTTTGTACTTTTTCTCCAATGATTCCCAAAGTTCCTTTGCTGTCTTGATTGGACTGTAGACGTTGTATAATGTGTTGTCAAGTCTGTTCAAGATGTAGTTCCGGCAAAGGAAATCAGCATGTTTCCAAGCATCAACCGCAGCAACCACTTGCTGGTCGATTTCATCCTCTTTCAGGATAGGAGCATCTTCACGGAGGAAACGAGCCAGGTTTAGAGTTGTAAGATAGAACAACATTTTCTGTTGCCATCTTTTAAAGTCAGTTCCTGAGAACTTCTCTAGCTTCTCTCCATCACTTATTAGTACTGTCATCACAGGAGAGGGGGTTGGTGCAATCGCAGCCACCACAGTAGTACTTGTTTCAGTAGCCATCAATTCTAATATATAAAACAAAATTATAATTAGAATTTACACTACACAGAAAATTAAACCAAATTTACAGAATTAAATTCTGTAAAAAATAAAAGAAACAAGAATGTAACTTTTATTTCCAATTAATTTGAAAATAAAATAAAATTTTATTTAAACAAATTAATTCAACACAGAAAATTAAATTATGTAAAATAAAAGAAATAAAAAATATAACTTTTATTTTTTCAATTAATTTGGAAATAAAATAAAATTTTATTTAACCAAAATAATTCCACACAGAAAATTAAATTTTGTAAAATAAAAGAAATAAGAATATAACTTTTATTTTTCAATTAATTTGGAAATAAAATAAAATTTTATTCAACCAAATTAATTCCACACAAGAAATTAAATTCTGTAAAATAAAAGAAATAAGAATATAACTTTTATTTTTCAATTAATTTAGAAATAAAATAAAATTTTATTTAACCAAATTAATTTCACACAGAAACTTAAATTTCTTGTAACACTCCAATAATTAAAATACTGAAACAGAATTTTAATTAATGAAAACTCAGAAAATAAATTCTAAAAACCAAAATTAATTTTCTGACCAAATTCTACAAAAATATATTCTGAATTGTTAATGACACCAGTATCGTACTACTAGTTGTCAAAGAAAAGAGACAATATATTACTACTATCTGTCAAATAGCATATAATCACTATTTGTTTTTCCAACCAGAATATTATTTTGTAAATTCACAGAAAATAATTTTCTTAAAAGAAGAAAGAGAAAAGGAAACAAACGAAAAATTCTGTAAACAGAATAATTCGAATCTGTCTTAAGATTGTTGGAACAATCTTCTGTGTAAATAAAATAAACTGAAAATAATTCAAACAAAATAAAATAAACTTACAGAAATTATTTTGTTGAACCGAATCAATAATTAAAGACCAAGTCGAGTGTGTGACACTCTGTCATTAAGACAGATTCGCCCCGCTACGGTGCTTACGGTTGAGTGGCGTCTATCTCCCAGGATACAATGATCTTCACAAATTGTAGTAGCACTCCAAACAATTTGTTCGGCGAACTAAACATGTGTTCTAACTCTCTGAATTTTATTCTAAATCTAATATGAAGAATAATGCATAAGTGCAGAATTTAGGACAGGAAAACTGAATTTACAGACTAAATTTCCCAGGGGTCTAGATGGCTGGAAATGAGGCTGTATATATAGACAAATCCAGCGGTCCGAACAGGTGCAACCTGTTATAAACAGATTCTGTCCGTTTGCCAATCAACACTTTTATTCAAACTTTGAAAAAGTAACCATTGCTCCAAGTATAAAAGTGTTGAAATATTTGTTTTAATACACTATATGAAAATAGTACCGTTGGAGACCAAGTCCAAAAACTGTTTGGAAATATTTTATTATTAAAACTATTTGAATAGTTTAATCAATAAAGGAAAAGGTACAAACTTTAGGTAACTAAAATTTGAATTTAGAATTAAATTAAATTCTCACAATTACAAACTTTAGGAAACCACTTAGGAATCCAAAAATTGAATTTAGAATTAAATTAAATTCCCACAATAATTTTTATTGAAAAAATTCAAATGAATTTTATCTAAAAAATTAATGTTAGACTCGAAAAACGACGTCAACTTCCCATTCACTCATAAATGGTTTTGACGTTCTGTCTTCACCTCTTCGGACCCACCCCAAACAACGTTTGTTTGGGGCCCACTCAAATTTGGGCTAAAAAATATGTCTATATTAAACCATTTTTTTCCAACACCTCCAGCACTCATGGTGAAGCGGCTAATCTGTTTTAAGGACACTGTGGTATCACATAGAATTTGGTTTGATTTCTCGTCTTTCAATATTTCATGTGATATGTATTTCTGTTTCATGTTTTATAATGTAATTTTTCAAGTATGGATTTATTTTAATTTATTAAATATGAATTTATTTGTTTTGTTTAATCACACATTTTTAACAACATGGTGTTGACAGAATCTTTGTGTGAGAGAGAGAACCGGATGTGTAAACATAAACAAGCGCCACTATTTATTCTTTTCCCTCTAAAATTTCATTATACCTTTAGCGACAAAACTACGAATTTTTCGAAAAATAGTGGCAAATGTTGTTAACAGCGACCAAAGTATTAGTCGCCAAAAGTGAATATTGACCGACTAATTTCTTGGTAGCCAAAGCCTAATGGTAAATATGTCTGTTTTTAGTGACTAAATGGCCTTTTGTGGCCAATAATTACTATACACCGACTAAAACAGAATTTAGTAGCCTAAAAGGTAGACTTACGCCGACTAATATTTTTTTGTTCGCCAAAAAGTGACATATTCAGCAACTAATTTTTTTTAGTTGCCAATAAGTTATATATCTCGACTAAAAAAATTTAATAGCTACAGCCTATACAAACACCAACTAATACATTTTTTAGTTGCCAAAAGGTTAACTTTTGGCGACTAAATTCCTTTTAGTAGCCAAATTTGATCGCCAAAAGTACATTTTGTTGTAGTGGATGATTGGGTGAGTGTTCGATGCGGTTTTGACGATGAGGAGATCGTACGTTAGCCTTCAGGAGTCGCACTGTCCTTGGGATCCGGATAAGATGAGGGTGGCCAATGAGGTTGTGGTGGCGGAGCTCAGGTGGCTTGGGGGTTTTAAGGAGAGGTTTCAGAAGAGTGTTGGAAGGGAATGTGGAGGAAGAGGGAGGAGGAGGTTGGGGACGGCGGGGGTTACACTAAGGTAGGTGGTGACGCCTTATGAGGCAGCAATGGAGGAGTTGAAGAGGGAGGAGGTCGTCGGAAATGGTGGAAGGATTGCTGGTAGTGGAATATCGATCTTCCGATTTGAACAGGGGCTACGGTTTGGGGGTCTAAAGAAAAAGGTATAATTGGTAATAAGGTTGGGGTTCAAAGAAAAGATAAAAGGATTTTAAATTGTGTGAGTGGGGGTTTAAGGAAGTGGTGAATTCAAAGTAAATAAGTAAGAATATTTAACAACTCTTAAAAAAAATGAAATGAAATTTAGAAGAACAAATTGTAATTTATCCTAATAAAAATAGACATGTTGGTTATATTGCAGACTTCGCTCGTATGCTGGCGTTGGTGCGATATAAATAGGACGAGTGTCGTCTTGTCATTACAATTTGTTTGTTGAAAAGCGGTCTCTGACCCAAAACTATTTTAAACAATGCTCAAAATGTTTTGCCATAATTAGTGGTGTTTTGAAAAATTGGTAAAAAATTGACTTTTGACTTTTTTAACCAAAAAAGCTAGCTTTTTGGGTAGTGACTTGGGTAAAAAAGCTAGCTTTTTTTGCTAGCTTGCCAAAGCAAAATTAGCTATTAGTTGAGTAGGTAAGGGACACACCAATATTTTTAAAAGCTTATTTTTATTATGAAAAGTTCTTTATTGATCACTACAAATAAACAAAACAAAACAAAACACGATGAGGTACCACCAAAGGTTCATCCTAGTACGTAAAGGAGTATGTTCCTCTTTATTGACCAGGGTTCAAATCTCCTGCTATTCAAGTGGAAGTCCGACAATTTAAGTGGATCGACTAACTTTTCCCAGTTTAGCTTGTAAAAGTGGATCCTAAGGGTCCTACCTTGGGGGTGTTCTGGACCAACAAAAAAAAAAATTAAAAAAATACAATAAGGTACATAGATATATATATAGCAGCATCTTTCAATAAAATGCAATGCAACACTATTATTGATACATTCATATTTAGGTCTCGTTTAGCATACAACACTTTTAATCTAAAAGGTAAAAAGTTACTAAAAAAATCAAAAATTCACTTTTCTCTCTACTTTTTTGCATCTCTTTTCGTAAAAAATCAAAAAGTCATTCCAAACATACTAATTTTTTTACCTCATATTTTAGCTAAAAAAAAAATACTAAAATAGCCTATTCTCAAACGATCTTAGTTTAATTTTATGATACATGAAGGCCATGTTTGATTAGGGTTTGAGTAGGAGAATTAAATTAACAATTTTTGAATGTTACTCAGACAGTGCTTGTTTTTGGAGAAATGGTATAGGATTGCTAATTTAATGGAATTATCAATTCCCTTCCAGGGTGAGATTAGTATTTTCATGGGAGGGTTGAAATTACTTAGTTCAATCCAATGGATGGTAGCTAAGTGACCATTTTGCTTTTCCGTTCCACAAAACTAACAAAATTACTTTGTATGTTGTAAATTTTTTTAAGTAATTTGTAGATTTAATTTCAATTAACTAATACCACTACACTAGTGAATAAACAAACACACTACAACACTAGTAATCACAGCGCTCAATCTCACCGTACTCATAATTTTATTCAATCTAATCCATTAAACATACGTGGCTAGAGTTGGTTTGGGATTGACTTTTTTTGTGGCTTTTTAGTTTTTAAGAATTAAAAAAATTTATGTGTTTGAAAAATCACATCGCTCAATCTCACTGTACTCAGAATTTCATTCAATCTAATCTGCTAAACAAACGTGGCCAGAGTTGGTTTGAAATTGACTTTTTTGTGACTTTTTAGTTCTTTAAGAATTAAAAAATAATGATGTGTTTGAAAAATTGTTAATAAAATTATTTTTTTATGAATGAAAAAGTTAACGTGACATTTGACTTTTTTAACTAATGGGAAACTAATTTTTTGACTTTTTTTTTTTTCTTTCTTAACCACAAGTTGACTTTTTTAGCCCGTGTCAAACAACTCCTAACTTGCTAAAACTTTGGAAAAAAATATAATTAAACTCTATAAATTTAACATAATTATATTAGAATATACTACATAGGCAAAGTTAAGATTCAATTATTGGGGGTCAAAAAAAAAAAGCATTAGGCTAGTCCAAGTGATTGGGTTACATCAAGTTTAAATCACTTAAATAATTAGAACCAATAAATTGCCTAATAGCTAAGCTACCAAATAATGAGAACAACGTAAATATATTCCAGGATCTTGAACTTCAATGATGCATCAAAATATATGAATGGTGATAAATTACATATCACATTTGGGAAACGGTGCAATAGGCTATTGTAGCCTCTATTTTTAAAATAGCCAAAAAAGTCTCATGTTGCTAAGACTGTGTACAGCTAGGTTGCATTATAAGGAGAAATTACTGTTTTACCCTTTGGATGTTTAAACTTGTCATAACTCTTCAACCCAACTGTCATAACTCTCCAACCCATCTTTCATTATCTCTCTCATCTCTGACATCTCTCACTTACCGATTGAAGAAAGAAGACTCTCTATCACGGATCTCTCTCCGACGAATCTCTCTCCTGCGGAGCTCTCCCTTCCAAACCACGCCATCAACGAAGAACTGCGACAAGTAAATGAACTAACCTAATTTTACATCTTTTTCAAGCTTTTGCCGACTCGATTTTGCTGGTTTTTCATTCCGATGTTGAAGATCCTTATGTGTTTTGCCCCTTAGTCATAATCTTTTTTGCCGAAATTTTTTTTCTTTGTATTTCGAACTTTTCTTTTTGACATGTTGTTGCACTAAAAAATTTAGCAAAACATCCCAGAAGAGCATAAAGTTATCCGTAAAATAGATTGTAATGCTATTTTTTTTTTCTTTTTTTTTGGAAATCCATTGTGCATATAAGCCTAATTTTTGGTTTATTTTTTTATTTTAAGTTCTTCAAACATTACTGCCTGTGCTATTTTTTTTTATTTCTTTTTTTTTTCCATAATCTGTTCTTGACAATTTGTTCTGCAGACAAGGACGATTCTAGCATTTTAATAATTTTGTTAGGAGTTGAAAATATAAATTAACATTTTGAAAACTATTAAATTCCAAAATCTGGTTTTGTTAGTAACATAGATTTTTGAAATAGAAATTAATTTTTGGTTAAATAGAGTTCTTGTTGATGTTTTTGCCTAGATTTTTTGTTTTCAACACTGTTGTATTAATTTACAAAATATTAACAACAAAGTTTGACATTTATGTGAAGAGGCACAATTTAATTTGTTCATATTTTGGTGAAAAATAAATGTGTATATTATTTAATTATTTTTTTTTTTTTTGAAATACCATATGGAGAGTACAGTATGCAAAGTAATGTTACTTTGTTGTTAAATGACTGTTACAAATGCTTTATATTCTTGCTTACGAATGCTTGATGCATGAGAAACCATGCCTTCAGCTCTGTTCTATTGAACTGTGCATGAGATACCTCCATAAATTGAACTATGCTTCTGATGTTTGAGCTGTTTCTGGTTTAATTAATTGTCTGATTTTCTACATCAATACAACTACGCTTTTGTTATATGCATACAAAAAATGATGTTGACGATAGGCATTTGGGAAGTTGCTATGAAATTTGATTACGGAAGTCTTTATTTTCGTTAGCAGAATGTCAATATCAATTGTTGAGTTTACAGAACTAATGTTAGAAGGTACTCTAAGGATGCGATTCATTATGTGTTGCAATTATGATTCCATTTGAAAACACTTTTCAAATGGAATACCCACACACACAATTCATGTAACGCCCCGAAATAATTATGCTAATCCATACACAATATTAATAAATAACAACAACAATAACATAACTATCTTCCATTAAATTCCAATTGTATTTACAAATGAGAAACATATGCAGCATACATTCATAATGCATGGCTCTGAATCTATAGCATATGTTATGAACAAAAGAGAAGGAATGGAAGTCAAACAGATAAGGAACGCCCTAAGGGCTTATAGCTTTCCAAGACAATACTTGGTTACAACAAAAGTGGACTTAAGTCTAACAGCTTAAGCCCTAGGCTTATACAAAAATAAACAAAACAAATAGACAAAAGAAGCTCTCGCCCCAAGTCCTCCCAAACTACTACCTTGGCGGAAGCATATCATAAGCATTTGAAATGTTTTTCTCACATAGGGTGAGCCAAAGCCCAGTAGAAATAATCCAACGCAATATATAAATCTTAACAAAGCTATAGGGTGAATACATATGCAATATTCGTGACAAAACATTTTTGTACCTCTTTCCAAACTATGCAATGCCAAATCAATATCTTGATTCATAAATCATTTCCATTACAATAGAAAATGGGGCATTGAATCACACTCTGGGAATTTTAAAATAATACAACCTTTCCCGAAAATTTCCTCCTAAGGAAACCATAAACTGGGACCCATGTAAACGTAGACTATACAAGCACTGCTATCGCCATTTCATAAGAATTTTGTCCATAGGATCGGCACCCATGTATACGCGCAGTTTTCAAGACTTTTACCCTGAACACTCAGGCCAACTTAGTTCAACATTACAATACATACTTCCCAGATTCACCATTTTTCTTAAACGATACACATTTCCAATGTATAAGTGTGAAATGATGCTCAATGCAAATAAGTGAGAAAATAGTTTCAATTCTCCTAATTCACACGCAATTTCTACAACATTCATAGTTATCCTCCACCGATAGCCCAAGACAGATATTTCTAAATAGATAATTTAAATTCCATAAAGATACACTTTCCAAATCTCAAGGGTGAGTGATATTACATATCTAACTCTGCCATTCTCATCAACATCAATCCAATTTCACCATTCCAATATAAATCTCAAAATTTATACAAAATCAATATTTAAGGTATTTAGGGAAAAATCCATTTTCTTCCCAAAATCAGTTCCAACATTCAAAATCCACCATTTATTCCCAACTCAGCATCATTTTCAAGGATCCATTTGAAAAACCCTCTTTTAATTTATTTTACCCAAACTTTAGTTTGTTCAATATCTTCCAAAAACTCAATATCACTTAGAAATGCCAAATAGCTAAGTTAAAACTCATAAAAAGTGTAGAAGTCTCTCTACCTTAAGCTTGGAAGATGATTGAAGGAAGGATAAAAACTTAAAGGTGCCGAAATTCAACTTTGCTCCGATTAGAACGAAGCCCTCATCAAGCCCTACCCTTTTTACAAAGGCACACGGGTGTCTAGGTGTATTTGAGAGAGATGTGCAAGTTTTAGAGAGAGAGTGAGAGAAAATAGGATTTTGAAATGTTTAGAAAGAGAGAGAAGTGAAAAAGTGACTAAGAAAAGTGATTTTACAAACTGACATACGCACAGCTCGCTCTAGCACAGGATGTGTCACTTGAGTAACCAGACACAATAAGTTGTTCCACTTGAGTGCAAGAAGCTTCGCTCGAGCGCAGAATACATACTTCCAGTAGTTTTGCAGACAGAGGTCATTGCTTGAGCACAAGAAGCTTTGTTCAAGCGAAGAATACAAACTCCTAGTATTTTTGCAGACCTGCAAAAATATTAGAGTTTCACAAAGGTTGCTCAAGCACAAGAAATGTCCCTCGAGCGAAGGGACAAAAATTTGGGCAACATAAGTTTGAAAAACAAGCCACCAACCTATTCCAAACACGATCAACACAACCCAATAGCCCAACTCAAGGAGAAAAATGAGAAACAAGGAAATAACAACTATACAAGGAAAAGAAACCTGAATCCAAAAGTCAGAAGGGTCGGGTTTCAACCAAAAACGCTATAACCTCTCCCTTTAAGGAATTTTGTTCTTGAAATTATAAATTGAACTTTAAAATCATGTTTAAACCAATTACAACAATGATGATTCATCAATTCCAATACCATGACCCATCCACCGGTCATTCATTCTCATCAACATGATAAACAAGTTCTCAATACTGAATATACAATTCGTATTTCCAAAACAGATACAATGTTTATATTACATCAACATAACAAAAGCTTCAATACATGCTCAAACATTAACAAATAGGTCTGGATATTTCTCATGGACTTCCAACTCACGTTCCCAAGTTGCTTTCTCAACACCATGATGTCTAACCAAGGGAATTGTCTTGCCTCACAAAACTTAGTCTTGAGTATCCAAGACTTTCACCAGTCTCTCCTCATACGAGGCATCCTCATCTACCTCTAAGTCGGTCCAATCCAACATGTGCGATGGATCTGGCTCATACTTCCAAAGCATACAAATATGGAACACATCATGAACCCCGAAAAGCTGTAGCGGCAAGGCCAAACGATAAGTTACCTCTCCAACCCGCTCAAGGATCTTAAAAGGCCCAATGAATCTGGGGGATAACTTTCCACTCTTCCTAAATCTCATCAAACCCCATCTAGGTGATATCTTTAAGAAGACGTGGCCTCCTACCTCAAAGGATAACGGCCTCCTCCTATAGTCAACATAGCTCTTTTGACAACTCTGAGCCTTGACTAACCTCTTACGGATAAGTGTAACCTTCTTTGTCATTTCCCGAACTAACTCTGGACCCAACATAGGTGCATCACCCACCTCAGTCCAACACATAGGTGATCTACACGGTCGGCCATACAAGGCCTCAAATGGTGCCATGCTAATACTCAGCTGGAAACTGTTGTTATATGCAAACTCCACCAAGGGCAAGTGCCTCTTCCACGAGCCCTTAAAGTCAAGGACACAACCCCGAAGCATTCCTCTAGAATCTGAATAGTACGCTCAGACTATCCGTCAGTTTGAGGATGATACACAGTGCTAAAAGTCAATCTCGTGCCCAAGGCATTCTATAGACTCTGCCATAAATGAGCCGTAAAACACAGATCTCTATCTGAAACAATAGTCATAGGGACTCCATGAAGTCAAACAATGTCCCTGATGTAAAGGTCAGCTAGATAATCTATCATGTCACTCGTGCGCATAGGTACAATATGCGCTGACTTGGTCAATCGGTCAACTACTACCCAAATGGTATCACTATCCCGTTGAGTCCTCAAAAGGCCCACAACAAAATCCATCACGACATGCTTCCACTTCCACTCGACTATAGGCAAGGGTTGCAACAAACCCGCTGGCCTCTGATGCTCGACCTTCACTTGTTAACAAGTAAGGCACCTCAAAACGAATAAGGCCACATCTTTCTTAATACCCTTCCATCAAAACTGGCGATTAAGGTCACGATATATCTTTGTGCTTTCGGGATTCACCGCAAGGCGTGAGTGGTGAAACTCTCAGAGTACTTCCTCCCGACAAGACTCTGGCACGAAAAGACGCTCAAGGTATCTAACACTCGAGTCAGAATATACGTTTAAGCCTTTCTCTACTTTCCCACTAGAGATCTTCTCTGGAGGGTTTCTACCTCAAGATCAACCCCTCTGCGCTTCTGTCACTTGGTTCAAAAGTGTAGTTATGCAACTACTGAAAACAAGGCTATAGACTCAACGAACTCGCCAAGATGCAAGTCAAACTCACCAATAGCACCCAACATCTCTCATTCCTGGATAGCAATACAAGCCTATAGACACCCCATTTTTGACCACCCTTACGACTTGGACGTCATTGCGTATACACCCAACGATGAGTGCATATGCTTGTCAAGTGCTCAAAGTCCTCAGCGGAATGCCACAACTTTGAGCCTTTCAAACCTTGCACCCTTGTTGCCCTGTTTTGGACCAAACCCAGTGATCTTCAAGCCTGCAACCTTCGGTGGCCTGCCGGCCACCAATGTCTTTTGCAGATATTTTGTGACAGTTGTGCCAGCTGTTTGTACAGATGCTTGCATCTGCTACCACGTGTATGACTGGATGTTTATGAGGGGAATTCATGTTTTCTATATATAGATGACCCCCCTCTGATATTTGGAGGTTAGAAAAATTTGGAGCGAAAATTTTCCTCTCTCACTATAATTCTCTCTCTCTCTCTCTCTCTCTCTCTCTCTCTCTTACAAATTTCTTAAACTTTGCTTGCATATCCTTCTCCTTTGCCTATACACTCTTAACCAAACCTCTCTATCTTTGAGCTAAGGTTTCTTTGAGCCTTGTTTGAGCTCTTGAGGGTGTGTTTGCCTTGGTTTATTGCTTGGAATTGGTTCTTCTCTTCAAGAGGGATAACGCTTTGCCTCTTTACTTGTTGTATTCACTCTTTTTCTTACTATTTTCCAACTATTTTTGGGCTGTAAAAACTCTATATTTTTGGGCTGAAACTTGGGTTTTAAGGCCATTAAAGGTTGAGGGGTGCTTCACCCTTCTTTATACTTTTGCTCTCAAGGCCTTTACCCTTGTGTTTCCTACCTTTACACTATCTTTTTTTGAGCTTTTAAATACTGATTTTCAGAGCTATTTCAATGGCTAAAATCATGTTTTGAAGGCTAAAATCATGTTTTGAAGTCGAAAATTGGAGGGGTTAGCCTCCCCTCCTTGTGTTTTGCTTACTAATTTAGCATGCTTCATATTTTGGCATATTATTCTAGCTATTTTTGTCTTAATTCCAGCATGTTTTAGGACTATTTTTAGACTATTTTAGGACTATCTTTAAGTGTTTGTTGCATTTGAGCTTTGTTTTACATGCTTATAGTGTAATTGTCCTCATGAGCTTGGTGTTTTAGGCCTTAGACATCATCTTATTTGAGTTGATTGCATTTATTTATGGCTTTCCATACTTGTAATCACTCTTAATCACCTCTACAACCTCCCTCCTTTCTTGGCTTTTGTTTTGCTTTGAAAGTGGTTTCTAACAACTTGTTTGTTTAAACATGAGATTGAGATGTCATGCTTAATGGTTTAAGCCCTTTGGGGGGTTCATTACCAATGGTATGATGTCTCTTTCATGCCCAAAGCAACTCTTGGTTTGAGACCTCTTTCCATTAGAGGACTTAAATTCACCTTTGGACTCAATTTATTAAAGAATGGATGGTAATCTAAAATGAAGTAATAAAATTGAGGCTAAAAAAGGTGCAGGATAATAACTTGTTTAGGTTCAATTGGACGTTAATTGAACCCTTGAGTCTTGAGTCGTTTCATACTCATCAGTGATGAAAGCGGTTCAAGATTCATTTTCAACTACTTCCCTTGATCTTTCATGATAGGGAGGTGGTTTTGAGAGTCTTGTTTTGTTGCATTTATTGAATTTGCACATTTGGTTCATAGGCCATCATGCAAATTGCATCCATTGATGCTTTGTGAACCAAGCTTACAACTCCTTTGATTTGTTCATGATAAGGAGGGGTAAATTGTGCAAACAAACCTTTGAGAATACACTGTCTCTGCACTATTTACTCTCTGTTGCAGCAAGGAAGTTATGTCGTCAATGCTCGGCAGGCCACTACTGGTGGCCGGCAGGCCATCATCAGTAGACGGCAGGACCTCTGCCGGCCACCAATGCAAAATTCAGTAGTGTGCTCCCCCAACAGAATAGAGTCGGTCAGGAGGTGGAAATCAATGCAAGTGATCTACTATGTAACAGAGGCATCTGGCAGTAGAAATAGTGGATTTTTCGGGTGGAAAGTCCGAACATGCATGAGCATCCCTCACTTCCTAGGGTCAATTAGTTGATTTAGTTACTTATTCTTGTTGTATTCATGTTGTAATTAATTAGTTAGCTAAATTAGAATTTCATAGTTAATTAATTAGTGTAATTAATTAGTTAGTTCCAATTTGTAATAATTAGCTAGAATAGTTAATTAGTTGTGATGTTGTAATAACTAGCTAGCATAGTTAATTATTCATTTGTTTTGTAATAGTTAATTAATTAGCTTAGCTTTAATTAGTTAGCTAGTTAGTTAGTTAGTTTATTCGGACCCTCCTTCGCGAGGGCGTAATGTTGTAATAATGTATATGTCTTCCAACCCCATGTCTTTCCCCCTTTTATTTACTAGCTTATGTTGGTTAAGTTTAGGGCATCATGTTTTGTTTAGCATTATTCATGCTTGCATCCACTTGTATTGCATGCACCGAGGCTCGGTTCATTATTCTAACTTGCATTGTTAGTTTAAATACTTCTTTGAATACGTGCTTAGACTGCATGCTATCAAATCGACTCATTTTCTATATTAGTAGCTAAGCCTAGTAATTGCATATCGCATGTGTTGCATTAGTCATATATGCCGAGTTTGGATCATGCATCTTTCTAACTTTATCATCTCTTTTTGGCTTGGAGTACTAGGTGAGCCTTTACTTGCTTTAGCATAATTGCATGCGTGTGATTGTTGCCATGTCTAGCATGCTTGCCATGAGGCTAAGTGCTTAAATGATAAACTGCTTGAATGCCTATGGATGAAGGCTAATTGCTTGAATTGGAATAATTTGAGTAAATGTTTATATGCGATCACTTTTTCAAGTGGTACATATTTGAAATAATTTTACAAATAAACATGAATCAAGTGTTCCAATTCTTGCAAAATTAGTCTATACTTGTGTGTGTGCGCATCACATAGTAATGCTAGCCTAATAAACCAGAACAAGAGCATATAATGTAAATAAGATTCATATCATTATTAGTAGAGACAGATCTTTGATTGGGCGAGCGGGGGTACTTAATTCATGACCTTCCCCTTTCGTACCTAAGTTCCCGAGCCGAGACAATCTTGGTGATGACAGACACGTGGCCTTTGGCACGAGTCATGGGTTTCCCAGATTTCCCAAAAATATTTAGGTGGTGACTCTATATCTGGCAAAGTAGTCTATTTTTGGCATTTTTGATTCAAAATTATTTTTTCAAAAAGATTTGCCGGATTGGGACTCTTTGGTGTTTATCTATTTCACATTGCACTTGTGAGATCAGATTCAGAATCGTGGGAGTTCGATACTGTAGGGCTTATTCGACTTCTGAAAAGGGACGCGAAAAAGTCGAGCTACAGTTTCTGGTGACTCTACTAGGGAAATTAGAGAACTTGACTCGAAATTCATGATATGAAATTTTATCTATACTTATTTGTTTCGTTTCTTTGCATTGCATTTGAATTGGTGCGTTTAAGTCACTGTGTTTGCCATCTGCTATTCCTGGACGGTTTGTCGGAGGCTTGCCAAAAGGCTGACCGGTCATGGGCTCTGTCATGATGGGAACACAACCCTCGAATCTGGACTATGCTGTACCATTTGATCCTCCTTTCACTTCTCGATGTTAGGTGTGAGAGGTATATTAGGTAGTCTTTCTGAGATACCCTTCTGACCATTTGACCTAGTTGCACATCGAAAAGCCATAGAGACTGTTCCAAACTAGGATAAGATGCTCACCCGAATGCAGGATTGCGTGAAATTGCTTTGTTTGAATAATGAACCCTAGTTCCTGACAAGACTAGGACAAGGTAACCTTACCCCTTCATCGGGGTGTTTTGGCTCTCATTTAACTGGTATGTGCTTTACAGTGAAACTGTATAGGAATGTGCGTATCAGTTGCAAGTTTGGTATCCATTTTGGGGGAAGAATTTAGTGTTGAGTGTAGTCCTATAGCTTTGATTACATTTGTGTTGGTAATATCATTAGCTGAGGTGTTGTGCGATTTCTGATTACTGCTTTCTTTTTGCTAGGTAGTATAACACCATAGCTTCGGAAAGTTCGGATATCCCCAAGTGCTCTGGACCCGAGTCAGAAGGCTTTGCAAAGCCGTAGATCTTGTTAGAGGACAGCTCGTGTTTACTTCGCTCCCACTGGTTACTAGACGGAGGAAAGTCAGGCAGAGTTCGCCAGTCCAATTTCTACAGCAGTCACCCCTTAATTCACCTACATCTAGTCAGGCTCAAGGACAGTCTTCTACATCTAGTCCAGCACAAGATCACTCACCTATTCCGATGGCACAATATCCCCCAGTCATCATGGAGGAATTAATACATCATCTTCAGTAAACAGTTGAAACCCTACAGCAAGACGCCGCTCGCCAGGCTGAGGTCACAGCACGTCAGGCTGAGGTAATAAATAGGCTGCAACAACAACAACCACAGCCGGTAACGACTTCTGCATCTCATGCACCTCTTGCGGGTATTCCAACACCTGAAGCCACTACCCATACTGCTAATGCCTGTGCTGAAAATCAGGGCAATCCGGCAAAGCCGATCCTACCACAAACCTCCAAAGCACCTATGTATCAAACTGAAGCTCCATTTGAATTTGAAGTTGACCCGACTGTGCTTAAGGTCAACAAGTTGGAGAAGCTATTCAAGAGAGCACAAGGTGTTCATTCTATCCCCGACATAGAAGACGGGTATACCGACTCTACAGTGACATTGCCAAATCGATTCAAAATGCCATACGTTGATCGATTCGATGGCTCCGGAGATCCCATGGTTCATCTTCGATTGTTTTCAGACATCTTGAGGCCGATGGGCCTGACCAGATTGCAGAAGCTCTCACTCTTTGGCCGGACCATGTCGGGAATAGCAGCCATATGGTATGTGAAGTTGAAGGATTCTGTGAAGCAGAATTGGGAGAAAATGTATGAGGCCTTTGTTGCTCAGTACTCGTACAATACACAAATCGAGGTCACAACTTATGATCTTGAGGCAATGCGCTAGGAG